>JAPYKT020000015.1:1052500-1585000 GCA_028749325.2 Caryopteris x clandonensis
GTAGCCTTTTTCCTTCAACTCACTTAAATATTAATTTTTCTTCCCTTAGGCACACTTGCTTCGCCTTGCTTGTTCTCCTACAGGAGCACTTGCTGATGCTTTACCAGAAATTACATCAGAGCTCTTCAATCTAGGGGTGTGTATTTCTCATGTTTTATCTGTATATGTCTGTTTCCACCTGCTGCCTCTAATTTATTCTATTCCAGATTGTTTCAGAAGGCGTTCGAGATATGACCATGAAACCATCATCATCTTTTGACAAGATTTTTGATCGTGCATTTGGGAAGCATATTGTTAGTCAATTATTATTATTATTATTATTATTATTATTATTATTATTATTATTACTACTACTACTATTTTTTTTTCAAGCTGGATATTCATTTTTTGGTTAACGACATATTTCCTTTTCTTAAATTCCATCTGACAGAGTTCGTCAGAAAACTCTCGCTTCTGGAAATCATACTCTGATTTTGGAAGCCAAAGTTCTTCTGTTCCAACTTCCCGTTATTTAAATGACTTTGAGGAGCTTCAACCACTTGGTGAGGAGATACTTTTTGGTGTATACTACTTGCATAAGGGTTAACATTTTTATTCCATTAACATTTATTGCAAACTTGATTGTTTATAACACATTTTATAGTTAAAATTAAGCACAATTAAGATATTGGAGAGTTCCTGGGTGAATGTGAACTTCAGGGCTGATACACCCATCTCTTCATAAGCTGAGTGGCATTTAAGTGACAAAAACCTGAAATGGAACTCAGTAAATTATGTCCAAACATTTTAACTGGGGAAGTTTTTCACTTTCATCATTTATGATGCTAAATGAATATCACGGGGAGTATTTTTATTTTTTAATATAAATTATTGACTTTATTTATTAATCGAGATCATGTTGTAGTTTCAATTTTGCTTCCAGTCCATACTTGATGTGTCTTTGTGACATAACCTACTTGAAGATAACTACTGCTCTTCTCTGATATAATGACTTTTTAATCTTAATTAATTGAAACTTTGGTTTTCTAGTTGAACGTTATTATATATTATGTGTTTTTATTAATGTCGACATACTTTAAATATGAACCAAGTTTAAACAAAATTTCAAGTTGACAATCCCAAAGTAACTTGCCAATCAGCTTCAGAAAATAAGTTTGTGCTTTGTAAGCATAATTGAATCATTGACCATGAGTCTCAGGTCAGGATATTCAAATATATCTTTCTGTCTTTCTATTCTTAGAGAAAACATGATATTCCAGAACAGCTAAGTAGCTTGACAACTACGTTAAATAATGATTCTAAAAAAGCTTGCTCTGCAGTTTGATTTCTGAAATTACTGCAGCATTCCACTGGAGTATGAAGTTGATTTTATCTATCTGAAAGTAACTATGGTTTTCATTGCTTCTGTTAATTTTTCTAACCCTCATTGTTTTGTTTTCTGCAACTTGGAAATTCCATCTGACGACATTGGTTATGGATTTGGTGGATATTATTTTTCAATCCTACTTTCATGCCCTTTGCAGTGACATAATACTTGTGTGCGTGAATTTATATTGATTTTACCTTTGATAGGTCATGGTGGATTCGGTCACGTTGTATTATGCAAGAACAAGCTAGATGGTAGGCATTATGCTGTGAAGAAGATTCGGCTAAAGGACAAGAGCCTGCCTGTAAATGACCGTATATTAAGGTCTATATCTGTTGAACATGTATTCTGAAAAATAATATTCTTTGTGTTGTCATTGTACGATATAGTACTACCTTTATGCACTGTATTCTGTTTCCTCTCTTTTGATTGCTTTTACATTACTGCTCAATTCTGCATTTGTAAGTTTCATGTTAAGTAATGGGCGTTCTGCTGTGGTGATAGCTAAGAATTAGTTCTTGGTTTGAAACTCTCAGTTCTAGAGAGCTTTAGATGAAGTGATGTGCGTTCTGGAGGTCTTTGAAGGTTGAAACGGATTCTGGAGTCTAGAACAGAATATTTTATTTTCTTTTGTTTGAAATGATTGATTCAGTGGATACCTCAGAAGCTTTTCCCCCTTCTCATAGGTGTTTAGTTGACTTTAGCAGTTGCTCTGGCCATTTGCCTGATGCTTTTTGCATTTATCCATTGTGGCGAAAAACTTTGTGCATTTGCCTACTATAACATGTAAACCTTCGAATTGTGCATTTTTACTTGGCTGAAGCTTTAGATAAGAGTTTAAAATTACAAGTTTTTGGTCTCTTTATAATTACTCTCAAAGTTTTGATTTAGTGGTGTTATGGAATTAATTTAAGAGAAATAAGTCATTTTAGAAATTTGGACTTAGTTCTTTGCATGCCAGAAGGAAAACAGTAACAAGATATTAGGGACAGGTCAAGTACCCTTTGGCATACCCTTTATATTCTACCATCGTTTGAACTGAGTTATATTCAGCTCAAATTCTCTCTTCCCTTTGTTGATGTACTTTATGCTAGTCCTGTTTAGGACACAGATCTTCATGCAGAATCCTTTATGCAAGATCTCTTTTAGTTATACCCTATCTTGTTTGTCATTGTTATTATGTTACATTTCGCATTAATCCTTTGCACCTCCACTCTGATTTGGTTCTCAGGGAAGTAGCCACACTTTCTCGGTTGCAACATCAGCATGTTGTACGATACTATCAGGTACTAGTGTCTGAGAATAATGCATTGAATTGAATATTTTAATATTGGTGGGATTTGATTTTTGGCTCGCTTATTGGATTTGTAAGATAGAATGCATGTTAAATCAGTGTAATCAACTGGAGGAAAAACATCATATACTTAAATCTTTAAATAATATTGTACATGCTTTTTTTTTTTTATTACATTTTTACTTGTTTTCTTAATAATTTATTATAAATTTCAGGCTTGGTATGAAGCAGGAGATATTGGAAACCCTGCGAATACTGCAAGGAGTTCCAAAACTGGCATGAGCTCTAGTTTCAGCTACATAGACACAGATTCTTCAGAACAGCTTGTACATGAAAATAAGCTTGAGTCGACTTATCTCTATATTCAGATGGAATACTGTCCAAGGTAGCAACTTTGTTATATCAATTGCACTTTTCTATATTCACATTAAAATCAACAGAAACTAGACTTTGCCCAATTTCAGCATGCTAACATGCCAAAAGATGAAATCCTTGATTCACCCTACTTTATGAGTTTTGCTGTTAAATTACACATTAGAAAAACATGTAAGAATATGTTATAGTGTCTGAGAGTCGTTTTTTGATTTTTATGGTGATTGGTAAAAGAGTGACAGAATTATTCATCAAGCTTTAATGAGGATTGTTCTGGGGACTATAAGACTGTGACTGCAGGATCAGGTTCACTAATAGGTTTCTCACATATAATCCTGCACTAGATTTTTAAGGTCATAATGTGTACTTAAATGGTTGAGCCTTTTGATGGGCTTTCTTCATGTCTATCTTGAAAGGAAACCTTAAAATGGCCAAATGCCAAAGTGTACTACTGATAATTAGTTTTGTTGCATAAAGTAATTGTGCATCACTTAAGTAATTTCTGATTACTTCCATAAATATTGTTTCAATGATTGAATGACAGTTCATTAGAGAGAAAAAAAAAATCATTTATGTCTTGAACATGAGTCTTGACTGAGCATGATGGCAAGACATTTATCCATCTAGCCAACCCACATAGTGGGATAAAGGCATGCAGGATTCTTTGTAGGGTGGTTCGGAAAAGGAAAAAAATTGGAATGGAATGAAAAAGTAGGGTGCTTGGTATGGGAAAGGAAAGGAATGAACCTCACTTTGGGGAATGAGCCATTGCCCTTCTAAATGGGTGGAATAAAAATCATCCCTCATTACCATCATATTCATACCCACTCTCTTCTCCATTCCCCTTTAAATTACCAAGCACCCGCTTAGTTTCTTGCAGTGTACTAAAAGGCACACCTAGGTGCCAATATATAGGCCATCAGCGCCTCGTGACCCCAAGGCAAGGCGGCCTTTGGTGAGGCGCTCGCCTCACGCGCCTTACTGTGAGGCGCAGGCGCCAAAAAGGCGCGCTCGCCAAATTTCAAAATTTTTTAATTTAATATATTTATAATATGTATTCTGCCCTAGCTTCAGAAATCAGTGCAACAAATGTTTTAATCATGTTTTAGTGAATCTATTATATCTTTTATCATGGTGAAATGGTTTTATATGTATCTACATGGTTTTTTTAGTTATGGCGCCTTGCCTCACCCCTCGCGCCTAGGTAGTGAAATAGGTTTGGCGCCTTGGGGCGCCTCACACCTTTAAAACACTGGTTTCTTGTTATACAGGCTTCATGGGTTCTGGTACTGTGGCAAATAATTGCCACATGAGGAGTTGGAGGAGCATTAAGGCTCCCCAAACTCTAGGCTGCCAAAATACTTGTTATTTGAGTTATGAGTTCGAGAAAAGTCTGGATATCTTATTAGTTGCAATCAGGGGCTCGTGATTATGATGTGCATAGCATTATTGTCTGTAAAGATTGACTGTAGCAAATGAACCCTATGAGAATGTGTGCATCCAGAATGTGGAAAACTTTGTAGGATGACCAATAAGTGAATGTAAGGCTAGAAACGATTATACATGAATTTGTAATGTCTGAATTCATGAAAAATAGAAATCCAGAACCAGAATATTTGAGAAATTGAAGATCACAATTGCAAGATTCTCTATACTTTAATACATAAGAAGAATGAAATATCAAGGGGTCTACCCATCCCACAAGAGATGTGAGCATTATACGTGTTATTCTGCATGTCTGTGCTGTTCTTAAACAAATTATGTTAATTATGGATCAAAATGTTGCTAACATATTTTTCCTGTTTGGTTGAAGGACACTAAGGCAAATGTTTGAATCCTATAATCATCTCGATAAAGAACTTGCATGGCATTTATCCCGCCAAATTGTGGAAGGCCTGGCACATATACATGGACAAGGGATTATCCATCGTGATTTGACTCCTAATAACATCTTTTTTGATGCTCGCAATGATATCAAAATTGGAGATTTTGGTCTTGGTAAGATATGATTCTAGCACCTTAGTTTTGATTCAGAATTTTCCACAAAGTACAAGAGTAATTTTACCATTTTCTCTAGCAGCTAAAAATAGTGCTTTGAGAGTTTGAGGTAAATTCAGCAAACAGTGGTGCATAGAGTTGTTCATGAAGCAATGTAATCGTGTGACTCAAAAGGTTCATCTCATTGTGATATGTCTGAGCTTGTCTTCATTTATACTTTGTTAAACTAACTCTCTACACTATCTTCTAAGCTGCTTCTGTTCATTTGAAAGTTGAAACAGATATAATCTAGTTAAAAGACATTGCTAGGACATAATTACAATATGTTGATGCTAAACTTACGTTCCAATCTTCTCTGCAGTTGTTTGGCTTCTCTTACAAACCAGCTCCATAGGTTCTGTTAATTTTATAGGTTCAGCAAACTTACTACTCAGCATTTCTTCCCCTCACCCATGATCAATTTTCTTTTGCTCTTCCATCAATCAGTCTTTTCTACTCTTGTTCAGTGAAAGGACTTCTGTTGCATATCACTTACATTTATATGATGTAAGATTTTCTAAAAACAAGAAGTGAAATAGATATATGCCATGTTATGATTATTTCATTGAAACAAGAATTCTGACTTACTGCAGCAAAGCTGTATGGTGGATCATATTCAAGCTGCTTACTATCACTGTTCTAAATGACTGACCATTTGGTAATTTTAGGTAACATGGAGATCAAATTTTGTTTTAGGTAATTTAATTTTAATTTTTACTGGGTGTATTTAATGGTTCACTCAATAAGTATTCTTTTTTCCTGCCTGAGGACCATTCTTACTTTTGTTGTAACCAAGACAGAATGCCATAAACCATATGATCCTAGCTGGGGAAGCTAAAACTAGAACTTCAAAAACTTGTAATAGCTTATTGTAGTAAGATGGATATTCATATTGCTCCTTGTTATACTGCTTTTTGGGGTTCTTCAGTGAAGTTGCCTGATTTCCCTTTTTCTCGAACTTGTTGTAGGGTTGTTAAACTTGGGTTTTACATGGTTCATATACTTTTTAAAATAAATGTACATGATGACTACTAGTTTGTTTGGAACCTTCACTTTTCTATTTTTTATAGTTTCATCTGCCCCTCTGTTGCCGTTGACAGTTATCTAATGCTTGGGAGGTGTATTATACTCTTGCCCTCAGCCCTCTATTACTTGGAATTTTTTATACAAAAGTGAGAGGTGGATGCAAAATTTAATTGACTAGTGTGTACTAAACCTATTTCTATCATTTTTCTGAGACATTACATCCCTGTTTCCAAGTTATCAGTCTCGTAAAATCTTCCGATTTGTCTAGATTTCTTCAGGATTCCTTGTTTTGACGTATAATGTTATTTTATCTTTTGTTTTTTAGCTAAGTTTCTGAGGTTGGAGCAACTGGATCAGGATGTGGATGCTATTGAAACTGTCGGAGTTTCTATTGATGGTACAGGTCAAGTTGGCACTTATTTCTACACTGCTCCTGAAATAGAGCAAGGCTGGCCAAAGATTGATGAAAAGGTCGATTTTAAATTCATTTGGACATAGATACCCAAGTATCTGCTATTAAGGGGACCTTCATGTTCTCATCTCTTTTTATCATGTTATAGGCTGACATGTATAGCTTAGGAGTTGTGTTCTTTGAACTGTGGCATCCATTTGAGACAGCAATGGAGAGACATGTTGTGCTTTCTGATCTGAAACTAAAGGGAGAGCTTCCTTCTAGCTGGGTGACTGAATTCCCAGAACAGGCATCCTTGCTTCGCCACTTGATGTCCCCAAGTCCATCAGATCGTCCTTCTGCCACAGAACTTCTTAAACATGCTTTTCCTCCTCGCATGGAGTACGAAATGTTAGATAGTAAGTTGTTGGGATCTTTTTGCAGAATTTCACTTGTAGATTTAGGAAGTGATGCATGTGGGATATTTAAAAAAATCCTTAGTACATATAGATGCACCAACCATAGGCTGTATTAAGATGGCTGTTTCCTTTCCTAATACATGCCTCCCCAATAGGACTTTATAACTTATATTTCCATATCTTTTGCAGATAATTTATATATTGTACTTTTACCTCTCATGAATTAAAAATTGTTTTTGAAGTTCACTCCCTTTGCATCACCTTTTTGAAATTTTCTTTGTGGATCATGAATCCAGATTTAGTTGGGAAAGAGTTGCTTTTTCTGGTAGGGGATATATATTTAAGTCAAGTTGACTTCTAACCAAACACGAGGTTTAAGTTCCACTAAGAGACATTGAAGATACAAAATTCAGATTTACGTGCCCCACAATTTCTTCCTCTCTTTCAGACACAAGGAAAGCCTCGCTATCTCCGTCTCTGTTTCTCTCTTGTCCTACATTTCCCTTCATCGCATCCCATATGGAAATCTGATGAAAAAATAAGAAATAGTAGCCCCTTCTAGTTCTTCATAGGCTGACATAGAGTTCCTCCTGCTGGAATGTTACCTCGCTATACAAAATGAAAACAAGCAATGAATATCCAATAGAGCAAAAATTAATGGCTGAACAAATTTTGTGACAACATGCCAATGATCTTTCACCTTCATATTTTTTTAAGAGCAAGTTCTATTTCTTTTATAATCAAGCTTCAATGGGCATGGATTTGAAGAGTTTCGAATTTAATTATCAAAATCAGTCTTACTGTAATTCCTGAAGTGGATCAATGGAGCCATTTTAGAGTTTGATATAGTTCTTGAATTTCATAAGTACACACTTTAGTTTGTCATTGTGTAGGTGGATGGGTCAACACCTTTTCGTTTTTGTGTCCCCTTTTTTATTTCTTCAAATGCTATTCTTAACTGAGCATATATCTCAACTTACTGGGGTTAAGTGGATATACTCTATAATGTTACTTTTTGTTCCATTATTCAATTAAGTCTCCTTTCTGCCTGAACTTGCAGATATGTTGCGGACAATTCATAGTTCAGAGGACACAAGTATTTATGAAAAAGTTGTTTCAGCGATTTTTGATGAGGATAAGTTAAGCACAAAGGACAATCATGAGAATATTGGAAGACTAAAATCAGTTCAAGATGATACTTCATCAATTATTTTCACAGATGCAGACACTGCTAATCGTGATCAGGTTGTTGATGTTGCTAGAGAAGTTTATAGAAGGCACTGTGCAAAGCATTTGGAGATCATGCCAATGAGAGTATTGGGTGACTGTCTGCAAGTATGTAGGTATCGTTGCCTTCTTTTCTCTATGATTCTTACTTTGTTTCTTTCCCTCATATCTTGCATTTGTTTATGTGGACTTCATCCACAGAAGTTTGTATGTGGCTGCATTTTCTGTTCTTCTTTTCTGAAACTCTATTGCAATATTAAAGGAATACTGTCAAACTGTTATCCCATGGAGGAGACATGATCGAGTTTTGCCATGAGCTACGCTTTCCCTTTGTGAAATGGATCATTGCAAAGCAGGTTTGATTTCAAGTCTCCTTTTCAATTTTTTTGAGTTTTCATGAAATCCATTAATAGCTCTTAGCTAGAGTTTTGAAACAGCATGATGTTCTCTCTTCTGAACTAAAGTTATTCCTTTATTTTTATTTTTTATTTTGGAGCTGCACTGATTGTAGCCATTAGTGTGTTGCAATTTTCTGGTTTACTCTCTTGCGGTTAGGTCTATTGAACACATCTCAATAACAATATTATTCTTCTTTCCAATGTGTAATGCCTGTAATTGCTGATGATATTATATTCAAAACCCAATTGGTACTCCTGGAGAAGTTAATTTACATCTTCCGCAGAAATCATTTTTCAGGCGCTATGAAATATCATATGTATACCGAAGGGCAATTGGGCATTCACCACCAAATCGGTACCTACAGGTCAAATTGATTTTGCACAAAATATTTCTTGTGGTCTTGTTTTGGTAAAGAACATAATGTCTTTATTTATTAACATACTCGGCTGTACAGGGAGATTTTGATATTGTTGGAGGAGCAATTTCATTGACAGAGGCAGAGGTCGTAAAGGTACTAGAGCATCTTATTCTCATTTTGCCTCTCTATATTACTCCCTATCCTCCGTATTTCCATCCCCTTCCAGAAAAGGATTCAAGTAATGGAGACAACAGGGAGGGAGAAAAAACACAGGAAAGTCGTCTATAACTATTTATACAGACCTATACCATCACATAAGATCTAGTCATAGGAGATTAGTACGGATCTTCTGTGGGTATATGTGTGTCTTTTTGCGCATGCATGTGCATGTCTGCTTACCAAATTCGTATAAAGGGTATACTGTGGTAGTCAGATTAACCCAACCAACCAACACCCCCCACCCCCAATCACGTCAACTCAGTGTTGGATTTACTATCCAGAACTGAAATCTGTACTGAGTCCTCACAACATTAGTTCATGTTGGTACTCCAAATTGCTCTTGATTCTAGGCCTTAGACTTGGTTCGTACCAAGGAAACAGATTATCTCATCAGAAACTATAGAATGTAGTTATCAGTCATTTAAATTGTTAGCATGAAGAAAGTATTCCTGCAATACCATCCATTTGGAGAAAAAAAACAGGGTTTCTTTTTTTATAAGATAGCTCAAATGTTCTAGATTGTCTAGCTGATAGCATAAGACGTTAGTTTGAGCATATTGATTCACCATCTCGGAATCTTTGCTCTTTATTTTCCAGCGAGAAATACCTACCTACCATGTAGATTACTAAATAGACTATATTGGGAAAGCTGTTACAGTTTTTAACTTGAACTACATAATCAGCTCAGGCTGTGTTAAATAGTTATAATGAATCTAACATAAGTGCTAAAACAAGGTCTTCTTGTTTCAAGCTACCAATTTCACTATGAAGTAGGAAACGGAGAACAGTAATGTGAACATAAAATTGCAATCATGGAAGTAGCACATTATAGTCAGCTTGTGCGTCACTGTTTTATGGTTTCCACCCAATTATAGAAAACTACCTTTTACCTCCCTTATCACAAAGAATGAAGGTAGTTAAGCATATTTATTTGAATGAGGATATGTTTCTACGTCTCGAAAGACTAAAGGATGCAGTATGTTACAGTGTGGTCATTTCCTCATTTACTGGAAACAAGTAAAAATGAATTTCCGTTTACCTTAAGCAACTTATTCATGCATTAACACACCAAACTCTAAAAACAAAATATAGTTAAGTCCAAGCAATAATTGCTGACTTCTTCGATATAAATCTTGCCTGAACTTCTTTGTTGACATCCAGTTTGCTGTACAACTGACATACAAGATTGTTTGACTTCCCTGTATCAACTCCTTTACAAATGTCTATTGGGAAGTTAATCTTTTAGGGAACTGAGGGCACAGCATAAATGAATTCTTCACCATTTCATTTGAGAATTACTTTTAGTAAATGGAAGCTTCCCATAGCTTGTCAAGTGATTTTCTGGTCAAGGAACTATAATGGTTTATGTCTGAAACAAAGTGTACCTATATGTGCAGAAACAATGCTGATGCTACAACATGATAGAAAGCCAAAGCAAATGATTTTTTTTGTTATGGAGCTCAAAAGATACAATACTACATGGTGCTTCAGATATGGAAAAAAATATAAATGAATAACTAAATAATTACAATTACAACAACAACAACAACATCAACAAAAACAATAACAATAACAATAACAATAACAATATGCACAATATGGACGGTTCTTTGTGTTTTCTAGCAGATTTACAAATTCATTGTTGTTTAATTACAGGCGACCATGGACGTTATCTCTCATTTTTTTAACTCAGAATCTTGTGACATTCATTTAAATCACGGGGACTTATTGGAAGCAATATGGTCTTGGACAGGAATCAAACCACAGAATAGGCAGAAAGTAGTTGAGGTAGGATTCAGAGTTTCAAGATTCACTTATGATTATGACATATTTATTTGTTGGTATATTGTTTCTATTATTGCAGCTTCTCTCTCTTTTGGGTTCCCTGCGTCCTCAGTCTTCTGAGAGGAAGTCAAAATGGGTGGTAATCAGGCGCCAACTTCGACAGGTCCTTGAGCTCTTTCTCAAACAATTGATTTTGCACTCTCTAACCCATCTTTGCTCCTTAAATTTGCAGCTATTAGTCACTTATCTTATTTAGTGTTTCTAGATTTACTCCCCTAAGTAACAAATATCAAGCAAGGCTTCAAAGTGTGTTTATAGTTGTCCAAGAAAGATACCAACTGCAAAGACTGTGAGAATCATACATTTGTTATTGTCGTAAAGCTCTTTATAAGAAATGTTAAACATGAGTTTTCAAGGATTCTTGAAGGAGTACACTATGAAGATCTCATTTCCTTGCTGGTGAGGAAACTGTAAATCACATATTTGAGAAGAGGAAATACTAGCCTTTGTTCTGTTCTTGTAGGCTTATCCACTTTTTTTGTTATGCCTGGAAATAATGAGTTCAGCGAGCACATATTCTTTTGTCATCATAACTTGAAAATACTGTGTGTAAGGTTTCTTCATGCTCTACGGGACGTCCCATATTTGTGCTTCTTATTCAACTTGGTGTCTTGACATTTGGTATTGGTGATGATGATAAGCCATTTGGGTACTTGGCCTTGACAATGTGTGTCTTAAGAAGTATATATACCGGGGGGATTCTAGGACCTAAATTCGTTCTTTCTTGGGATATTGTCTTTTTGCCTGATGTGGTGTGAATCTGGTCGCAAATAGATTCCTGAATATGGGCCAATGTCTGATATATAATCGTGAGATCATGGGATTCAGTAAGCCCTATCATCAAGAATATTTTCAAGTTTTCTTGTTTTGCTACGTTCATGTGCTTTTGTCATGTGATTATAAAGCATATCAACAGAAAATCATTATACTTTTATTGCTAACTAGTTCCTGCTTCTTCTTTTTTTTTTTTTTTTTCTGTAACCAAGCTTCTCTTGCTATCTAGATTTTGTAATCTCAATTTTGAAGGGAACCACTATTCCATGTATCCTGTCAATATCATGCATACTGTGTATAAACTATTAGCAACTATCAATAAGGGGTTGTCTGCAAGATAACTGGTACAACTAAGCCGTCTGAGTCTTATTGTCTGCTGCTAATTGAGAATACGAAGCTTCTTTTTTTCTGTAAACTTCATTAAGTTTTTTGGGGCCATTACTTTCGATGTTTTTGTTTCGTATAATCTCATAAATTTGTGAGTTGTAATTAATGGTCCATATGTGATATGTTTTATGGGTCCATTAAACAAATTTTTGGTTGGCTGCAGAAATGTAATGTAGTGGCTAGTGAATTTGAGAATCTGAATATTTACTTTCCTTTGTTATTTGCAGGAACTTGATCTTGCTGATGATGCTTTGAATAGATTACAAACTGTAGGATTGAGGTTCTGTGGAACTGCAGATCAGACCCTTCCCAGACTAAGGGGTGCCCTACCTGCAGGTATCTTGTCATTAGTTTTTTCCACATTTATCTTTTATTAAAACTTTTTTGGGAAGCTTTGAATCAGGAAAGTTCTCTTGGGTAGTTGGCTTAAGGTTGTAGAGCCTACACTTACTTTCAAAGAAGTTGATTATTGCAGATAAATCCACACGCAAAGCACTTGATGAGGTGTCTGAGCTTTTCAACTACTTGAGAGTTTGGAAGATTGAAAGCCATGTCTTTCTTGATGCGCTTATGCCACCAACTGAATATTATCACAGGAACTTGTATTTCCAGGTAAGAAAACCAGTTCCTATGCAAACACGTTCTTTCAGATATGAAAGATGTGAACTTTTTTAATTGAAGCTGTACTAGATGCAGATGACAGAAAATTTCAAGGTTTTCTGTTGCTTCAAGGCTAGCCCTCCAAAATTTCTCAGTCAAGAATCCAGATTTCTCTTATTTCTGCATTTGAGATACCCTGCATCAGATAATAACCATCAACATCCTTAACTTTCCCTTGATCATTACAATGTGAATCCAGAATGATTGACAGGAACTCAGAGTTAGTATGGTGCTTATGTATGTTTACACGTAGTTAATTTGAGAATTGAGATTATGGCTTAACTAACAGAGATCTCTAGCTTTCCCAACAAAATTCTACTGTGGGCCTTCTTGAATGAGTCTCAATTGAGCCCATCTACCTTAATCTGTATCAAAGCATGGGCTGAATGAAGTAGCTGTAAATTTGGCCATCTACATGATTCAAAAGGTGTACATGTAGAGAAAGATGCTAATGTCTGGAACTACTCAAGCAAATGGCCTGGTGTTGGAAAAGAAACATGCAGAAACATCATAGTTTTTATAGAATTTGTTCTATAGTGTCTCAAATACATGTTCAGTAAAGTTTTAAGGCCTAAGGGAATAAAATATACCCCTGTGCACTCCATTCCTGGTTTAGTAGCTACTGCATGAATGATGTCAAGTCCATAAGCAAGGCTCTTTAAACTGTAGCTCAAGATATGAATACTAAGCTGCCATTTGAATACCTTCACTGAAATATAGGTTATTCCTATATAGCCATTAAATTATTAAAAAGGGAAAAAGGTTGAGTGCTATCTTTTAGTTTTTAAGTGTCATTAAGCAGGAATAGGCAGGCTGAAAGCCTTTTGTGCAGACACAGTATAGCATTGTCAATGAACCACTGGATGCATGCTGTGGATTCTTTGCATGTGGTGCTGCAACATAATGAATACCGGCATGAAGACAATTCATCAATGAACCACAGGATGCATGTCGTGGATCCAAAATCTCTGCATTTTTTTTATTATAAATAATGAATAAAAGAAAGTGATTAGTCTAATGATGCAACTGTTGTACAAAAACCTTTAAGTTTGATCTGAAAGGCTGATTTCATAAATTAGCTCTCGGACAATGACTATGCAGTGTCTGCTGTATAAGTACTCAGGAAGTCTGCTATCCCCTCTCACTCGGTGGAATGTTGTGCTATACTCTTCTTCAAGAACTTCTATGACATAGAAGGAAATAGGCACTTCTAAGATGTTTATTTTTGTTGGGGAGGTTAATTGTGAATTTCATAGAAAAAATTTGTGATTGCTTGACTAATCTTTATCCAGCTGCCACAGGTGCCTTCTTAACATCATTATCAAGATCTGATAGTATACTTGTTATCTTTGTTTCTTCTTGGGATGGGCAGAAGGGATTTCTTCTCTTTTGGTTCAAAAATACTGTATCGTGAAGTTAATGATATTTTTTAGCTTTAACTGAAAGATGCATGTCTGTTTCGTGAACTAGGTGGCAATAAAAGCTATGTACATGAATCTACAAGTAACAAGTATGGGAGAGTTTCTTGAAAAAAAAAATTAAATTCACTCCTCATTCAAAAAATGGCTTATATAGTTATTTATTTTCTTTTACTTGTAAGTGAATTCTAGCGCGTCGGAGTGTTCTATGAAATGGCATAAATTGAAAATACTTTTATTTTATTCACCCATTGATAAATACTCATTTCTGTATGCAGATATATTTAAGAAAAGATAATAATCCTGTATCACTGATGGAAGGAACACTGCTTGCTGTTGGTGGTCGCTACGATTACTTGCTTCAGCAGATGGCCGATTCTGACCATGTAGGTGTTGGTGAAGTTTCTATTTCCCTAGTTGCATTTATCTTTGGTGTGATTATATATAGCAAATAATTTTGTTTTTTTTTTTTTTGTTGTGGGTCATTCTCTTCATATAGAATAGTGCACTCCTTGTGGTAACTTCATAGTTTGGTTTAATTTAGAAATACTTTATTCTATTTTGATGGCTACATTGTCTTGCGCACTTGCTCACAACTTATAATTGCATCAGTTTGGTGACCTATAACTGACACGATGACAAAATCATCTGGGTCATTCACATTTTCTTCTGTTTATAAATTGTAATTGTTCCTATATGATCTTATTGCAAACAAAGTGGTTTTGTAACAACACAGCAAAGATGTGAAGTTTGTCTTGATATTTCTGGAATCAAAGATATTAAAGGGCTGTTGCAAACTGACTCTTGGGACTTATCAAATTTTTGTGTTCCTTGAACTTTGTAATCAAAAATGTATAGGTCTCTTGAGTTTTGATAATGCTTTGTACAAAAATTTCTGTAAGCTTTTAAGACACAGGGTCGGATTTGGCCTCAATTCCCCACTCAAACTTTCACGGTTTTTTTTTTTTTTTTTTTTTTTAATTTCCTGTATGAAAGCTATGCATCTTTATATCCTACTCTATGCTCTTAATCTTTACTTACACTTGAAGTGGAGGTCAACACAAGACTGGTGAGATCAAGGTTTTGAAAAAGAAAATTACGCAGTACTTTTCTCCATCACACTTGTGGCATTAACATTTCCCTTCTTTCAGCTTCTGGTATTTCTTGAAAAAAAAATAATTAACTTGAGCTCTTTATTTCACTGACTGGTCATCTGTCCATTTTAGGCTCACAGTTAGGTGAACTTTACTTCACAGAAAGGTTATGATAGATTTACTGATTTTCTAAAAAAGATGAGGGTGCTGACCCATGCAACCCTTCTGAGTGTTACTGGATCCCTAATGCTAAGCATGATTTTGCTCACTAAGGTGTTATATATTATCTTTTTCTTTTATGTTTCAGTCTACAGGGCATTCCTACCCAACCCGCCCCCTTTTTGTTTCTTCTTTCTCATTTGACACATGAATATACTTGCATATTCCAGAAACTAACATGCTTTTATTATTACCTATGTTGTTATCAGAAATCAAGTCCAGTTGGGGCAGTTGGAACTAGTATTGCACTAGAAACTATATTGCTGCATTCTTCTGTTGATAATAAATTTCATAGGTAGTTTTCTTTCCTTATGGTAAATTATGTTGTTATCCACTTATCCCCAAATGTTACCATCCGCTGCATCATTCATTTGGCAATTTCTTTTTGACATGAACAGAAATGACATAGGCATTAATGTTCTTGTCTGTTCAAGAGGAGGGGGTGGGTTATTATTTGAGCGCATGGAACTCGTGGCCGAACTGTGGGAGGAGAATATCAAGGTCTGTAATCGTATCTCCTTCATTTTTTTTTTTTTTTTTTTTTTAGATAACTGTATCTCAAATAAAGCACACTGGATGCAATACATACAGGCTGAGTTTGTTCCATTGCATGACCCAAGCCTTACGGAACAGTATGAATATGCAAGCGAACATGATATCAAATGTCTTGTTGTCATCTCCGACTCTGACGTGTCCCAAAAAGGCTTGGTTAAGGTTTGACTGTTTGCCTCTCTGGTTCACACTTCTACAAAACTATGTTTTCTTATTTCTTATCATCTAAGAGCATTGGTGTTCGGCAATATATTGCTAAGATTTGTAGCCTATGACAGGTCCGACACCTAGAGCTGAAGAAATCAAAAGATGTTGAGAGGGAAAACCTTGTTAAGTTTCTATCGGAGGCAATGGCTACTCAATTTAGAAACCCATCCATCTGGAGCTAAGTCAGCATGAAAGGTGTGTCCTTGCAGTCCATTGTTTGTTCACCGTCTTTTACACCTTTTCTTATTCAAGGGAGGGGTCTCCTCACTAATTTCTTTTTCTGCTCTTCTTTGTATTATTTTACGTGTTTATTATCTTGTAACTACTATTTCCTTTTAAAATGCCAGAAAGATATTCACTATCCCTGGACCCCAAGTGTTTCCGTATCTAGAATTTGCAGAATCATAGTTTTGAGATGATGTTGAAGACCAAATTACTATTTGAAGAATCTTAGCTCAAAATTTGTGTGTGTGTGTGTGTTATATGTTTTTTAAATAATTGTCCTAGAGTTGCAAGTTTCTATCTAAAGATCCTATAGTAACATACTCAGGTACATACAATGCATATACTTTCAGAAAATAAATGGTTAAAATTGTAGTAAATGAGATTTATTCGCTCTTTTACATAAATGTATGTCAGATAAGCGACCATCAAATAAACTCTCAAATTACTCTGGACCAGTTTTAATTTTCATGATCCTTAGCCAGAGAAGTACAGAATACTTACAAAATAACTTGAAAATCTGCCTATAGCTCCCATATATGCTCTCACTTTTAATAGCATTGTTAATATATGATATAGTTGGTTGTCTATCCTTGATCTATAGAAAGGGACTTATTTATCATCTCCTGTTAATGCATCGGAATCTTTAGTTTATCCCAGTCTCCCAGAAATCTGAACGACCTAAGCAACCGTGATAAACTGACTAGCAACCACAAGTCGACAGGCAAAGAACAAGTTTCTAAGATCTCCAGAATTAAAACACCACTTTACTTGATAGATGAATAAAAGAACCATTATTATCCCAAATGGTCTTTGTCTATCCAAATACATAACCAAAAGAGATACTCTTTAAGTTCGACAATTGAAAAGAACATACAACTAGACTTCAAAAAAGATCCAAATGGTTCTCCTTCAAGCACAATATGCATAAGTTACCAAATCTCCTCATACCATGCAAATTCTCCCCCTAGGTCTGACCATAATAACTTAATTTTACAGACTCAGGTAGTTCACAGTTGATGTAATCTAATCAACAGGCATCTTAAACGGGCATATTAAGACACTTTTTGATTTTTGAACAAGATGGTTATTACCATATGTACATCTGTCCTCAAATACTACGTACTCTCTCGCTCTTTCTAAAGTATCATGAAGAGAAAACCCTAAAGTCAGATCTCCTTCTTATGTTGTAACCTTCTGTTATGTTGCTTTGTTGGTATGCCTTATTCCTTTGCTTTGTTTACATTTAAAAGACATGAAGCTATTAAAGTAGACCATGGAGTGCAGGTGAACCATAGTTCATGGGGTACAAGAAAATGGAAAAATCATATCCATGTACAGATCACAGGTCACTAGAAAAATTATATTTGGAAGTATGTCAGTCATTTATTTATTTCCAAAAATCATTCTCAATTTCATACACGGATCCAGCGACTTGGGGATTGTTTGAGTGAGTCATTGGCTCTAATATATGAAATGACCAGTAACTTTTAGTAAACTTATATGAAAGAAAATTGTTGCCTGTTTGGAAGGTGGACCATCTTGATTAAACGTGATTCCTTTCCGCTTTTAGGCAACATAAATCACATTTTGCCAATTATACCCTTCTGGGTTTTGGTGGTCCGGACTGGGTGGAGTGACCTGGTACCAGTACAAGTTGGTGTGGTTTATGGTACAAGCTGATGTAGGCGGTACAAACCAGTGCTTGAAAAGGCGTAAGGCGCCAAACCCCTTTCACTGCCTAGGCACGAGGCGTGAGGCGAAGCGCTCGCCTCACTCAAGCGAGGCGCCCAAAGTAAAAAAAAAAAAAACATGTAGATATATGAACACATTTAACCATAATAAAAACATAATACATTCATCAAAACATGATCCAAAACATTAAATATTGAAGTTCAAGACATAATAATTAAGCATAATCACTAAGGCAAGGCACTAATCATCATCATTATAGTTCATGTCAAATTGTGGATTATCATCGGATTTGTATCCATCCACATCTTCTTCTACTGCCTCATCTGAATCCCCTCCCATATCTTCCCATTCATCTTCCTCATCCACAAGTCCAAAAGAACTAGATCTAGATGATGATGTTTTAGAAGTCTTTGAAGTTGTTGCCCTTCTAGTATATGTTCTAGTGGTCCTAGTAGGCTCCTCAACTCCTGCAGCTACTGCAACATCATCCTATCTTAAACTATCTTCCTCAAACACTAGTTCTTCTTCCGGGATTCCAACTAGCCATTCATTACTTTCATCAATTTCATTCAAAGCAAGTGTTGAAGCACTTACATGCTCAAAGTGTTGAACTTACATGCTCAAATACACTTCAGTTTCGCTTACAGCCTGAGGAGCTACAAGTAAGGCTTAACACCTTGATAGCAAACTTCATCAAATCAGGAGTTTCAGAACCGAATGCTGCCCATCAATCAGCTACCAAATTTCTTAAATTAAACTAAAATAATATAATTAATTAAAATAATAAATTATAAACTATTGAAACTTCATTACCTGGTATTCTTGTATTCCTTTGCCTAATTGTCATGGGCATCCCAAAAAGTCCTTCAGCTTTCCTATACTTGTCCAAGTCAATACAAATTTGATCTTGTGTATCAATACTTGGAACCAATCTTTGGATACACTGATATAAACCCTTATAGACCGTAGAATTAATAAGACAACTCTCGGGATCTCTGTAGAAAAATTCAGGGTTCAAGAAATAACCAGCTGCATTCAAGGGTTGATGCAACTGAAGACTCCATCTCCGATTGATGATCTCAAACACCTCCTTATACTTGCTCTCATTTCCTTGAAAAGAAGCAGCTATTGTTTGTTTTGCTCTGTCCATTGCCTCGTAAATGTATCCCATTGGAGGCTTTTCCTTACCATCAACAATTCGAAGAACATGAACAAGAGGAGAAGAAAATTGAAGGGCCATGTGAATATGATTCCAAAAAGAAGGCATCATCATAATTTCAGCTACCATTTTACCCTGTGCCTCTTTTGCCCATTTGCTTTGACTCCATTCATCAGACACGAACATTTTTCTCAAGTTCGCCTTTTGAAGATAAAAACTTTGTATTGGTAGAAAGGCGGTTGCAAAACAAGTTTTGGCAGGCTTAACCAACTCCTTTATTTGAATGAAGTATCTCATCATATTCAACAAAGTTGGTCGGTTGTAGATATATCCATGCACCCGAATAGCTCTTGTCCATGTCTTCTTCAGATTAGGTATCTTGAAAATATCCTCCAACATCAAATCCAAACAATGAGCAGCACAAGGAGTCCAAAATAAATGAGGTCTCTTTTGTTCCAAATATTTTCCGGCCAACTTATTAGCTGCAGCACTATCCGTAACAACTTGAACAACATTCGCTTCTCCAAGCTCCTCAATTTTCTTATCAAACATTTCAAATATTTTCATTTCATCTTTTGCATAGCTAGATGCATCAATCGATTCAATGAACAAACTTCCACGGGGACAATTAACCAAAAAATTTATCAATTTTCTACTCTTCCGATCAGTCCACCCATCACACATCAAAGTACACCCGTAGTGTTCTCTTGCTCGTATGTGATCCTCCATCATCTTGTTGACATGTGTTTTCTCATCTTTAAGAAGAGAAACTCATATTTTATACTACGAAGGTGGTGGCAAATCTGGACCATAATCCCCAATTGCTTGGATCATCAGAGCGAAACTAAGAACATTCACGACATTCAAAGCGATTCCCGCATCATATATGAATCTTGCAATTTTTTGATAACCTCGCTTCGCCAACTCCTTTTTGTGAGGATCATTCTCATTTATCTTTGTTTGCTTTCCTTTGCCTTTTTTTCTCATGTCTACAACTGTTTCTGCATCAGGAGTGAAGTAGCAATCAATTGCTCCTTTCTTTTTTGGCTTCTTAAACATCGGTTGTTTACCCTTGTCCGCAAAACTAGTAGAATTAGAAGAACCTTGATAGCTTGGAAGAGACATAATTATATCATCATCAACATCAATTTCATAATCTTCATCACCCACCATGTCATCGATATCAATAATTCTACTTCCTTCTTTTTATTGATGAACTCATCTCTTACGGCTTGAGGACATCATGTACATGCGGTGCAATTTTTATAGCCTCCGGCAAGATGTTGTTTCAATCGATATACGCCTCCTTTCAAAACTTTTGAACAAAAGTTACACTTGAATGCATGTATATTGCTATTATCTCTCACTCCATACTTTCATCCAGGGGCTTTTCTAATATCATTTGAATTATTCTCCATCTCTACATAAAATAAATATATATTTATAAACAATAAATTATATAGAATCTATATAAATAGCATAATATAAATACTTAATCAATATTTAAACTAAAAAAAAAAAAACACCTGTTTCTACCGCGCCGGAGCTTCTGCTACCGGTTTCCGGTCGCCGGTGGGAGGGGTCGCCGGTGAGGAAAAATAGGAAGAATGGGTGTTGGGGGGACTGGGCGGCTGTCTTTTGGTCACTTTGGTGTGTTGGGGTTAGGGTTAGGAAACATATTTAATTTTAAAAAAAAAAAAAACAACAGATGGGGCGAGGCGCCTGAGGCGAGCGCCAAAGCTCGCTTCGCCTCACCCCCATAAGGAGCCGTCGCCGAATTATTGGCGCCTAGCGCTTAGGCGCGCCTTTTTAACCACTAGTACAAACATTATGAGTAAAGATACCCATGAAAATCTCACTAAAAATTATTGAAACTTAACTTACAAGGAAAACAGAATGTTTCACATTTCTAATGGATCTTGAAAGAGTTCTTGTATTTAACTTGAATTTCTTGCCATAACAGGAAATTCCTTGACATTTGCTCCAGGAGAAAATCAATAGAGATGTTGTATCGGCTATTTGTCAATTTAATTCACGGGGGATTTCTCCAACATCCCAACAAGGAAGAAGGTGGTCTGATGAGTTTGTAGCAGCCGATTTTTGGATGTGGGAGTTTTGAGGTTAATATCTTGTACAGTGATATAGATTTGCTTCAATAATCCATTTCAAGTTTGACGGCTTAAGTTCCAGTTTTGTAATTTATTGTACAGAATTTTGTAATAGCCCACTTTTCTTCCAGTATGTAACAGACCACAGACAAGAACATCAGTTAAAGTTTGCTGCCTTTTAACTTCACTTTGTTCGCATGGCCCCTCACAGTTACTGTCTACTTACTATTCTCTCTCATAAGTGAGATTGTTGGAGAGAGAAGGATTTCAATTGACAACATCCGACGGATATGTTCCCCATTTTTCCTGTGTTTTGTAGACACAGGATATGTTCTTCAGTCAAATGATAACATGGAAACATGAAGAAACTAAGGACTGTCAGGAACTAGACAAAATCCGATTTTCATTATATGGTACTAGGAAGAAATGTCGGGAAAAAAATTGGAATAAATTTATAGAAAGTGAATATATATATATATATAAGAAAAAACCTCGTTGAGAAATTCAGTCAAAACCTGATCTGTCACTGTTGAGTTTTAAATGAAGTATGAACTTCAAATGATGCCCAACTAATCACAGCCAGCCATAAACAATTTTAAGCCCAGAAGTTCCAAGTTTTTATTATTGAGTCCTAGTCTTTAAATTTCACAATTATGCTCCATTAAAATCTTGTATATTTTGTTATATAAGCTTCTGAATTTTCATATTTCTGAAGAGATTAATCAAAACCAAATTTTCCAAGTTGGAAGACTTTTGATCAAATGATCCCAAGGTTCTGGGGCTTCGTGAAGACAAAAGGAATGCAAGGAACTAAATATATATATATATATATATATATATATACAGACACACAAATCAGTAAAATGAAATAAGTAAACATAACTTAAAGTTCAGAAGAGTTTAATAATAAACGTTACCAAAAAAATTCAATATCTAGTTCTGCTTAACATTTCCGAAATCCATTCCAAACAAAATAAACAGATTGCTTTGGCTAATAATTTTAAATAAAAAACAATTTTTTTAAGTATCAAAGACCAAAAAAAAACAATTCCATTTTCCTCAATCTAAAATAACTTCCGCATTAGAAATAATGGCTTAAATAATTTGACAGCAGATTCTGATCCTGTTCATGTTTAGGTGGGGGGATTGATTTAGAGGAAATGGGATCGAACCCAGACCTCACCAAGTAAAGAGGAGGCACCGAGCTAATTCTGACAAGTGTTAACTAACAACCAAAAGTCTCGTTGAATATTGCATAATAAACTTCAAAATATAGTTCTGTAACAACAATTGAAACACTAAAACAGAAGGCAAACTCTATTGCTAATAAGTCTCCATTTGCTATATTAAACATCAGAGCAACAAGGTAAGAGAATTTCATAACCATAGTACAAAACTTCTGGGCTCAAAACGCTACCAAAGAAATCTCAAACTGGGTTCACCGGAAGGCCTCTCTCTAAAAGAAAATGTGCAAGCGATCACTGGAACTGTCAAAAGGAACAGAGACGGACACATTATAGAACAAGAAAATTATGAATAATGTGAGGCATCACCCATAGAACTAATTTTCTTTCCAAACCAACATGACATTCAGAGGAAGAGACCCAAGGAAAATGGACATTAATTATATTGCATGACAATATAATGAAATTACAAAGTAGTAAAACTGTCACAATGCAAATCTCAATAATTCCAAAAGTAAAATAACCCATAATTCTCTATTTGCAGAGATTCGTGAAAGTAAATGGTTCTATAGGGGATAAAGTACCTACAGACATTGTTCCTGGCCTGTCCAATAAAAAGGTCCACCGATAATTTATGGAAATAATGAGTTCCACCATAGTGAAGCAACTCAAGAAGCTTTAGACTTTCAGCCAAAAGCCATCAGTGTCAACGCCTATGATCTCCAGTGGCATAGGCCAAGCATCTTTCATTCCCTGTGCATATTATATAATTGTATATGTTTATCTAGGGTTCCGACAATTAGTTTCCCTGGGCGTACATTGAAATACTATGGTCGTAGGCAATAATTGTTACTCTAAAGTCTAAAGAAAAACTTAATGAAAGATGAAGTTTAATCATTTTTAACACCAATATCATAGATTAGAAGAGGGATTGGCAACTTCCAAAATCTATGTTTTGAGTGTCAGAAATATAATACTTCCAGATCATTGGCAATACATTGATGCAGCAGTATATAACAATGCGACCCATTGCCATTATAACAATTATGCCAAGTGTCTAAAATCCTAAAACCCAACTCGAATGCCACATCAGAAGCATTGATTTTCACTGATGTTACACATCTACCATCACATAAGAAACTGGCCAATGAAATATAAAATGAAAAAAGCTTGAGTTGACACCTTAAATGTTGCTCGGATACATGAACACCCTCACTCTGGCACCCTGTTTCAAAATCAAACGTCTCGCTCATCATTCATAAAACAGGTACGAGCGTTAAGATACCCAAAATTTAAGTGAGAGACGAACCATGGATTTGGGGGGAAGATTGGACTTGAACTTAGCGCGGACAACGCCGCTGTTACCGTGCGGACGAGAAACCTTTCCCCAAATGCACCTATAGTGTGACCCATTCTTCTTAACCTTTGCTTTGTAAATGTAGGCCATACGCTTTCCACGGTACCATTCTACTTCCTCTTGAGTGTTAACTCCTTCTATCTGTACCAACGACGTGTTCGGGTACTGATTCGACTTCGACCTATCAATCACGCAACACACCAGTTCAATCAGCATTTTCTCCTCTTACAAATGAATCAACAAAAAATTCTACCGCTTTTTCTTACCTTTTGTACCCAAGAATAGTACCACGAACGTAGAGTCTGCAATAAAATGATCCAAATGCCAAAAAAAAAACAAAAAAAAAAAACCATTAAGGAAAAAATAAAATTAAAATGAAAAACATTTCTCTCAAATGAAATTTAGCAGAGATTGAGAGAGGAAGCAGAATGCAAACCTAACGCGCTCTCCCTGGCGACCCTTCACCATTGTCACTGTGTGAAAGTGAGCTTCGGCAGATCCGCTGAGAGGGGGTCGGAAATATATGATAAGATGAGAACCGCAAAAAACCCTAGATTGAGAGTTTATATCTACTAAATATTTGGGCTGAAAGAAGCAAAGGCCCAACTATGTATGCATATGTGTGCTACAGGCCCATTAATTTTTCTTCATCCTTCTATCTATATTTACTATTATTTCTCCAATTTATAAATTATTATAAATATAATAATATTTTTTTTAAATAAAATACATAATTATATAAAGATACTTTTAATAAAAATATATCACAATATAAAAATATATAAAATATTAATATATACCACAATTAACCTATGAAATTATATTTTATATTAAAAAATGAATATTATATTTTTTATATATGCAATATAAATATTAAATTAAAAATCATAAAAAGATAATTAATTTAATATATTTTTCATAAAAAATGAAATTGAGATGAAAAAGTTATAATCCTTTAAAAATTAAAGTAAAAAAAAGAAAGAAATAATTTTTTTTGATTGGTTACCATATTTTCTAAATGTGAAAAGGTATTTTTTAGAGAGAAAATTATACTTTCTATTTTTATATATAGATATAGATATAGATTATAACCTTGCCATCTTATTCCACCGTTCATATATTGATATGGATAGTGGAACTATCTAAACGAACGATGTGGTTTGATTTAAATATATTTAATTATATAATATATTAAATTCGATATTTTAAAATTTTAGTTCCAAACTTATATTTTATTCATTAAATAATAGTATTAAATTCAAAAGATTAATTACAAAAAAACTCAATCTTTTTCAATTTAAAGATTGTGTGTTATTTCAATGTCTAACTGCTCATGTGGATCGCATAGTCGTTTTAAATCACGTCGTAAAATTTAAATGGTTGACCTATAATAGAAGATTAATTACCAAAAAGAAAAAAAAAACAGTACTAGCTTTTATTTTGTATTGCAAGATATATTTTTACAAAATCTATTAAATAAATGACATCGTTTTTGAAGTATTTAGAATTTATATATAACAGATTACAAATCAGATAAAGTAATGGCTTTATTTTAAATATTATACTGCACTCCTCAATTACCATCTAATATTTTATATTTTATATTTTCATTTTTATTGATTTCCTGCTTCAGAATTTATACGATTTTCTATTTGCCTTGACGAGTTTGGATAAATGCAGTTGGCCTTCACTAAAATTTAAAATCAACCATAAAGAGATATATTCTTCTAGTTGCAAAATAGATTAATATCCCACCCGTGCGATATACGCGAATAATCTAATTATATATATATATATATATTGAAGTTATAAATACAAAAATATTAAATTAATTTTTTAGTAGAAACAAATTAATTTATATAATTTATTATTTTACCTTATTATTGTTTATTAGATTGAAATATTTGTATTGGATTTGAAGAATTATAGTAGAACAGACCATATATATTGCGTTTGAGTCTAAAATCCATTTAAAAATGACATGCAATTTATTATTCGTCAGAGATGACTTTTAAGGAAATGGCAATACAATCTAATATAATGAAAATATATTTCATCAAATAATACTTATATAAATTATGACCTATGTTCAATTTTATAGTACAATAATATAATTTTATCATTTATTATTCATATAATAAAATATATTCTATCTCATGCATATGCAGGTGAATATATATTTTTATTTTAAAAAAACTAGTCCAATTTTAATAGTAACTATTATTTAATCGATAAATTATTTTTTTTCAAATGATAAGAGATATTTATGGTCTATAACTATATAAAAGCAAGACAGTGTTGTCCAAAATCAGCTTTCTATTTTTACAAACTGTGATAACTAATGAGATTGTTTTTTTTATTTGTTTTTACTCTAATTTTTAAAGGTTTATAATTTTTTCTTGTTAACTCTATTTTTTATGAAAAATATATCAAATTAATTATTTTTTCATGATCTACAATTTGATATCCATATTACATATATAATAATAAAATGTTAATTTTTAAATATAAAATATTATTTATATATATTATTATGGTATATTTTAATATTTAATATATTTTTATATTTCTCACGATTGGTCGTTCAATTTAAAATACAATTAGTCTTATTATTTATGGTTCATAATTACATGTAAGTGTAAATCGTACGTGTCAACCAAAAGCATAAGAAAATATCCTATACTTTACACCACTACAATGCAAATTATGCATTATTTTCGCACAAAATTTGCACATATTATTTTAAAAATTCCTATAATATTTGTTAATATTGAATGTTAAAATATAATTTTGAAAATACACACAACGGCAATTGAAATAAAGGATGAATACATAGTTTACGCGAAAACTTTTATCAAATGCTATAAAAATTACAACCAAACCTATATTTCTAACTATTGGCTGTTCAATTTAAGATACATTTAGCCCTATTATTAAGTTTATATTTTAAAATTACATTGTGCATTGCTTTAGCACAAAATCTGCACAAATTATTTTGAAAAATCCTAAATATCTACTAATCACAATTGCTTGAATGTTAAAACATAATTTAAAAAATACACATAGTGTGTATCCAACAATTGATATAGAGGATTAATGAATGTAAGCAAACTTGTATGAATGCTAGAAAAATTACCATCAATCTTATATTTTTCATTATTGACCGCTTAATTTAAAATACAATTAGCACTATTGTTAAGTTTATATTTCAAAATTACGTTTATATGTGAATTGTTTGTGTTATGTTCTTCAACCAAAATCACAATAACATCTCCAACTGTGTGCACCATTCTGCAGATTATGCACTGCCTTGAACACTATATTTGCACATATTATTTTGAAAAATCCTACAATATATGATAATCACCATTGCTTGAATGATGAAACATAATTATAATCCTACACATAGCGGTAATCCAACAATTGAAATGGATGATGAATGAATTGTTTGCTTAATGGAAGATGGGGTCTACAATTGTAAGTAAACTTTTATCAGTGATATAAAAATTACCATTGATCGTTCAATTTAAAATACAATTAGCCCTATTGATAAGTTTGCATTTCAAATTGCAGTTATATGTGAATTGTATGTGTTATGTTTTTCAATAAAAAATACAAGAACATCTCCAACAATTCGTACAACTCTAGTGCAGATTATGCAATGTCTTAGCACAAAAATTACACAAATTATTTGAAAAAAATCATACAATATCTGATAATCACCACTGCTTGAATGTTATAGCATAATTTTAAAAATAAACATAGCGCTGATCCAACAATTGAAATAGAAGATGAATGAACTGTTTACCTAATGGAAGATGTGGTGTACAAGTGCAAGTAAACTTTTATCAACGATACAAAAATTATCATGGTCGTTCCACTTAAAATACAATTAGCTCTATTTATAAGTTCATATTTCACAATTATAGTTATATGTTCTTTAATAAAAAAATCTCAAAGAATTTTCAGAACTCTATTGCAGATTATACACTCCTTTAGCACAAAATTTGCACACATTATTTTGACAAATCATTATATGCTAATCACCACTGTTAAAATGCAATTTTAAACATACACATAGCACCAATCCAACAATTGAAATAGAGGATGAATGCACAGTTTGTTGAATAGAAGATGTAGTCTACAAGTGCAAGCAAACTTTTATTAGTGTAGAAAATTACCGCCAATCCTATATTTGTCACTTTGATCGTTCAATTTAAAATACAATTATTTCTATTGTTAAATTTTTATTTCAAAATTATATTTATATGTGAATTGTATCTGTTATGCTCTTCAATTACAATCACAAACATCTCAAGCAGTTTGCACTACTTTAGCACAAAATTTGCACAAATTATTTTGAAAAACCCTACAATATATGCTAATCACCACTCCTTGAATCTTAAAACATAATTTTAAAAATACACTTAGCGATGATCCAACAATTGAAATAGAAGATGAATGCACAATTTACTTAATGAAAGATGTGGTCCACAAGTGCGAGTAAACTTTTATCAATGCTAGATAAAATGACCACCGATCCTATATTTTTCACTATTGGTCGTTCAATTAAAATACAATTAGCCCCAGTGTTGAATTTATATTTCAAAATTACGTTTATATGTGAATTGTATCTGTTATATTCTTCAACCAAATTATAAGAACATTTCCAACAGTTTGCACAATTCTATTGCAGATTAGGCATTGTTTTAGTGCAGAATTTGCATTTTTTCACCAACAATCTGCACCACTTTCAGCATTGAAAAAGAATATTCCATAAGAATATTTATAGTTAATTTAATATTTATTATCTTATATTTGTTAAACACATTATAAATGTAATTTTATGTAACATAATTTTTATATATAATAGATTCACTTTTTTTTTTTTGTAAAATTAATCAAAGTTAAAAAATGTAAAATTGAATGAAAGTATGCAAAATTC
Organism: Caryopteris x clandonensis; assembly: GCA_028749325.2. Taxonomy (NCBI): domain Eukaryota; kingdom Viridiplantae; phylum Streptophyta; class Magnoliopsida; order Lamiales; family Lamiaceae; genus Caryopteris; species Caryopteris x clandonensis. Next base: position 1,081,435 of record JAPYKT020000015.1, read on the forward strand.
AACTTTAATTCTATCTTTTTTTTAGTGTTTTTATTGTGGTTAATTTTTTTTTTTTGGTTCATGACTTTTGGTAAATTTGTGTTATATTTATATATTTATGTGTACTATTTATTTTAAATCTCATTGTATTGAAATTGAACATCTAATTATTTAATTTATATCACACATAATTAACATAATTTGAAAATTAATTTTGGTTTGATTAGTTGTGATATAAAAAGATATAATATGCACTACAAAAAAATAAATAAATAACAATTAGCATACCACTAAAAAGAAGAGCAGTGTAGACTTAGTATGCACCGTTAGTGGCACAGGAAAATTGGTTTATGTATTCTTACGCAAGAATTAGCCATTGCCACAGCAACAAACTTGACATCCACCGCTACTCTTAGCACAGTTCTAAAAATGGTCTTAGACAATCACATTAACGTTTTTAAAATTTTCTATCTGACACATCACATTCAAATATTACAAAATTTCCACATGACCATTTTTCATAATTACAAATAGTAAATCATGAATTATAATTCATTCAAAATTGGAGCTAGATAAATCAACTAAAGCCATTTTTGTTCGATCATATTTCACAAACAAAGAACAAGGTAGCCGTTTAGATCACTTCTAATACCCAATATATTTGCTAAATATTCCTTGATTTATTTTAAATATTATAAATTACTTAATAAATCTTTTTTTTTTCAATTTTACCCTTATAACTTACAAAAGAAAAAAAAGAAAAAAAGCTACATAAACCAATAATATATAAACAAGAAACGAATAAATTAGAGAAATAAATTTGTTTATGAATTAATATTTTGCTATATTAATCAGAATGTATGTACATTATTATTTGTTGAATTGGACTTTTTTAAGGTTGTAATCGTTTTTTTAACATCTTGTTGCATGAACGTAGGGGTTGTGTTCAATTACAATCGATTGATACGGTGGTCTTGTTCGATTATTGGAATATGATTGAATTCATCTATCATTATTTAAAAGACAATGCATAAATTTAGTTAATTGGTGAATGTATCCTTTTCTTTTAATTGACATTTATGGCTATTGGTATTACAAAGATTGGATCTTATTAAATTATTTATCTAATAAATGTATTAGATAATTTAAATTTTGAAAAAGAAATATCTAATTTAAGCTGATTTATTATTTGTTAAATTAATTTTGTATAAATAATAATTATAAATCGGACATATTGAAAAAATATTGTTGAATAAGAAAAGATTAAATTGGGGGAATTATGACTTTTTTATTTTTTTTGAAAAAATATTTTAATATTTTATCATATTCTCTCAGGCATACAGCAAGAGGGGTTTACGCCCCCTCATCAAATTAGGAAGTCTTACATGTAAGAAGCGACCCTACTACATAGGCTGGATTTTCTTAAACCCCCCAAATAAGACTAGGGTTTTATATTTACATAAATAATTGATAAATCTTCTTTTGATTAAAGCCTATCTGCCACCTCTTTCAATTCAACAATGGCGTCTTCGATTTGCAAGCACTCACCCATCGCCCATTCTCCCACCACCACTTTTCCCTCCAGAAAGATTCCTGTCCGTTCATTTTACCTCTTCAGAACTGGCCGTCCCGCCACCGCTTCCGTCCGCTGCTCCCTCCGCCGCCCGGAGTACACCCCCAACCGCATTTCCGACCCCAATTATGTCCGCATATTCGACACCACCCTCCGTGACGGCGAGCAATCCCCCGGCGCCACCATGACCACCAAGGAGAAGCTGGACATCGCTCGGCAGCTCGCCCGCCTCGGCGTTGACATCATTGAGGCTGGATTTCCAGCCTCCTCCGAAGCTGACTTTGAAGCCGTCAAATTGATCGCTAACGAGGTTGGGAATATCGATTCGGATCATGTTCCGGTTATATGTGGCTTGGCCAGGTGTAATAAGAGAGATATAGAGAAGGCGTGGGAGGCTGTGAAGTTCGCGAAGAAGCCAAGGATTCATACGTTTATTGCAACGAGTGAGATTCATATGAAGTTTAAGTTGAAGATGACACCGGAGGAAGTGATTGAGAAGGCTAGGAGTATGGTTGCTTATGCCAGGAGCTTGGGATGTAATGACGTTGAATTTAGCCCGGAAGATGCTGGAAGGTAACAGAGATAGGTTTCGTTTTTTATTTAAGATTATCTTGATTGTAAACTTGCTAAAAGTAGTCTTAATAAAAGATTCTACGCCATATTATCTGATAATCAATTTGGAAATATTTTCGTCACAATTCAAGCTCAGAAAATGCACTTTCGTGGGAGTTGGATTCCACCTGCCTGTAATTAGGCTGGCTAACAACTTTGAGTAACAATAGTGATCAAGCAGTTATTTGAGTTTAATATCAAAAAGTAATCTTAATCTCAAGCAGGGCCTTGATATTTTTGTGTTAGGTCTTTTCTTATGTTGTTTTACTCGGGATTCTAACTTATCAAGTTCTAGAGCTGAAGCTAAGTGATCAAGCATTTCTTGCTGAAATATCTTTATTGCTTGCATTCAATTCATAAGTTGATTCCTACTTGGATTGAAAACTAAACCTCAAGAGGTGCAAGAGCTATTTATGGCAACTTGAGATTGTTTGTTGTGTTTAAATAGTATCTTGAATTTGATTGAAAAGACCACTGCCCATAGATTCATGATAACTTATTTGCTGTTAGTGCTTTCTGGTGCATTCTGAAGTTCAGTAGTAGCTCCAAGAACTTTATGATTGATGCCACTAGTATCCCTGCCTGTCTTATGAAAAGATGGTAGGGAGTCAGTTGTAAGTTTATGAAAGGCTTCTTGAGCAACTTCGGTTCTTTTTTTAGTTATTTATTTGTTTTCCTTGCTTTGAACATATGTAGAAACTAGTACCTGATATATGCCGCAGCCTAATCAACCTAAATTTCACCATGCTCCTCTGTTCTTCACAGATCAGACAGGGAGTTTCTTTATCAAATTCTTGGAGAAGTAATCAAGGCTGGTGCAACAACCCTTAACATCCCTGATACAGTAGGCTACACTTTGCCCACTGAATTTGGACAACTAATTGCTGATATAAAAACCAATACCCCTGGAATTGAAAATGTGATTATTTCGACGCATTGCCAGAATGACCTTGGACTGTCTACTGCTAATACCTTAGCGGTATGTAATTTTCTCCCTTTGTGTGGTAGAGTACTAAATTCATGCTGTGTCCAAACTGGTGCTTATTTGGCTTCAGGGGGCAGTTTCTGGTGCAAGGCAATTAGAGGTGACCATTAATGGGATTGGTGAAAGGGCTGGCAATGCCTCACTGGAGGAGGTGTGTTCTCTTCATTTTATCTTGTGGTGCTCACCATACTTAATGGCCTTTTTTTTAATTTATTGCGGGAGGGATCAGAGCTATAACTGAACCGAACATGAATGAAGAAAGGTTGTTCATGTTTGTATGTTCAATTTTAACGGTGGTTCGTGTTCTTTTATTTAATAGTCAAATGTTCATGAACATTAACGTTCATTCACAAACACTTCATTATTTTCTCGTGAAAATTATTTGAAATATAACTAAAAAAATGTAAAAAAATTTGTTCTCTTTCACTCAACTGAATATTATAATAAGTTCAAATATAAATGGGAAAGGATATTAAAACTAAAATAAATCTGTCATCCACTATGATCAATTCGTAGTAAGTAGTTAAAACATGATAGAAGCGTTCAGTACTGCACCTGCATAGAACACATGAGTTTGGAGAAAAAAATACATTCGAGAAGTGTTTTTGTAAAACATCACAAATGAGTAGCTTACCCAAATCCAACAACCAGGGAAAATAAGAACCTTTTTGGGAACATAGACTTTCCAAACAACTTAAAACCTGGGAAAAGAAGAAAAATGATCACCAGTGAAGAAAGAGGAAGATTCAGATAGAGATTTAATAGAAAACACCTGAGATGGCTCCAAACCCAACTCCTGTTATCATATACATTTTTAATGAATTGCCCCTGTAAACATTTGTATTTTCTATAATATCAGCGTTAATATAGCTTCTTTAATGAACATTTTATTTTTTTTATGTTAAATGGCATTATTCACGTTTACTAATCCTGCGGTCTTGCTTTTGTTAGAAGTTAGAACTAGTTTAAACTTTCTTCAAAAGTAAAAGTAATAAAATAAAAAAATAAATATACATATATATGTATGTATCAAAACTCAGTGTTTAGAAACTAAACAACAGAAACTTAAAAATATATCTTTTCGAATCTTGTGTTTTTTTAATGGATTCCTAGGGATACGATTTCATCTTGCTGTAAGCTTGCTTCCTTATAATTTGAGAATCATTCATCAAATGAATGGCTTTCCCAGTTTCCTGCTTGGATCCTTCAACAGATAAAAATGATCAATAACTGAAAGGTTTAAGGTTGTTCTCTGAAAACAGAAACAAAATTTGAAGGCACGGAGGCATAAAAATATCTTAATTGTTCTTTTGCATTTGTAATTGAAATTCTCTACTCCCTCACAAGATACAAGGATGCTTTCTGTCCAAGTTGGCTCGGGGACATATAAAGGTTTCCTGTTGGTCCTTGGCATCAAGTTTTATTTCTCCTTCTGCTTCATTGCAGGTTGTGATGGCCTTAAAATGCCGTGGAGAGCAATTATTAGGTGGTCTCTACACGGGGATCAATACACAGCACATTATTATGGCCAGCAAGATGGTATTTTATCATCCTTGTTTAGTTTTATTTTTATTTTTATTTTTTTTATATAATTTTTCCTGTTGTCATATTGTTGAACACTGTGTTTTCAGGTGGAAGAATACAGTGGGCTGCGCGTCCAGCCACACAAAGCAATTGTTGGAGCTAATGCTTTTGCTCATGAAAGTGGAATTCATCAGGTTGGTATTGAAAGTTTTCTTTTATGTAAGAGTCTGTATTCATATGTTCTATATTGCTCTGGCTGATTAACATTCCATTTTCGTTACTTGCAATTGGTGACTCGTGAATCTATAACTAATGTTGTTAATGCTTTTGAAAGAGTTCCTGATAAGGATACCATGTCCAACAAAAATATAAAAAGGGAATGTGGAAAAAATAATGATGTTGAGTCTTAAAAGTTACAAGTGGGCACTTTGCAGAGGCATTTGGGTCTGATTATTAATGAATTAGCCCCTTGGATGTTTTAAAAAAATATCAGAACCCTTCATTTTGATACTCTGTTACAAGTGCCGAGAAAAAATGTTTACTACCTGTTAGTTTCAATTTTCGCTCTCCTTTCTAAGTTCTCGACATTTCTAGTTTTAAAAGTATCTTCTCTAGGTTTTGATATTTATTTCAGCCTGTCTGGTCTTAATGATCATATTGATTTTGTTGATCTTTTTGTGTCAGTGGTACTTGCTAAATATACATTTTCAACTTCTTTGTAGGATGGAATGCTTAAAAATAAAAACACCTATGAAATTATATCTCCTGAAGATGTTGGCCTTCTTCGCTCAAATGAATCTGGTATAGTGCTCGGAAAACTCAGGTATGCTGGACTGTACACTCCTGCTTTACTGCTGTTGTTCAGTCGTCATCTTATCTTTTTGGAAGGTAGTATTAAAGTAGTCTACCATTCTGCAAAGTAGCAGTAGCTGTAGATTGTTTCTTTGAAACCCTTTTTTTGGTTGGCTGGGGGAGGGTGGTACCAGTTGAAAAGGCAAAAAATATAGTAGTTCGATATATTGCATTGCACTGATGTCAATAAGTGTGGTTCATCTATTTGCATGAATGATATTGTCTGCAACTGTCTTAGAAAGTTTCGAAGTACTTTGCGCTCCTAATTGACAAAGACTTAAGAAAATTAAGTGAAGAACAAAGACTTAAATTAACAACAGAAGAAGATAGTGATCATGGTACATATTCAGCTGTCTGTTCAGAATTGCAGTTCCGGATCTCTTCTTAAATTTTCAGTGGTTCATGATTCATGTGGAAATGTGGGTGCGGTAGCACAGTTCTGACCACCCCTTTATGGTTCTGGTAAAACTAACAAATAAACAGAAAACAGAATATATTTTATACTCAGAAGTCTTTACTATAACCCACCGAAAATCAAACAGAAGCATGCTAAATTTCATGAATGATCTTGTATGTAAAATAATTATAATATGTTTCTTGTCGATTGCTTTTACAGTTTTGGTAAAACTAACAAATAAACAAAGCACAGAGAAGATATTCTATACTCTGTAAATCTTGACTATAGTCCCTACCAATAAATTTTTAATCAAACAGATGAATAACTGAATTTCATGAATGAACTTGTACGTAAAATAATAAAACATTGTTTCTTGTCTATCTGATAACTATAGGAGGTGAATTTCAGACTTAGTACTTAACAACTTAAAATGCCCTGAAGACAGTATAAAAAATGTGGTTTTTAAGACAAAGAGAAGAGGCCTAGGCAGCAATAATGCTCTAAAAGTCATAATTTATTAAACCAAAATTCACCAGGTCAACTGGTCACTGGTTCAGTGGGATGAACTGTGCTAAAAAAATAATTATGTTAAAATGAGTGAAAATTAGAAAACATAAAAAAAACTCCCAAGCATAGTAGGACTTTAAACTATTCCCAAAGCCAGCTAAATATGTCACAATTAATTGAACAGTGAACTACTTATGGTTGAATTTAAGATATACCTAAAATCATGTTATACCGTATCTGCGTTGCCAACTAGTTTGCACTATTTCTGAAAATGATGCACATTTTCTTTTTCCAATTTTCATTATCAGCAAGTCTCTCAATTCTGAAGTCATTCATTAACAGTCTAATAAAAAATATACCTTGTTTATGTTGAAAGAAAGTAAGCTTGCGCCATCGCGAATGCTGCTATCCTCCCTGAAATATATGGCCACGGCTAGTGTCCTCCTACTAAGTAACTATAGTCCATTCAATATTATCATTTCCCTTTTCATAATTATCAAGTAGGATGGAGATTTATATGACAAATGTTTGAAGGAGAATTCTGCTGTCAATTGTTATGCTGCATATTATCCTTGCCTCTGTTTCTACTCTTATCTATTTCAGCTTTCTTCCTTTTTTTTGGGCAGTTCCTAATTCCGTATGCGATTTTATATTTGGCCTTGAGTACAATCGAGTCCTTGGAGAATTCAATAAATAATAAATTATAGTAAGAATCATTGTATGCTTCCATAGAGAAACATGTTTAAAGCTCTGAAAATTAGGAGATCGTTGGTCCATCCATTCTGCAAAATCAATCTTTTGCTGTAGATGACTTTGTGGACCATTGTTATTTTCGTGATAATGATCACTATGATTTTAGATCTCGATGCATGTGAAATATAGAGTTTATTTCTTTTGAATTGTTTTTATTGATTGCTACATTCATTTACAGTGGACGGCATGCCTTGAAAGCCAAAATGTTGGAGGTAAATTGTAACTTGAGCTTATTATTAGTTATCCATATCGCTCCTGTAGTTGTTTCTAATATGCATCAACATGCTTCTCTGAACAAATGTGCAGCTTGGATATGACATCGATGGAAAGGAACTTGATGATCTTTTTACGCGCTTCAAAGCTGTAGCAGGAAATAAAAAGGTACCTCCGATTATCACCTTACTGCTGAAATACGCCAAGACTGAAAGAACGTATTTTGACTTAAATTCTGAAGGGTTCTATATTAAATTAGGATAAGAAAAAATGAGAATCGCAGCCTCTTCTTGTATATTACATAAAGAGCCATTTCAACTTTTTTCCAGAAAACAATCGTATTTTTTCTTAGTTTGTGATAAGTCAAGGATGGGGCTTAATTGAGATTGATTTACTACCCAACCAACATCAAATTGAACATTATAATGTGATGATATTGATGTTGTGACCTTTTTATACTTGGCTGGTTTTCCAGAATATCACCGATGATGACCTGGTTGCCTTAGTTTCGGATGAAGTTTTCCAGCCACAAATAGTTTGGAAACTTGAAGATGTACAGGCATGTCTATATCCTTCTTATTTGTGCCTAGTGGTTGATTCCTGAATATATGTGGTATAGTAAGATGATTCATCCAATTTGCTATGATTGTTCGTACCCTGTGACAGGTTACATGTGGGTCTCTGGGCCTTTCAACTGCAACAGTCAAACTCATTGATGCGAACGGTGACGAGCATATTTCTTGTTCAGTTGGAACAGGGCCGGTTGATGCAGCATACAAGGCAGTTGACCTTGTTGTTAAGGTTTAAAACTTCTTGACATATCAGTTACTTGTACGCTTTTTTTGCTTTCTGATTTCTTACCAACGGCGGACCCCCCTCCCCCCCACACCTAAATAGGTTGAATTTGTAAAATAGAAGCAACTGTCGAGGTGGTCACACTTTATTGGGTTCCCTGTGAATAGGTCAAAACCTGTATGTGCAATCCCAGATAAAAATTGATTATATCCATGCAGTAGATCAAGACAGGTATGGAGTTACGTCTTGTCAAGAGAAGGATTCATAATTGTGCCCACCTGATCTGGGAGAGTTCTTCACCACATATAGTTCAATGTGGATGTGGCTTTTGATAATTCATAGTTGTACCCACACGGGCTGGGAGGGTTCTTCGGCACATATAGGTCAATGTGGACAAAGTTTTTATTCGTGTAAATTTCACTTTCATTTTGCTTTCTTGCAGGTACCTGTAACACTTGTTGAGTATTCCATGAGTGCTGTTAATGAAGGCATCGACGCTATAGCCACAACAAGGGTTCTAATTCGCGGAGAAGATAGTGTTACGTCAACACATGCTTTGACCGGAGAACCTATCAATCGTGCATTCAGGTATGGAAAAACTTTCTTGTTTTTCAGAATAATAGAAAGTCCAAAAAAACATGTTTTGTAACTACAAACTTCTTACAACAACATAATATAATTTCTTGTCAACGACCGACCAGTGGGACTGGAGCTTCAATGGACATCGTCATCTCAAGTGTTAGAGCCTATGTTGGTGCCCTCAACAAGCTTCTGGGGTTCAAGAATCGCCTACAAATTGACGATCCCAGTGAAAGCAAGGTAGTGAATGCATTCAAGTAGGAATAAAAAACAGGATTGATGATTGATTCCCAGTTCTATGGTGTTTATGTACGTTCATTTTGAATCGTTTGGTTTCAGGTTTTGGTAGGCAGAACGCCATAATGCAAATTATAGACGGAACTATTAGTTTATTTGGAAATGAATGTTTTTCTTTATTTAATAATACTCCCATCTGTCCCAAAAGGAAAAAAAAAAAAAAAATTCTGTTATGAAAATAATTTTCCCCCGAAAAAGTCATATTTCAAAAGTTTATTTCTTGTGTTTTTAGTCAAAGTTAAAAATTAATATTTCTTACTTTACAAGTAAGTGTGAAAGTGAATCATTAATATTTTTTAGTTTACAAATAAGTTATATATGATTAGATAAGCTAAATCAACAAATAAAAGAAATTGCATAAATGTAAATTTATTGTTTTAAAAAAACATTTTCATTAAATTGATAAAAATAAAAATTATGCTCTTCGAAAGTTTGACTTTAAAAAAATATAATGATAAATATGGCCAAAAAAATTGCATAAAAACGGAAAGTGCTAATCAACTCCATATCCTACAGAAATGGAAAACAATTATGAAGATTGATTTTCATAAATTCCGTAATTTTACTGAAAAGAAAAAAGATATATTCACAAAATAATTTGAATTAATGTTACCTTAGCCCCAACTCCCATTTTACCAATTGTGTTTAGGGGTCAGGTTTATGCATGGGCCCGAATTTAAGCCGTCTATAACCATTTGTAGCCGTAGTACCCAAGTGTGAGATGCCTATTATACCCTTTGTTGGGTTTGAAAAAGAGGAGGAAGGGCAATTTTGGAAATTCAAACTTTTGTTGCATTCCAGAAAACCAAACACCATATTGCTTGCCCAACCAGGTTTTTAGGTTGATTGAATTTGCTTTTTTTCTTTAATAAAATGTTTGCTTTTTATGTTTACTTAGGATTATAGGCCCTAGGTTATAGTTTAACATGTTTGGTTGGTTGGATATATTGTAGGGTTCAGACACAAGTTCCTCCTTAATTTTAACAATTTTCATTTCCTTTAAATCCTCTTTACTTTCAAGTCAATATTATTTATGAGGGGTAAAGTAGTCACTTTAAAATTTAATAAATACTAACTTTTAGCTTGGTTTAAACAACCTATCCCCATGGGTTTTACATCATCGGACCATTTGTTCAAAATCGTTGTGCTTTGAACAAATAAAAGGCCGAAACAAACACAATCAAACATTATAATATGTGTGATATTGAGTATAATAAGCATTTATCACTCCGAGCAAACATAATCATCATTTCTTACCCAACAATCAAACATAAAATAGCACCATTTGAAAATCTACAAAATAATAAATAGAAATATTAGAGCTAATGCGACAGCCATCACTAAATTATGAGCGTTGCAAACTCGTCCGCCTAGCCAAACGAGCTTTTAGTGTTTTTTTGGTAACTGCATTGGAGATTTATCGAATAGACACGTTCGCACCCATTAATTTAATTTGTATTAAATTGTGTTATTGTTGTTTTTTTTATTCTTAAATAACGTCGTTTCTATATAAAAATAGGCATAGGGTTTACTTACGGGACCATGCATTTCCATTTATTAATATATGCCCATTTGGTTTATGAGCCTATTATAATTCTAATTACTTAAATCAACATTTGATACAATAATTTGAATGAAAAACTCAAAATCAAAACCACATTTCCAAACTACAATAAAATCCATCCAGAGGCTCTTTCGCATCACATGCTGCTGTTTCTGAGGCTACTAATTATTATTTGGTTCGCAAAAAATAAATAAAATATTAATAATAATAAAAATAATGGAATGATTCTCTCATTTGATTTCCAACTCAATGACCAAATTTACTCTTTTCACTTTTTAATATATATATATATATAAATAATATTATAATAAAAACAATATAATGTAGGGATTGATTAAATAATCCCTTTCTAAAATATACCACTTACATATGACACCCTTATCATTAAAAAAACAATAGAAAAAATGAAGGAAGAACCAATTCTTAATATGTGGAGCCACTGATTCATCTAAATTCTTCATTGAAATTAGGACAAACATGGAATGCAGTCAAAAATAGGTGATTTGAAGCCTATAAAGCCAATTCAATAAACCTAAAAAACTTCTAACCCTTTTTTACAATTTATACAAGCAAATTATCGAACATGTTTTTCAATACAAAAAAAAAAAAAAAAAACTTTTGAATGTTGAAAATTGTGGACCATTCAACTCTAATTGCATGAGCATAGGTGTTACATCCGACCAAAGTTGTTTGAATATCTTTCTTAGTGTTAGACTAATTTTGGTTGAGCTTTTACTTAGTATCCACCAGTGTTGGTCGAATATATCTTGGTTAATCCCTAGAGTTCAATTAGTTTTAGTTGAACAACTTTCTTAACGTTCAACTGATGTTGTTTAATAGTTTTATTTGTGTTTGGCTCGTGTTGGTTGAACATATTTTAGTGTTCAGTAGTTCTTCGAATAAAATTATTGTTGGTTTAACATTTTTAAATATCCAACGATCAAAGTTGAATGGTGCGCGACCTAGAATTCTTCTATATGCAAAAACATTGGTAAAAACTAGAAAGAAACTTTTTTAAATTTAGCAAAACATATTAAATTATTTGCACCCATTACTTTGAAGGTCCTTGTTGAATAATATGGTTGATTTTGTGGAAGATAAAACTCATAAAGGAGAGGGAGGAGGGAAATGTTCGAAATTCCATTTGATTAAATTTTAGTGGCTAAATATTTGGAGGAATTAAATTATGTTGGTTAATCTACATGGGTAGATAATCGTAGCATATTGAATTTTTTAAAATTAATTTTTAATGAATAAAAAATTTAATGCACACAATTTTTCATAATTTAAAAGAATATTATATATAATATGAGGGTGTGAAGAAATTTATTACAAATTCACCCCACATTAAATTAATGATCGTACTAATTTTCATATAAATATTTGAATACTCATGAAGTCTCTTAATGATGTGCACAAACGCATGATCAATTAAGTTCATACACACACGTGTGACTCAATTTGAGTTCGATTTCATAAACAACAGACAAGGGTTTTAATTTTTTTAATTTTATATATAATTGTAAGTTATTGTTGGGAATTATAATTCATAGAAAATAAATTTAATTTTTTTAATTTATTTAAATTAAGAATATTTTAGTCTTTTATCATAATATCATTTTGTGCCATTGAGGAGGTATATTAGCACAGAGAGGACTATTTAGCCGACCCCGATCATCTTACACACGACAACCCTTCTGCCACCGTCGATTTTCTTATGTTAGCACGCCTTCCGCTCATGGCGAAATCACTTGATTCCGGTTATGGCGCCGCCATCGAAGTCCAGCGGAGCGTCGTTGAAACTAATCTTGAAGCGCCGTTTGACGGCAACCTTCAATCTTCCAAGGGCCCTGGCAGCTTCGCTCCATCAGAAGCAGCAAATTCTTTGGATAGTTTTGAAAATAACTGCGTAATTGTACCTGAACAAGAACGCGCCAACGACGGTGTTGTTCAAGAGTCTGATGCCTATGACGCCGTATTGGCGAACAAACAAGAGTTGGATGTCCAAGTAACTGAAGAACAGGCTTCTGCTGCGGAACAAGAAGAGTCGATTAGGTGGTCGGAGAAATGCGCAACTAAGATTCAAGTGACTGACGGCACTGAACTTATTGATCCTTCCGTACTAAGTGATGGGAAGTTTAATAATGAAGGCAACGGTATTAAGAGGAACGTGAAGCAGCAAGAACCGAAGGAGAAAAAGGAGAAGAAGCCTAGACGAAGGGGGGGAAAGGCTAGGAAAAAAATCGAGGTTTTGAATTGCTACTCCAATGAAAGGAAGGGGAAGAGGGGGCTGCAGTATTCGAGAGAGGAAATGGAGGCTCTGAGATTTGAGAAACTGGAAGAACAAAAGAAGAAATGGATTGAAGTGTACTGCGGGCTCGGCACGGGGTTGGCGGTGGAGTATGATGGACTGGCCGAATTGGATAAAATTCATCAGGAGAAAAGTGGTCCAAGCTTTCACTTTGATCCTCGGCCCCAGTTTCAAAAATCTGCCAACTTGGGTATGTTTATCTACTCGTTAGTTTTATGCATTTTACTTGTTCGCTTGGGAATTGTTGTGCTTCAAACAGATTCTTGTTCTGTGCTGGTTAACCAGAATATCATTTGCTGGCTGGCATTCCTTTATCAACATTGCTTGTAATTTAATCTTTTTGATCTACATTCTGTCAGTTGTATGACAAATTAGTTATTTATTTGGAGGATTGTCTTAATGAGTATTCTTTTATGTTAGCAGTGTTTCACTTCTTGTCGTTTTTGTGTCCTGCCAAAGTGAAGCGCCTTTTTCTTTCCAGTCACATTAGTTCCAAAGTTGTAGTGTTATTGAAAAGATATTTTATGTTCTGATAGTGCTGTTTAACAGCTGACTTTGGAATATGGGGTGGAAATTGCAATTTAAGGGGTGGGACTAAGTGGCTGATATAATTTTTGGAAATTCACTTTAAAATTCTTTGGTGAATCAGAGGAATGTTTTGCAAATGCTTCAATTTTTTTATGGCCATTTGATGATCAATAATCAGATGCTACTTTTGTTTCTGGTTTTGTCAAGTGGACCCCGTCTAGATTCCGGAGAAACTTCATACAAGTTCATAACTTATACATTTAGTTCAGAAATTCCTTTAGCAATTAAAGTGATACTTGGTTGAAATTCTTCAATGGCGATGATAATAGGAATCCTTAAGTTGTCTATGTGTGTGATTGAGGAACTTCATTAATGAGGGAGAGTAGTTAATGAAAATGGGTGAATCATTACCTTAGTGGTGGGCCCAGTAACCTATTACCGAGCACCTTTGATGGTACTGAACCCCCCCCCCCTCTCTTCTAGTCACCAAATGAAGCATCCCCTAAGTTTAATTGGTAAAGTGAGCGCATTTGAGTGTTTCAGTTCAAGCTCAACTTATATATATTGAAGGGATTAATTAATCCACCAAAAGATTTATATTTACTCTCTATTGTGCCTCTCTCATCTTCTCCTTTTGCCTATTATACAAGTCAATTATATTGTTCTTTTCTTTGCAAGTAGTTCTTTTCTGTATCATATCTGAGAACGAACACATTCCTTTGCCTCTCTTGTAACTCATATGATTCTTCTTGTTCCTGATAGATTAACTTTGGAAAGTGTTGTTGCTATAATTTTTGTTGAATGGTGGTTTTCTCTGCATAGTTGTTGAGTATTAAGTACATGTAACATGTATATGTTTTAATAATTTATTCCCTCCTCCTCTATCATCATCTCCCGCTTTTCCCTTTGTTATGCTGATATCAGTCTATTTTATGCTGTTGCATTACCTTTTTGAATCTCATTCCAAAGATTGAATTATGGTATACACAATTGAAAATAAAAACAATAGTCATCATCAAATTTGAGATCTCTCTGTTCCTCTGGATGTGTTTTTGTTTTCCATTGTTTATTCTCATGGTTTCATTACTTGTGACATCTGGACTTGATTAGTTCATGTGAATCTTTTCCAAAAAGATAGGCTTGATTTTTTATTTTATTTATTTATTTATTTTTCGTGATTAGCTTGATAACTTTTCCCTGCTTCCCCTCTAGCCCAGATTTTGTTTCCTTCTTCTAGGATCTTTTTGTTTGTGTGTGCTGGAAAATGGTGGATTCAGGGTGGAGCGTGTGTTGCTTTCTTTCTTTCTTTCTTTTTTTTTTTTTTTTTTTTTTTTTTTTTTTGGTGTGGGGTGGGGGATTCCCCTTTTGGCCTAGTAAATAGCTTGTTCTGGTTGTGTCAATTTGATGGCTGCAATGGGGAAAAGAAACCATCTGCTTATCTTTGTGCTCTGAAGATGGACTATAAAAAATTCTGAAGGCTGATGCACTCAGCATATGTTTGAATATTTGTTACTTTGTAGGATTTTGTGTCACCTAACAGTACATATAAATGTTTAAAATGAGAATATGTTGGTTGATTGTATTTGAAAATTTGAGGGTTTTAAGAGGCATTGACTTATAAACAGATCTGTTAACAGTTTTAGTTGATTCGGAAAATTGAATTGTTCTTGCTTGAATGGAACTTTGGTTCTGGGATATCAGGTTGGTAATTGTATTAATCTGTGCTTTTTGTTTCATTTTCATATTTTAGTTATTTACAGGATTATAATAACTTTGCTTATATTTTTTCAGGCGAAGAATGCCCCCGATTTTCAGATTATCGCCTGGATGATTTGAACACATTGGATTCTTCCTCCTTTCTTCCTGTTAGTGATGAAACAGGATTCCCATTAGTCGAAGGAGAGTTCTGTGAAGAAGATGATGATAGTGATGAAGATTACAGTAGCATTCAGAGGCCTGCCTTTGTGGTTACAGGAGAACCTGATTTTGATTCTGGCCCTCCACAGGATGGACTTGAATATCTTAGGCGTGTAAGGTATCCCAATATTTGCAATTCGTATTAACATTTTTTTATGCTTTTATTTGTTGCTGCTTTTTGTAAATTTGATGCAATGCTGAGCATTGCTTTTTTCCTTATTTATTGTTTTTTTGTAACAATAGCAAAATATGATAAACCCTTATATAGAGTGAACAAATAGAGTATTTTAAATTAAATCCTGAAATGTTATCAGCATAAGCTAGATGTAGTTTCATTCAATAGAATGAACAACTAGAGTAATTTTTTTGGTCAAACAAGTTTGAGCTCTCTTACATAACTATGTTTTGTGGTTTTGCTAGTTGCGTGTTCTGTACTCCTCAATACCGTTAAAATTTGTTCCATGGTGGTTGCAGTACTGAGTCTTAGAATAATGAACTAATGATTAGCTGTGCTCCTTGGTATTATTTTGTCTGCAAACTAGCTTTTCCAATTTCCATTACAATGAACACCTTAGATGGGCCATATGTGTTAACTGTTCTTCAGTTTCCTGTAGACTAATTCACAAAGTGCCTTGTTTTTAGGTGGGAGAGTGCTCGAATTCCCAAGGTAAAAGTTGTCAAGGTTAATAAAATTAAAACCAAAGAACAAAGTCCTTATATGCCTCAAATTCCTGATGTAATGAAGTGCCCTGAGAACTTATTGCCACTCAAACAGTGGGAGGACAGCTTTCTTGCAGACTTTTCAGAGCTGAGACAGGTAAATTTCACCTTTCTTGCAAGGCTCCATCATCCATTTGTTTGTAAGGATATCCATTTGCACAAAATCATGCCTCGGCATGCATGTCCAAGCCAATTGAATGACCATATTTCTAGGGCTGCAAATGAGCCAAATACAAATGTTAGTAAAGTATCAATTCTCTAGTTTTGAAAATAATAATAATAATAATAAACATCAAGCTTGGACGTGATGTGGGGCTCGTCAGGTTATTCTGGAGAAGATGCAGGGCATTATATACTATGTAACTGAGAATTATTGCATAAACTCACATTCCAGTCCACAGCACAATATACTCTCTACTGTGTCCTCAACTGTGAAAAAGGAGATTATCAAACAAGAATTAATTGTTGTGTGAAATAGTACTGTTTTCTCTATGTTGTGTGAATAATCTTTGTTTGTGCATGTACGTATCTTGTAGTGCAAGATTTTCTGTTTACTTTTAACATCTTCTTTGACATGAAATCGTAAATTATCTCGCAGGCTTTTTCGCAGCTTGACCTTCAGGGACCCGATGCGAAAACTTTCATCAAATTCCCATCTGTCCATAAAGAACATATTCTGGATCAGATGCTTGAGAGTAATACCTTTGAGAAATCTGTGACCTTAACATCTACAGACAATTCCTGCCCCTCTGAAGCTTCCACCGATTCAGAGACTACTGATGCTAAATCTGATCCACATTCTCCTGAAGATTCAAATTCCAAAGTAGACCATCCTACCCTCTCTACGATCTTGAAATTGTCCTCTGCTGCACGGACTTCAATGCTGAAAAGACGAATAAAATCCATAGAGAATATGAACAGAATATCAAACGATGAGAGTCTATGGTTGTTTGCTCTTTGTCTGGCAGTAGATTGTCCTCTTGATGCCGATACAAGTGCAGCCCTTCGGTCTTTACTCAGAAAGTGTGCAAGCTTGCGAGCAGCCAAAACTGAAGTAGACGATGAAGTTATTGTTCTAAACATTCTGGTGACGATTTCAGGCAGATATTTTGGACAGTTAGAACGGTAACTTCTAAGATGGATCTGTTTTCGAGTTTCAGTTACAATTATGTTCGAAGTAACTGGAGTAAGATCCATGTAGTTGATAAAAATTCCTGATATTCCTTTTTTGTCCTCTCTTACTGAAGCTTTTCTTCTTGCTGAAGTTCTATGCCGAGACACTGTTGAAGAGGTTTGTTGTTCAGTGGCATGTGTATTACTCGTGTCAAGTGTCTTAACTGCTAGTTTGACAGCGACGTGTCCTAGCATGTTCGGAACTAAGATGACAATTTAGGTTCTGACAAAAATTTCTATGCGATCATCTTCAGGAATATATTCTCATGAGATAAATCCCAAATTAATGTTTCAGATAAAAAGAAAGTTAAGAACTCTGAAATTTGCACTTAAAATCTATATTTTTATGTAACTCAAAATAATTTACCAACCAAATAGACTCGAAGCTCTTTATCAGAGTTCTTTAATTCTGCAAATTCCAAATTATTCTATTAAATTTTCAATTTTAACACAATTCCAAAAGGCGAGAATGTGTGTTTCAATTATGAAAGTACCAGTTTCGGTTCCAAATTGTGCTAAACTGTCCAAGAATTTGGTTTAATTGTTAACTCAGTTTTAATTGTAAATTGTAATTAGAAAATGAATTAATTTATTCAGGATTCAGTTTTGATTTCACTGTCCTTGTAACATTCTTTTTATCGTTTAAAATTAACAGTCAAAATCATTTGTTCGTTGGTAGGAACCAAGGTTCTAAAAATATTATACAACTATTAAAATTAAAAACAAAACAAAAAAAACAAATTGGAGAACAAATGATTGGAACTGAAGCAGTAATCGTATATGTGATGGTTCGATTTTAATTTGACCTTTGCATTTTTTGGAATCTGCAGTTTCAAACCTTGCCACGTCTATGTAAGAAGTAAAATAATTGTTGGCAACTACCTTGCTCCTGCAAAAATAATCATCTCATTATTACAAGGGGTATTGAATTTATTTTCCTTTATGCATATCTATCCATCGTCGTGTTGGCCGATATTAATTGAATCGAAACTGAGTTTAAACTCCCAGAGTGATAAGGGACTCACAATAAGATTTGCGACTTTCTCAAGCACTAAAACTGAATTACAACACTTGCCAAGCTTGAATCTATCAAATTCAACTCAATATAATTACACCAATCATTCAGGTTCATATTAACCTTTGGGCAAAAGAGGGTAATATAGTCATTATATATGTATAATTGTATCTAATAATTCTTTAAACCTTTGTGAAACAATGTACAATAAAAATGGACAAGAAAATAATTATTATTACACACAGAAATGCAAACTAGTTTTGTGCCCTAAGGTACATAAATCAACAAATTATATTCGAGTGTGAAATCTTACAAACTTAATAATAACACACACTAGCATCACAACGATCCGAATTCACATATTACAAATTCACTCTAGCCAGTAATCACACAGATACCAGAGAATCCAATGAGAAAGGCGAATCTTATTACATTACATTGCAAGAATATTCAGATACCGGAATGTTTTTCAAGACGATGATTTGGATGTCGGATTGAATGGAACCTGTTCGGAGCAACTGAGTTCTTCATGGGGCCCAGCCTCCTCTCGACCAACACCCAACAAGTCCATATAATACAGGAAATGGGATATGATGTTGTTCATGGGGTCAATCTCACCCTGACCGCAAGTGTAATCACCATACAAAATATTCATTGTGATTCCAAATCCAGGGACTCGTTTGGCCGAGGTATCGTTTTTGGTGGGCTTCCAGTTTCCGACAAAGGCATCGTGAGCTGAAGGTTGTCCCTTTTTCAAGGGTGTCATCCACCTCCAAATTGCAGCCTGGAAGGCCACAGTGGCGTTTTGTTCTATGTATTCAGGATGGTTCAATAAATCTTGCTTGATGCCTTCACCAGCTGCTCCATAATTATAGTTCCTGAGATAATTTTACCACAAAATGAGACGTCCTATTCTAGCAGGAAGTTAGGAAATTACCGAAGGTTGCGTTTGGGTTGGGATTTTTGAAATAAATGGATTTCAAATCACTCAAAATATAGTTCAACAATGACACTGATGGCTATCAAATCCAGTAGAGAGTGAATCCATCTAAACACCCATCAATAGTTTGCTTTTATGATGTGGAAACCTCAAGGTCATTGAAATAAGGGTATTCATGTCAACATATCATGAGCACATGTTCAATGAGGTTTTTTCTCAAACAAACACATGAACATAGAGACTAGCATTAGCAGATTTCCATGATACAATATTTCGCAATACTTTGATGTCCAACAGAAAGGATAAGAAATATATCGCCAAAAGCAAGTTGAGACTTGTATTAAGGAGAATAAAGAAACACATTATTAAGAAGGAAAAGAGACCACACCAGTAGATTGGAATAGCACCGCGACCATAGTATTCTGCTCCAGGAGCACATGGGTAGTCGTATTTGTATAAGTCATCACAATAGCTTTGGCTGGGACTCATTTCCCTGTTGAAGCAGAGACCCCATGCCAGTGGGCCACCTGTGGCCACACCATATCCACCTGCATGATTTGAATGCAAATTAGTGTACAAGACCAAGTGAAAATGGCAATGGAAGGCAATTTAACAGACATATTATCATGAAAGAAACAACATAAACAAAGCCCTCCCCTCTGGTATGATCCACCAGCTTAACCAAAATTCTATTTGTATTTTATCATAACCCTATCTGAAAAATTACATCTCAAACTGTCCAAATTTTGTAATTTTAAGTTCTAAAAGACAAAAAGATAGTTGCCATGCAAAGGTGCAGTTGTTTAAAATAAGGCTGCGAAAGCATTCAACACAATCAATGTCAAGATTTCTCCAGTGAAGGCTAGAAAGAAAAACTTTGATGATTAATTGCTACGGCACATCTGTCTTTATTCAAGTATCTGATCTGACATTCCAGCACTCTTAAATGCAAATGTTAAACCGTCTATTCCAAATCTTATAATTGTTGATATGCTGTCGTGTAACAGCCACTATACAGATATGGTTTGATAATAAACAACCAAATTTATTATTCACATGAACAATATACTAACTACTACATACTCCAAAATCAGTATAATCCCCAAAGATGATTAACTAAATTATTAAAATAAATTTGAAGACTGCATCAACCGTCAAATGAAATGACAAATCTGCTTCGAAGACAATTAATCCATCCCAGAAGAAATAATAAACTACTACTCATCAAACAACTAAATACTAATGAATACAGCAACCTAACGACGCAACGAATTACTCAAATTTGCTTCGGTAATACCTAGTCAACCATAGCTGGACAAGTAAAATTCTTCCCCTTAATTGTTCAAACGATTCAATCTCAAAAAGCAAATATGCGCTAAATTCACTACACATTACCCAATGACAATCCAAATGCAAAATAATTAGATACAGGCTCAAGTTGGCACTAACAATCAAGATCCAAAACACAGGATAAACACAAAAAACAATAACAATTGAGTAAGTCAGATGCAAAGTGAATGAAGAAGAAACATACAAGAAGTCTTGCAGCCGACATGTCCAAGAAAAGCAGCGATTTCCTTCATCTGCATATGCTTCCCACCAGTTGTCCCAAATCCAAGCGGCTCATAGAGGGCGGCGGCGAGGATGAAAGACCTGTAATCCCAAAATCCGACAGCGTTGGCCACCGGAGAGTTCCTTTTCGAAAAGAGATTCTCAAATTGGTAGGTCTGGAAGAAATCGGAAATGGTGAGATTGCAGCAGTACTTTGAGAACCCTCTACACTCCCATCCTTGGTCGCACACTTTCTCTCCCTTCACCTTTTTCACAATGATTTCTTTCGACGAATCGGCATTCACCAACCAAACACCACATAACGCCATTATTACCACTGAAATTGCAAAACCCATCTTCACAAATCCTCTGCTACCCGCCTCCATTTTACTGAAACAGCCCAAAAAAAAATTGAAAGAAATTTTAGCTGATAATTGGAGACTGATGAGGTATGGCGGATGAATGAACATTGGGTTCAATAAAAGTAAATCAAATCAATCAATTGAATCACGGGCTCGATTCAAATACACACAAACACATCAAAATATCAAATCAAATAAATTAAAGACAGAGAAAGGGAAAGAAAGTGAAGGTAGAACTACTTACTCACACTCAGTAATGCTTAATTTCTCTCTCTTCAAGTTTTCTTCGAACGAATTCGAAGAATGAAGGAAAGAATCAAAAAATCAGGTTAGTAAATTGATATATTTTGTTTGGATGAAATGCGAAGAGAGAAATCAAAGAAGAGGAGGCACCGACGACAGAGTGTGTTAGATCAGCTGTCTCTTTCACGTTCTTCTCATATTTTTCTTTTTCATATTGTCTAATAATATTTTAATGTCAAAAATAACCCTAAAAATTATAACAAACTTCCCTCACACTATGCTTGCATGTCAATTACATATATATATATATATATATATATATATTATTTCTTAGTTTTTTGAATGATTATTAATATTAGATAAGAAGCAAAAAGAAATTAAATATGTAAATTAAAATGGAAATTATTCCTACTATTGCAAATCTTAACTGTTAGCGGTGTTACAATAACTTTGATTGTATCGTTGTATGGATTTTGATATGTTATTTTCTTATATGCTTTATTCAATACAGATGACGTGTATTAGTGCAGTTGGAATATTAAATAAAATAAAAAATAATATATGTTATTGTATTATCTAAAATTGAAAAAAAAAATTAAAACTTTTGGAAATTTTATGTGGTATTTTGCTTAACACAAAATCCAATTTCAATAAAATATAAATATTTTGATATTATTTTCAATATGACCCAAGTTTGAAAGAAAGTTTGCTTTTAAATTAAGGGCAAACATGACAATGCACAATTATTTATATCCTAGTTGACTAGAATAGTGTTGCAAATTAATATGATTCCATGAGATGGGACCCAACAAACAGATGAACGGCCGCGATGAGATTTGAGCTGTGGAGATGATCGAAGTTTAAGTAGAAACAGGCTGTATATATTTGGAGAATTCGATTATTCATAAACCGTATGTTAGCGCCACCGACAATTTCCTCAAAACCGTGTATTTCTAATACATGTGATATAATATAATAATTTATTATAGATGATAATATTTTTTTATTGTTATAAAAAAATGGCAAGAGGAATAACACCCAAAAATATTTTTTTCAATTATCCTATTTTTATAAAGGTAATACAAATATAGATTAATAATCAGATATGTCAATAATCAATTTATATTTGCCGATTGCTCGGTGCACCCTATAAATTTGATAAATTGCAATGTAGATTATTATTTAATAGTAATATATATATAATAGTAAAAGTCCATCTATTTATAGTAATACATATTTTTCCTGCAATTTTTATTCATAAAAATAGTAATATATATATATACTTTTTTCCACCTTTTTTATTTATAAAAATAGTAATATTAAATTTTTTTTAATTTTTATATTTATTATAATTAAGAATGACATATAGATTTTTATAGAGAATACCATAATTTGATAGAATAATAGTTGTTGTTCAGATTTTTTAGAAAATTTTGTGATTTGCTTTATAATAAATTTGGCATATAATATATTTAATACATATAATATATAATATATAAAATATTTGTATCAATCTAAATTTGGATATGTTTTTTTTAAATCATATATAATATCTTTTCAATTAATTAACAATGTTCTTATTAGTAGTAAATAACTAATTCATCCATAAATTAAAAAAGTTAATTTCACACTAAAAAACAGAGGGTATCATTTTTCTTATATTAGAATTTTTGTAACTCAGGAAAATGTAATGGATTTATTATATTTTACTCATTATATAGTTATATAATTAATATATAATATTTATAGCTCTTATCATAATCATAACACACATACAAATTACTGAACATAATAATATATTTTTCAAAAATATCAATATTAAGCATTTTAAATTTAATATATTATACTATAAAATTATATGAAATAAATTCATAAAAAAATTAATGTATCTGTGTAGCGAACAGGAGACCATACTAGTTGATTAAATATCAAATATTTAATAAAAAGCTAAACTTCTTACAGCTAAAATTATGTTTTTCTTTAAAATAAAAAATAAAAAATGCCCCAATTTATTAAACTCTTATGATATAGAATTAGAAACTTGTTCGGAGTACTACTTTGGTGGCTCCACCTAATTATAAACCAAAATATTAAAAAAATCAAGTTTGGGAAAATCATCAATTTTTTTGAATTATAAAAGAAATTCAATGTCACTTCTGACCACATTTTAGGATATATAATTGCGATATTACTACTGACATTAAATGTACACTAGCGAGATCCTCTCAATTTTATTACCTATTTCACTACCTGCCATTGTTTTGTTGTCAATTGAACAGAAAATGCACAACAAATTCTAACTTTCATCCTCGATTTGTGATGATGATGATAGCATACAGAAAAATAAAAAATGGGTCTATAATGACCTTGTCGAAGCGCATCAA
This sequence comes from Caryopteris x clandonensis, assembly GCA_028749325.2. Lineage (NCBI taxonomy): Eukaryota > Viridiplantae > Streptophyta > Magnoliopsida > Lamiales > Lamiaceae > Caryopteris > Caryopteris x clandonensis. The sequence continues at coordinate 1,105,209 of JAPYKT020000015.1, forward strand.
GTGGCAACTGTAATGTCATATTTGGGTGTTGGAAAATATACCATGTCGAAAGTGGAAAAAAAAAAAAGTTTAAAAATATTGAAAGTTTTTATAGTTCACAAAAAGTGAAACTCACCTATAATTTATGATTATTTTTGTAATTAATCGTTAATAATATTATATTTACACTGATTTTCATTACTCATTCACTATCAGCAAAATGGGCAAATGTTTGTTTTCTTGTGGGCTTTACAGCCCAAATTTATACAATAAGTCCTAATGGGACAAGTGGTCCATGAGGCCTGCAAGGCATAGATATAATTTAGGAAATTTTTACATTATTTCTTCAGAAATTTTTTGTTACGTGTATGTGTGTGCATATATATTGGCAAAAACTTGTATGCATCAGCTGTGGGTCGATCCAAATCAAGTTCGTTAAAAAGAAGAAAAAAAAGTCACTGCTGCTGGAAGTGGGCCTAGGAGTAGCTGGAGCTGTCTTCCGCTAGGCCTATAAGTAGCTGGGCCGCCCGCCGATGGGTCTTGGGCCTGGGAGAGCTTATTTGGGACTGGAATGCTGAATAGCTAGCTGGAACCGATACCTCTGTTAAAAGAAAACAATATCCGCCCAAATTGCTTACCAAGTTGGCAAGATTGATCTTATTTATAAGATTTAAAATTATATTAATTTATATCAAGTCGTTTGGATAGACTTCAAAAAAAAAAAAAAAAGATATAAATAAATGAGTTGGATATGAACCCGTGATCTCTAGAAGTACATCGTAGACTCCCTATCCTCATTCAATATCTGACCATTTATACAAATTTTGAAACTATATTATCTTATATCAATAAATTGGGTAGACTTACAAAATATTAAAATACCACTCAACTATTTAATTTGTTTAATCAGTTACAATTACTTTTCAATATAGATAAATTACAATTATAATCACTGATCGAAATAAAATTTTATATTTTTATGACAATTCAATATAATTAAAAATAAAATTATTTACATTAAAAAAAATTGATATACTTATTAGTTTGTGAATTTATTTATATATTTTGTTGATATGTGTATAAATTATTATCCCTTAAAATTCTTAACTTCACACTTTGTGATAGATTTTTTTAATTAAACAAATAATATTAGTACATTTAAATAATATTACTTTACCTTTTAATAGTATTTTTTATTTTCTTAAAATATATTAATTTAAAAGTAATATTAAAATATAAAATAATTAATTGTATTAAAAATTTAGTAAGTTTTCTAAGAAATTATTAGGTAATTTTATTTATTGAATGTAAATAGATGATAAATTCCTTTTTTTAGACTACTTTGTTATTATATTTGTATAGATTCAATTCAAAGTAGAAAAAACAACGTTCAATATTATTTGTTTAACTTAAAGGTATTAGTTATTTAACTAAAAGTATTATTGAATTAACTAAAAAGTATTACTTGTAATATTTATTTATTGACTGTAAATAGATGATAAATTATTCTTTTAAACTACTTTGTTATTGTATTAGTATAGATTCATTTCAAATTAAACAAAAAAATTGTTCAAAATTACTTGTTTAATTGAAATGTATTATTTGTTTAACTAAAACGTACTACTAGGTTTACTAAAAGTATTACTCGTAATATTTATTTATTTACTGTAAATAGATGATAAATCTTCGTTTAGACTACTTTGTTACTATATTAGTGTATAGTCAATTTAAATTAAACAAAAAAATTGTTCAATATTATTTGTTTAACTGAAAGGTACTTTTTATTTAGCTAAAATGTATTATTGGGTTAACAAAAAAATATTACCCGTAGTATTTGTTTATTGACTGTAAATAGATGATAAGTTCTTCTTTTAAACTACTTTGTTACTATATTAAAACAGATTCAATTCAAATTAAACTAAAAAAATGTTCTATATTACTTGTTAACTGAAATATATTATTTGTTTAGCTAAATGTATTATTTGGTTAACTGAAAAGTATTACTCGTAATATTTATTTATTGATTGTATATAAATGATAAATTATTCTAATAGACTACTTTGTTATTATATCCGTATAGATTCAATTAAATTAAACAAAAAATTGTTTAATGTTACTTGTTTAACTAAAATGTATTATATGTTTAGCTAAAAATTATTACTCGTAATATTTATTTATTAACTGTAAATAGATGATAAATTCTTCTTTTACACTGCTTTATTATTATATTAGTATATATTCAATTCAAATAAAATAAAATAAAATAAAAATTGTTTAATATTACTTATTTAATTGACCATTTGATTTTATAAAAAAAATCAAATTATTTCGTATTATTTATATAACTAAAAAGTATTATTTGGTTAACTAAAAAATATTATTAACGCTCAGCGATAACAATCGTATATGTGATACTTATTTATCTGAAATATAATAACATTGTTCGTTTTATTAAATAAATTCGTTGAATAACAAGTGACGTTTAAAATTTTAAAAATAAAAAATTACCAAAATTAAGCCTCAACATCAAAATCAAACAAGCAATTAAAAACATATTATTATTCTCAACATTTATTCTTTAATTTTAACATAATTAAACTCAAAATAATGATAAATTTCAAATAAGAAGCAAATGACGAACAAAATGATGAAATTAATTTATCTCTTGAATGTTGGCCTTTCAACACTTACACAACGTTATATATTCTTTTTCAAGTTTTTCAATTACGATATGAATTATAAATATATAAAATTTGTTAATTTAATTGTTTCTAACATATGCTATAATATAAAATAATTATTTAAAAATTAACAAGATTTCACGGCTTATTGGTAAAGTATAGGAAATCTAAGATCTATTCTTATAAAAATATGGATTCATATCCAACTTATTTCATTTCTAATATTTTTTAAAATCTGGTCAAAGGATTCATACAAATTAATTTATGTTTAGAATTAACATAAAATCTCAATGTAGCATGGTGGTAATAGACAATTTTTTTTTTTTTTTTTTTTAAGTAGGTCATATATTTGAATCTTACTTCCCTCAAGTAGCATTATTTACTATTTTTAGAAAATTTGAAATCTAATTAGAACTTTTTTTTACCATAATAATATTAGTCTTATTTGACTAATTATTAAAATAAAATTAGTTAAGACTATAATATTTTTTGGTAAAGAGTAATACTTTTATTGTGAAAAAATAATATATATTTTAAACAATTGAAAAAAATATTACTTCTTATACAAATAACATTATGTTTTTGAAAAAGTATTAGGTTCACACAAGCACATACTTTTTCTGCACACATGTTCAACGGGTGTCGGATCATGAGTTTTTCTGTGGATCAATCCGAACTACATCATGTAGGATCCGCATGTTTTTCCATTTTTTGAGTAGTTGGACATGTAAAACTATTCATGCATTTGGTACATATAAGTTTCTGTGTTGTATATTGTGAGAACAATATTCTTCAAATATATAGGTAAAAAAAATTTTAAATTTCAAAGTTAAATGATTTATTGCATATAAATCGTTGTTTTGGATACAGAATGATTGTATAACATGTTACTAAATGTCCCATATTGTGAATAATTATCTGAAATATCTGATTTTTGTTTGAAGTATGTGTGTAAGCATTTTATGGTTTAATACTTTTTGTATTTAAGAAATTAGTAGGATAATTCTTAGATATTCCATTAAGAAATTGAGGACAGTTAAACCATCCAATTATGAGTTATATTATATTGGATGCTTATTCCCTTTTTAATTATTGAGTAAGTCTCCAGTGAAACGATTGTATGTGTGAAACAATTTAAGGTATTACTTATGTAACTATGAATTATTAGTTGTTTAACTATAAAGTATCACTATTTTTTAAGTTAACTGATCAGCCGTAATACACTTAAAAAAATAATGATACTTCATAGTTAAACAAGTAATACCTTAAATTGTGTCACACGTGCAACCATTTTACAGAAATTTTTAAGTTAATTCTCTCATCTATTTTCATCTATTTTCTAATCTATCGCTCTTATAATCCTACTAGTCCACCCCACACACACACACATATATACACACACATACATACTTTCATAGACATAAAATCTACTTTATCTAATGAATTGAATCTCACCAAAACAAAACAAAAATATATGGATTCTAACGGACCCAATCCCAATTTACACAAAATATATGAATATAGCGCCAGCTATGATGCATGCTTTGAATCATTTGTTTTAATACAAAAAATAATATTGTTTAAAATATATTACTCTTATTTTTAATATATTGAGAAAGTATTGTGATTTAAACTTTTTTTTTTCATTAGTCAATAAAAGTATTATTTTGTGGTAAAAACTATATATTTTCATGAAAAATTAACAAATTTGAACATGACCATCTCAATCGGTATTCACTACTCTAGTGCAAATTATGCACCACTTTAGTGTAAAATTTACATACTCTCTCCAACAACTTGCACTAATTTCTTCACTAAAAAATAATATTACACAATAATCTTTATTTTCTTTATTTTTAATATTTATTTTTATTACTAATTATTTGTTAAAAATATTTTATATGTAATTTTATTTAACATTAAATTTTGAGATAATATTTATTTTACTTATATTCTTAAACTATTATATTCAAAAAATAAATATGTAAAATTGAATGTCGAGTAATGTTATGCAATTCTATTTAAATTTGTATATAATATTTAAAATCTCATATACTTATTTAAATTATATTTTTATTATTATTTAACTTACACATCATATGATTTTTTAAAAACTTGATTTAATTTCAGTTTGGATAATTGAGATAAACAAATTACAATATTAAATATTAAAAAAAATATAATCATATAAAAAAGAAAAGAAAAAAAAAAGTAGTGGAATAAATAATCTGCGGTAAAAGTAGTGCAAGTATTTAAAAAAGTTCAAAGTGGTGCAAAGAATGAAATACTGTTGTAGGGTGAAAATTGACGCCAAATGTCAAAGTAGCTTCTTGTTGGAGAAGCTCACAAATTATTCTATTTTCCAACAAGTATCATCAAATGTCCCAGACAAATTCGTCAGGGGGTATCTCGGGTCAAATTAATGAGTTTTTTTAAATTTTTGGATCAGTCTAATTGAACGAACATAATGACCCAATATATATTCAAACTATTTTCAAATTTTATTTTATTAGTTACTCATGTTTAATATTGTGCATTGATATTTTTTTATTTTTTACAAATATACATCTCAAAAAATTTCCAATGATACATGTAATCCCCAACATTTTTATCTTTGTTGTTTTATTCAAGTATTTTGTGTAATTATGTGATCATCTATTTATTTGGAGCTATTGATAAGTTCATGGCATGCTTTAGTTTTATTAAATTTTGTATAATTGGCCCAAATAATTATTTGAAGCCCAATAATACACTCAAGAGATTTAAGCTTGTTTGAGATGGACCCAGTATTTGTTTATTTTGGATTGTGGAATTGGACATTCTCCTTCTTCAAATTTTATTATTTGTGACTGATATTCTAATTATTTGACACATTTTCTTTTCTTTGATTATTAATATGATATTTAGGGTATGTTTGAACTGGATTGAGTATAATCGGTTGTGAGTTGTGCCACAACTCAGTCCATATTTGTTTACAAGGTTGTGGGTTGTGGTTGTTCCATCCACAACCCTATCCACTCTACACCTCTTTTTCCTCCCTCTTCTCTCATCATTCCCAAAAAAACTATTCAAAATATATTTTTCATCCAACATTTGTAAATACTTATAACTTTTTTATTTCAAATCTATTTTTTATAAAAATTATATTATATTAATTCTCTTCTTAAGATCTTTATTTTGACATCCATTTAACATATATATATATATAATAATCCATCACCAATTATTAAATTCACAAATCTTTATCTCTCATAATATAATAATACAAACAACATTCTACTAAACCTATTGATTTGACATATCAATAACAACCTACCTTATTACAATCCAAAACAAACACCACATTTTACTTAGCATTTGATTGTAACACAACCTCACAACCTACAATTGATTGTGCTATGGAGGTCTCCAACCTAGTCCAAGCATCTCCTTACAATTTCTATTGTACCCTTCTTCATCCCAATATAAACATAATTTTTTACTATTTATCTGAATGTAACTATTCGGATGTATCACGGACACCTAAATCCCCAAATAAACAACCCCTAAGCCTTGAACTTGATTATATAGTATAAGCCCAACAAATGTTATATTGTTGAAATCCAATTGTATTTTATTTCATAAGAAAATCATAGCTTATTGTATGAATTTATTTTGTTAGGACCATGCCTATGTATCAATTAGATTTATGTTTTTCTTTGTTATTATATAGTAATATGTTTATGAATTTATATTAAATTTGATATATTGTGTAACTTGTATAAAATTGAGATATAATATAGTCTAAGTTATTTAATAATAGCTTTGTAAATAAGAAATAATTAAAAAAATCGCTCCCTTCGATTAATTTTGATTTACTTTTTGGATTAGTTCTATATGCTTCAAGTGGAAAGAAATTGAATTATTATACAATATATTATTTGTCTCAAGACGTATAAGTTATTGCAAAAATTTCAGTGAAACAGTTACATGTGCGACATAATTTAAGGTATTACTTGTTTAACTATAAAATATTACAAGTTTTAACTATAAAGTATTACTTGTTTCACTATAAAATATTACTATTTTTTAAGTATATTACTTCTGATTAGTTACCTTAAAAAATAGTGTATCATAGTAAACAAGTAATACTTTATAGTTATACAAGTAATATCTCAAATCGTGTCACACGTCCAACTGTTTCACAAAGATTCACTCATAAGTTATTTAGTGTTCAAGTGGTTATTTAATGACCCCATTTAGCAATAGTTTTGTCTAATTAATTAAATTAATTTACTGTGATGAGTATATGTATTTTAATGCTTTTAAAATAGGATTTGAAGACAGGTTGTACGGTACGTAATAACGAATTAAGGAATACATTTCCTTCAATTTAAAATGAATGATGTCAATTAAAATTAATGTTATATTATAAAATATATACGAGTTAAAACAGTAAATGAAACATCAAACTATTTCATGAGTAAACATCATTTTATGAATTAGAATTGTGAATCTTGATGACATTTTCCATTATGCATCAATTTAAACTTTGAACAAGTTATACTGTGGGAATTTTTTTTATGTTATACTAGTTAATTTTGATAATATTAAACCTCTCAATTACATAATTTTAATTCCAACCTTTTGTTTTTTTATACCAAATTTTATTGAAATTTTAAAAAATTCATTGAAAATAGTGAATGTGGCACTTCTAATTTTACTTGTTACGTAGGAAGTCCAACTACCACGTTAATAATATTTGATGTGATTTTAATATTTCAACAAAATTAATTATAAATTAAACTTAAAAAATCATTATAATCTATAAAACTAAAGATCATACGTTAGTAGATGATTCAATACAAATTTAAATTATATCTAATCTAAACCTGGCAAAGTTTGGCATATTGTCAGAAGTTAGAACAAGTCATTTTCACGTGCGAATAATTGATTGGCTATCACTTTGAAATTATTTGTGGCCATAAGGTATTATGACATATGAACATAAAATGATGTATTTCCATTACTGGTTAACATTACTTTCTGGGAAGATCATCTGAAAGTTGTGGCTGTTATATCTAACATTATATATTAAAAATAATAATAATAAATAAAAAAATAATTGGTAGTTGAATACAAATGAAAACTTTGAAAAAAAATAAAACAATTCATTTCAACACAAAAATTTATTTGCAGCGGGTGCACTGTGCAACACAATTTAAAGCATTATTTGTTTAACTATAAAGTATTACTTAAAATGAATTACTTATAATTAGTTACCTTAAAAAAGTAGTGATAATTTATAATTAAATAAATAATACTTTATAGTTAAACAAGTAAATATTGTAGATCGGGTGTAGAGTGCACCTAATGTACAAAAGACTTGCTTAGAAATGGGGATTGGATTTAGAATCCTAGGTAGTTACCATATAAGAGTAATTTCATTGAATACACAAAAACTTGTTAACCTAGTTACTTCACAGATCGAAGTTTGTTGATTTATTAAGTGACTCTTTGTAGTCGTAACTAACAACTTCCTCCTTGCTAAAAAAATAGTTTTGTTTTCCAAGAATATAAGTTTTTAGTTTTCATCAATTTGATGAAATTATATTTTTAAAAATAATTACACACATTTATACTTATTTTATATGTTAATTTAACTTATATAATCATATATAATATGTTCGGATTTTTTTTTCTCTTATTACTTTAACTAATAAAACATTACCTTAGCGCTTGAAATAAAACTTTCTTAAATTTTTTAAAATGAATCATTTCACATTGCATTGCACCAAATGGATTCAACTCAACCATCATAAAGTGATGTATCCAAGTCCTTTTCTAATTTATATATATAATTTTTTTTGTGTACACATATCATTTATGGAAGAAACGTATTTTTAGTTTCATAATATTAGGTATCTTGTATTTTTAATTTCCGTCGGTCATGATTTACAATTTCAGTCTCATATTAAAAAAAAATACGTAATTTTTCATCCCAATTTAGTAGGATATTTTTAAAATTATGAATCTAAAATTACAAAATCTTAATTGAATGAGATTAAAAATGCAAGATATATAAAGTTGTGAGAATAAAAATGCAGTTTTTTCTGTCATTTATTGTAGATGGGGTAAAATATTATTCCTATGTAGATATAATTGATAAATATGGTGGGCGATGTGCAATAAATTATGGCAAAACACTATTATTTACAAGTTGTTGCTTTTGAATAATTTATTTTGACGTAACCATTCAATGTATCAATTTTAATCACCATGCAATAATATCCTACCTCCTCCCACGCCTAAAAAATAATTAATGTTTTTGAAAAAATAAGTCTTGATAATAATAAAGATAACTCTGCAAATATTTTTATTTTAATTATTTATGTATAATCAATGAACTTTATCGAAAATATATTATAACATTATCACAATATGTAGTGAAAAATAGACCAACGATATCTATTTTAAGCAAAATAATTAAAAGAGTTAAAAATTAAACACCTTAGAGTTTGCCCTACATTCTTAATTAATTAGCCTGTCCAGTTGTATGGATATGGATTTTTTATTATTTCTCGTCCCCACGTAACTCTGATGTTGACCCATACATCCATTCCCAGCCTCATCTTATCTATTATTTAATTCAATTTTTTTAGGCCATAACTCTCACGAGATGCTACGTTTAATGCATTGTATATTTATAATTATATATACTTATGTAAGTGTATATAAATTTATAAATTATAAAACTTTTCATTTATTATATTTTATTTAAATAATATGTTAAAGAAATGTAATTGTGTAATTTCTTTGAGTACAAATTTTCGTTGGGGAAGTACAATGAGAATCGATCTCACACCATTACTTATATTACAAGGGGCTCCATAAATTAAAGGGTATTGGTTAGAGGTAATAGAGATGCACAAATATACAATTTTTTCCTTCTACTAGATTTCAAATTTCATATATATAAATAATATAATAATAGAAATATTATAGAGATATGTTATATACATAAATGCACTTTTATGTGTACCATATATGAGTCAAATATTATTAAAAAAGTTAAACTAATAAATAATTAAAATAATATAAGTAAAAAATGATAACTTATTTAGAGTTATACTTTCATTTAATCACACAAAATTAGAAAAAAATTCTATACTTAAACATGATTTTTCTTTTGTGGACATAGAAAATAATACATTATAATAATAGAATATATTATAAGTATATTATATCATACAATATTGTTTTATAATAGGAGAAAATTCATGGTTGTATACTATTTGTAGTAGCAGAAGAGTAATTAATTTTAATTGCTATGTAGACATTACAAAACTCCTAAAAAAACAGAAAATATAATATATGGGCATGGCAATTGATGTTCGTTTATTTAAAATTATATATTAATTTCTTTTCTTCAGAGGCTCTTATCCCAAACCAAAAATCTCTTAATATAAACTAAAATTTCCTTTCTTCTCTCTCTACGACACTCCATTCTCCGACCATTTCTTCGCCAAAAAAATTCTACCCCTCAAAATTCACTTCCGGATTGATCAGTTGGGCTGATTTTCTTTCCTTGTTTTGTGAATTCCTTCTAGTTTAAACCGTTGCAACGGAAAAGCCTCATCACAAAATCGAGTAATCAGCCTACCCACTGTATTTTTTTCTGTGGTCGTGGTTGAATTTTCTGTATATACATCTGAAACTGTGTATTGATTGTTGAGTTTGAAAAGAAGGAGATGACTGTAGTGCCACATGCGGAGAGCTCTGGTTATGGGGGGAGTTCTGGTTATTTGGGAGGGAGTCCTCGGAAAATTACGTATTTCAGCAACTCTTATGTATTGGGATTGACTGTAGTTGCTGGGATTGGTGGTCTGCTCTTCGGCTATGATACCGGTACCTCCTTCTCTCTCTCTCTCCCCGTTTAACGTTCGTTTATTAAATTTTGAAACTTATCCTGTTAATGCATTTATTTTTTTATGCTTTTTTTGTGTGTTTTTTGGTTTTCTTTTTTGTTCAGTTGTTATTCAAAGTCCTGTGATTTTTATTGCTTCGTGGGATAATTGTTGCCACATCTGTTCTTATGTCTCTGTTTCGGTCACAGGAGTTATATCAGGTGCCCTTCTCTATATCAGAGATGAATTTGAGGAAGTTGATAAGAGTAGCTTTCTACAGGTGCGCAACTAAGGCCTCTTATGTTATGTTCTTTATGGATATGGATTATTATTGTGTTGGTGACTGACTAAAATAACGGCAGAGACTCTCTTCACCTGCCATATTCGGAGTGGGAAACAAAAAATTTATTAGTTCTGGAATCTAGGAAATACCATTTCCTACAAGTCGTCGGCACTTTCATTTCCAACAGTTATGAACATGTTATTTTCCAGTTAGGATTTTTTATGGGAAGACTGAATCACACTGAAATGGAACTTATCTTTCTACTATTAATGCTATTAACTAATAAATATTTCAACTTGATCTAAAGTAAGATATTTTGCCTTCATATATTTAGTTCTATAGCAAATATTAACAGCTTATATTCCATTAGGCTTATAGTTTCATACTTTTTACAGGAGACAATTGTCAGCATGGCTTTGGTTGGCGCCATGATTGGAGCTTCAGTAGGGGGATGGATTAATGATGCTTTTGGGCGGAAGAAAGCTACTCTGTCAGCTGATGTTGTGTTCGCTCTAGGTTCAGTTGTCATGGCAGCATCTCCAAATCCGTATGTTCTTATTTTTGGACGGCTCTTGGTTGGCCTTGGTGTGGGTGTAGCATCTGTCACTGCTCCTGTGTATATTGCAGAGGCTTCTCCATCAGAAATTAGGGGTGGCCTAGTGAGCACGAATGTTCTTATGATAACCGGTGGACAGTTCCTTTCTTATCTTGTGAACCTCGCTTTTACTGAGGTCAGATTTGTTGCCTTGGTCAATTATCTGCTTAAATCAAGAAAATATTTATCATTCCCCTAGCATAAAATAATGCAAAAGTGTGGTTGGTAGGGATTATTATATTCATTGTGTCGACAAAGGCTGGTGTGCATATTGATAATTACATGGGAATGGCCTTTTCATAATTATAACCAACTTTTGTTTGACTGAGGAAGATCGATAGCTTGAGAACATTATCTTTAGAAGTTGTTCAGCGGATCGTTCACCATTTAATTACTTGTTGAAGCAACTGGCCCAGGGGGCAACTTGGTTGATTTTTTTTTTTTTAATCTACTATTACCGTATTTCATAGTCCGAGCTTTTCATGATTTTTCAGAAATTGGAATGATAATCCTGCTGAGTAATTCTGATGTTAATACTACTCATAGTTCTGTTTCTTAATTACTGGGATGCCCAAAGCATTTAGTTTGTTGCATTGCATGTCTACAAAGGATGATCATATGCCATAAGACAGCCTTGTCTTTGGTTTATGTTAAAAGTGTGAAATTATGAAAGCTGCATTAAAGTGTACGAAGGTGTGTTAGGGCATGAGAGCTGATAAGAATCAGATATCCTGATGTATCTTTTGGAAAGCTGTTTCACCCGCCAAACCTATTTTTGTGTAGTTTGAACTCTATAATGAAGCATGAAAGTTGAGTATCACTTGATTGTAATAATGACATTATATTCTCATGTGCTTATCAGCTTTTTTGTTGTGTAAGGTTTCCATCTTGCTGTTCTGAAGTTCCACCACCAAGATTGTACAGGGGATCTGCATTTGTTTTCTCTTTGAGTAATGTCACTGAAGGAAATTGTAATTTCTTTCTGGTCCTTGTCCTGTTTGTTATAGTTAATGTTGGAAACATGATGGTTAGTTTTCTGTGGTTTTTACTAGCTTGATTTATTTTTGGATACTCTGTATGTGATATCTATCTCATTAGCTGGCTCATAAATTGTTTTGCATTTATAAAAGCTTCTTAGCTATAAGAGTATGTGTGTCTGCTTGGCATAATCTGGGGGTAGTAATGCAATGAGGTGGAAAGCTAGATTGCGATTTGCTACCACAGGATAGCTAAGATAGGTATTCATCTGAGTAGTTGTTTCTGTAGGTATCACTTTGTCTTCCTCTGTTTGTAAAATTAGCTAATGCTGTGATTGATCAAATCTACAATGGCTCACAAAAATGACGGTTATATATGAGATGACTATCGATGTCAATTAGTTGCGTGGGAGCTGAAACAGTACCTAGTGGTAAAGATTGTATCGTTACTTGTCAGCTCAATGAATGATTTATTTTTGTATATAGTTGGGGTGCATTCTTTGGTCTCTTCACCATGTAAGATAACTTTCAATTATTTGCAAGCCTACATCCTATGGTTAGTAAGCTAACACCATATAAATGTTTGGAAGTGGAGAGAAGGGGCTATAGGAGGGGTTTCCATTATGGATTATTATATTTTTTTTATTCAACCCAATCCACATAAAGGATATATCAGCGTCTTTGTCAATTTTAATCATCAATGTGTTCCTCTATGTAGAGATTTCTGCAGCTTTGTGTGTGTAAAATGTTTACACAGTGCTCATTTTTTCCAAAGTCAATCATCATCAATGGCTGAATACAAGGTCTAGGACTGAGGTTTTCTTATGTTGTCTCACTGCTTAAACATTGATGGGAAAGAAAACTAGCTTAATGAGCCAGTTAATGCTTCTTTACATATGTGGAGAATCTAATTTCTCATTTTATCCCAAGCCTCTTATCGATAGAAGCGAGGCATGTTCTTTATAAATACTATATTTTAAAAAAGCTTATAACTGATTCTTTCAATGTAGAATATATAAATTTTGGAGGTCATATTGTTGCTAAATATTTTAATTGGGTGGGTAAGAGGTGCTGTGTCGACTGGAATTGTACTTGAGTCAGATTACTGGCACAGTTCTTGCTGTTCGAGATTGGGTTATTAGAGTTGCACATGTGTTAATTAATTTTTTTAATTGTGATTTTGGCCAATTCTGGGTACCCAATGGCTTTAAGCCAACTAACTTACAGAGATCTGTAGAATGTGTGTGTCGCGGTGTGCTTAACATATTAACCTTAGATATGTTTCTTGCTTGTCAAAAAATTTCACACAACATACCTAAGGCCAATTGTATCTGTATGTTGTGTACTACTATTTACTCAAATATATTGGCTCTGTGATGGGTGCTTCAGTAGGAAATAGTTTTCTTTTATTTGACTTTATGGATAGCAAAAAATAAGCAAGATATCGGTAGCATATTGTATAATTGCTGGAAAAGTTTGATCTATCTTAACTTTGTTTTATACTGAATGATATGACGTAAATGTTTTATGTTCTTTTAAATTTACTTACTTTTATGTGTAAATTTTCTTCTTCATGCTAAAATAGGTTCCAGGCACATGGCGTTGGATGCTTGGGGTATCTGGGTTGCCTGCTATAATTCAGTTTGTTCTCATGCTATTTTTGCCAGAGTCTCCACGGTGGCTGTACATGAAGGTGTCGATTCTTGTTTCAATTCATTAGTGTTTATATACTTTTTTTTTTCTCAGTCATTATATAGTTCTGTCAACATCTCGCACATTCTTTTTCCACAGAAGGATAAAGCTGAAGCCATTGTGGTACTTTCAAAAATTTATGATCCATATCGTTTGGAAGAGGAGATCGATCAACTCGCTACTGCACTTGAGGAAGAGCGTCAGAGAAAGACTCAAGTCAGTCACATGGATGTTTTTAGAAAGAAAGAGCTAAGGCTTGCTTTTTTGGCTGGAGCTGGAATTCAGGTAATCTCGATACTGTTGCTAATTTACCAAATTCGTACTTTTTTCATCCGTTTAAATTAGTTTGAACTTTTTAGATGGTATATTTATAAATCCTGCTAGTATAAATTATTGCTATTTTATCTAGAATTTCTTGAATGACATTTTTGGAGATATATGTCTGGAGATCTTTATAGGGCCTTTTAGTGGACCTCTGAGGTAACAATTCAACTTCGTCAGCTTCAAAATTCAAATTGTAATTACAGTGCTAGTTTTGGACAGTAATATGTGATGCGCATGGTACTTTAAAGGGTCTTGCTAAATCTAGCCTGTGGTATGTGTTGGAAGCTCTGAAACGCAGGGTTCTTCATGCTTTGTTAATGAACTGCACTACTTCATTGCTGCAATTTTTGTTAATTATGAGGTAATTGAAAGACACGCTGAAAAGCTCTTGTAAAGGTTAAACAAAATCAATCTCTAGACTAAACATAAGCTCGAATTCTCCAAATTTCGAGCATTGACTTGTTTCTTTTCTTTTTCTTTTCTTGAAATCTCCTGAAGGAAACCCTGATTTAGTTATAATTATCCAGAGAAAACCCAAACCCAAACTTTTAGTGAATAATATAGAGAATCTGGTTTAGTATTTTTTTCATTTATAATGCTTATTTGTGTAGTGCGTATTGTTTCAATTTTACTTCTTGGATGAATTGGTCTATGGTGCAATGTTGGAGTAGTTTTTTTCCCTATGAAGAGGCTATAGATGGTATGTATGGGGCAGGTCAGCGAGTTGGATGAAATAGGGTATGTTTGTATATAATATATATCAATCCATTTGGCTGTCGACATAGGTATCTTTCAAAAGTACTCTCAAGTTTGATGGATTAAAGTAAATCTTCCAACGTTTGTGGAATATAATCTGTGGGTAAAATCATGTGACGCTTAACTTCTTTCCACGAGCCTTATCCTTTGATAGGTTCAGTTGATCAAAATTCACGAATGAGGAAAGAACTGAAAGTTCGAATTCTGACTTGCAGGCATTCCAGCAGTTCACTGGCATCAACACAGTCATGTACTACAGCCCAACCATAGTCCAGATGGCTGGATTCCATTCCAACCAATTAGCCCTCCTCCTATCCCTCATTGTCGCCTTCATGAACGCTCTCGGCACAATCCTTGGTATATACGTCATCGATCATTTTGGCCGCAAGAAGTTGGCACTTAGTAGTTTATTCGGGGTAACCATATCTCTAATCATCCTCGCCGTTTCTTTCTTCTTCGAACAATCGGGCTCTGCAAACGGTCTCTACGGTTGGATGGCTGTTGTGGGTTTGGGTCTTTACATCACTTTCTTCGCCCCGGGAATGGGCCCGGTTCCATGGACAATAAACTCGGAAATATATCCAGAAGCCTATCGCGGGCTTTGTGGGGGCATGTCGGCTACTGTGAACTGGATATCGAATCTCATCGTTGCCCAAAGTTTTCTCTCTATAGCAGATGCCGTTGGGACTGGCCCGACTTTCTTGATACTAGGTGCAGTGGCTGTTGTTGCTTTTGTATTTGTAGCTGTTTACATACCGGAGACGAAGGGGCTGTCGTTTGAGGAAGTGGAGAAAGTATGGAAAGAACGGGCCTGGGGCAGGCAAAATGGAGCCGGATCGGATTACGGGTATGGGAGAGAGCCATTGCTTTAGGCTTTGAAAAAATGAAGAATGGAATGTTGATTAGATTTCATTCCTTGGTTATTTTTATTGCAGAATGTGTGTAATCTATGTTAAACGTGGAACATCTAAAAGCAGGTAGAGTTGATGGATCAATAATATGAAATCTTTAAATTTTGTAGGTTGGAGATCTCCCAAGAGAGCATTCTTCAAACAAAAAATAAAATTATTCAATAACCCAGCCCTTTCGTTGGTGGGATCTGATTTCTAGTCAGTTGGGTTTGTAAGGGATATATATATATATATATTTTTTTTTCCTTCTTATATGTTGTGGGAAACCATATGGGCTTATCCAAGATGCCTAATGTTGAACTCCTTCTCGTACAATAGCTCACAATCCATACGCCAAAGGTTAATTGCATTAGACAAGTCTTGTTCGATGGGCTCGGAAAAAGGTGAATTGCATTAGACAAGTCTTGTATGATGGGCTCAACGTAGAAAGTGTTGGCAGGAGGATTTATATTTGGAAGTGGTTAAGCTGATACCTTATCATTAAAGAACCTAATATAATTACTCAAATTATAGGATTGTACAAATAAAATTATTGATTAAACCATAAGTATTAACAACTCTTGACGTGTAAGTATTTATATGTGTATTTATACATATATAATAAGCCAATTACAATAAAAATAATAAATTATGATTTTTCTAGCGAATTTACTTGCTATTTTGAGAAAGTTTGACAGTTAATTAGAATTTTCTTTTATTTTGTTTTACACACCGATTTTTAAAAATTTATAACTTTTTCGTTTTAGTTTTCTTAATTATGAAAAATATATCAAATTAATTATTTTTTCATAATCTTCTATTTGATATATGTATTGTACATATACAAATAAAATTTTAATTTTTAAATATAAAATATTTTGTTTAGAGTAATTGGGATGTATTTTTATATAAAATAAAATTGTGAGATATTTTTATTTGTAACAAAATATTATTAAAGTATTTATTTAACATATTTATGTATTTTATTAAAAAAATACATTATTAGTTGAAAATTAATTTATTATAGTATTATATTTATTACAAATCATTTAATGGTACTCATAAAAAAATTAAAAAAAGAAAAAAAAGAAAACTTCACCGTCTTTGTCTTGTCTTTTAAGATAAATGTTGGATTCTAAATACATATGAAAAATGGAGTGTAATAACCTCTTTAATACATAGAATTGCATGTACCGTAGAATCTTTATAAATTAATACTCAATATTTTAATTGTTGTGCAAATAATCCAGAAACATGATCCCAAACAATAAGAACAACCAAGAACAAAGAAACAGCAACAATGACAAACAACACTCAAGCAATTACGTGGTTCAATCAAACGTTGTGTTTGATCTACATCCACAGCAGAAATGATCACCCTCTTATTGATTCACAAGTGTTTACAATCTCTCAAATTCTCTCTCAATCACTAGCTAATTCTTGTAAAATTCACACTAGCTTTCAACCTCTCTTCACCGAGAGAAAACCAAGAATTCAGAAAAATTACACTCTCAACTCTATATTTGATTGATCTAGCTTAGCTTTTTTATATCTAGCTGCCAACGGCTAAGATCAATTCACCCCCATGCATCTTAATCCAATGGTTGACATAAGAGCAGCAGTTGCATCTTGATCCAACTCCCATCAGCTGCAACTTGAGAGTTAGTTATTCACCTAACTAAGTAGCTAAGAGCTAATCCGCTGCAACAACTCCATGAGTAGACTTCATGCACCAACTCCAGTAGCCATCCATTCTTGTTGATCAAAGATACACATTAACACCACACTAATAACGTCTTTAATATAATATATTATTTTGATCCTAAGTTAAGGTCTATAGATTCTTTTTCGAGCTTTAGACATGCTTTTTCCCATTATTTTTCAATTTATTCATTTTGTAAAAAAAATTATGGATCCAATTCAAACTTACACCATTATCTAATCACACAATACTAAATATAAAAAACTGGACGAATCTTTAGCTTTTAGTTTTATTTAATGAACTCTTGTATTTCCACTTCTAAAATCTTGAGAATTTGCACCGAAATTCAAGTAAATTAACAAGTACAAACTTGAAGTTATTGCAAATCGATCGATTTTTATTGTAAATGAAAGTATAGGAACTCAATTCTAAATAAAATTGAATCATATTGAACCCAAGATAAAATGCAAGAAATAAAGAAAGTGCAAAGTTCAATTTTTTTTTTTTCACAAAAGTAATACTTATACCCCCTATTCCAAAATTACATTTTATATTATAGTTTATATTTTTGGTGCCAAATATTATTAAATCAAAATCATCATGTCACCAGTTTAAATCTGATTCCGCTTTTGGTCAACCTTCGCAATATCTAAGAAATTTTTCCTGTACATTCTCCTTGTTCATATTATTTTTATGTGAAATAGACAAGTACTAGCAAAATAAATGCCGTAATAAATAGGCGAGAAAATATAATTTAATAAATCCACAGTGAAGGGTTGAAAACTAGTTGGCAACTAAACTATTGAAACCCAAACTTTAGTTGGGGAATCAACCATGGAAGGTCCATATTACTTAAACTTTACTCATAATATTTACTTAAAACTTATTTAATGAATTTAGTTTATTTAAAATAATTAATTAATTTAGTTGTTGGCATTGAAATGATTATGATATGACATTCAGACCTAATCATGTGCAATTCATTAACGATCTCTTTTTAGTACTGACTTTCCATTTTAGGCATTCTTCTCATATATTTGACGTTACTAATGATCAAAATGGCATGATGATACAGTATAAAATTATACATATATATATATATATATGTATATATGGCTTCAAATTACTTACGAACTTGTACTTGATTAAGAAAAAAGGAAAAAAGTATGAATCGAGATACAAATATTGTCAAATCAAGTAACACAAAAAATTCCTCGTTTTGAGGTGGGCCCGGGGAAGGGGTGGAGGATCCGCCCCATTACTAAAATATAATATTTTTTGATAAAAAATAATATTTTTTTGGTAAGAATTAATACTTTTTGAACTTACTTAAAAAATATAAAATTTTCATCATAAACATGTTGGTCAATTATAAATAGGCCTTTTCTATCCACACCACAAATATTTCTAAACACACCACAATTACTAAACACACCACAACACACTACATTTAAAAATTCAAATTTACTAAACACACCACAAAAATACCAAAATTACCCTTCACCTTCCAAAAAATTCCAACAAAATCCCTTCACCCTTCACAAAATAAAAAAAAAAAAAAAACAAAATCCGCTGAAAGCAAAGCAAACCCTACGCCGAACGCCGAAAGCAAAGCAAAGCAAACCCTACGCTGAAAGCAAAGCAAACCACGCGATTTTCCTTCCCCTCCACCATCCCGAACGCCGAACGCGAAACTCCAGCAAAGGCAATGGACGCCGAACGCGAAACTCCAGGTAATGTGCCGCATTTCCGAGATTTCAATTGTTACATTTCTGTCGCGAGAATCGCAGGCGTTCGGCGCTGGTTGGCCGAACAGCCTGCGAGGCGTTCGGCTCTGGTTGGCCGAACAGCCTGCGAGGCGTTCGGCGCTGGTTGGCCGAACATCCTGCCAGGCGTTCGGCCAGTGTTGGCCGAACAGCCTGCAAGTCGTTCGGCCAGTGTTGGCCGAACAGCATGCCTTTTTAAATTTTAATTTTTTTTGCAATGTATGTATGTTAACATTTTAATTGTCTTATGTTATAGTTTACGAAAGAAGGAGAAGACGGCCTACCGCTTCAAATAGACGATTACGGGCTGCCCAGCAAGAGGCAGGTCCTTCTCAGGAGGCGGGTCCTGCTCACGTGCCGGAAGAACAGGAGGAGGAATATGCTGAAATGCCTCAAGAACAAGTGAGGCAAGCCGAGCAGAACGAGTTATTGATGGGCCCATTTCCCGGCGGCCCCTACGATCCGTCGTTACTCCGAAGCTTCAAAACACACGTAGCCGCCGACGTGTGGAATGGCAATGAGAGAGGCGTTTTAAAATGCCTCTGCCACACTTCGAAGCTTCTTCGATGGGTGTATCCTGAGGACGAGACGACCCGAGTCTGGAGGTCGTATGTGAAGCGGTCCGGGCTTCACAATTTGAGCAAGATATCCTACAGAGCTCCCAACCGGAACCTCATTTCTGCATTCGTCGAACGGTGGCAGCCGGAGACCAACACTTTCCACCTACCCTTTGGTGAGATGACGATCACATTAGATGATGTGTCGTCTTTACTCGGTCTTCCGGTGGTTGGGCAGCCGGTGCAGGTGGAAGACGATCCTGCAGAATTCTCGCCTGCACTGGTACATCGGTTGTTGGGTGTGTCAGTTGAGGACGCCGTATTGGCCCTCAATGACAAGAGAGGGCAGTCCGTGAAGCTAGAGTGGCTTCGTAGCACTTTCTCGGACAGCGTTCAGGTTACGCAGAGACGAGTTGCAGAGAAGGCAGCTCGAGCTTATATACTTTATATCCTTGGGTGTACCATATTTTCCGACAAAAGTGGTACTCGGATCTCTGCTGGCTATCTGAAGCTGCTGGAAGACACGAGCGTCGTCCGGGAATTTGCATGGGGTGCTGCTGCCCTTGCCTATCTTTATAGGCAGTTAGGCTCCGCATCAAGGGCGGGAGTAAAGCAAATCGCTGGATATCTTACACTACTTGAGGTACGTCATTCTTTGAAAATTATTTACTTTTACGGTATGTTACAATTTTTAGTATGTTGTACCCTTACATTTGTATATATGTAGGCATGGATTTACGAGCACTTCCCAACGAGCCCACGACCTCAATTTAATGTGGAGTACGACCCGAGGTTTCCACTAGCCATGCGATGGGCACAGCACGGGCAAGGTGGCCCCAACACTTTGGGCTTGCAGGCGTGCAGGGAGTGGTTGGATGCACTCCAACCACACGAAGTAAGGGTCTTTTTAATTATTTTTTTCACAAATACATGTATTTTTCAAATATATAACATGAACAATTCAATACGTAGGTCATCTGGGATCCTTATCAGCAAGTACGTGATCGATTCGAACGTCCTGAAGTGACGTTTTATCATGGCTGCATAAGGGCGTTGGACATTGTCGAACCATACCACCCTGATCGAGTATTAAGGCAGTTCGGCCATGTCCAGCATATCCCATTGCCTCCATTGGATCCAGTGCTGGCAAGAAGAGGAAAAATGCCCGGCCAGTACGTACTTGCATGGGGGGTGCTTGGATCCATGTTTCTCTCATGGGATAGCCACGTGTTGTCCATCCAGCGACGGGGGAGAATTGCACAGCCAGCTTGGGAGACTGTACCGGAGTATATGGATTGGTACCGTACATTCTCCCATCCACAAGTCCAAAACCCCGAGCGTATATCCGCAGCACGACCTTTTCCGTCTGATACGAACCCTAGTCAAATGTGGGCTCGATTCAATGACGCCCGGAATATTCTTCAGCCACTGGTTCGCATGTGGACAGCCCAGGATCCGCAGGTCTCGCTGGATTACGTGATGCCTAGAGTCGAGGAGGCTACAAGAATACTCGATGGTCTCACGGTGGATGACGGGGGTGATTCCGATTAGTAGAGTAGTTCTTTTGTAAACATTTGAATGTTAAATTATTATGTTATTCGGTATTTCTAATATTTTTAAATTATAATTTTAATGTTTGCTCATTACTCTGTTTGCCTACACTACGCTTGATTTTTGCATTCGTTGGAAAAAAACTCACCGTACAAAATACATAACCCGAAAAAATCAAAAAACCGACACTGGCCGAACGAAGTTTCAGTGCGTTCGGCCAACACTGGCCGAACGAAACACAATACGTTCGGCCAGCACCGGCCGAACATCCTTTACAATGTTCGGCCAGTTCTGGCCGAACGTATTATCTTTCGTTCGGCTAGTGTGGGCCGAACGCCCTGATACTTCGTTTTACTGGATTTTGTACATTCTGTTTTTTTTGGACAGAATGTACAAAATCCAAAAAAACGAAGTGTCAGGGCGTTCGGCCAACATTGGCCGAACGGTACACAATACGTTCGGCCAGCACCGGCCGAACATCCTTTACCATGTTCGGCCAGTTCTGGCCGAACGTCACGCCCTGATACTTCGTTTTACTGGATTTTGTACATTCTGTTTTTTTTGGACAGAATGTACAAAATCCAAAAAAACGAAGTGTCAGGGCGTTCGGCCAACATTGGCCGAACGGTACACAATGCGTTCGGGCAGAACCGGCCGAACATCCTATACTATGTTCGGCCACTTCTGGCCGAACGTTTTGTGTTTCGTTCGGCCAGTGTCGGCCGAACACACTGAAACTTCATTTTTATGGATTTTGTACATTCTGTTTTTTGGGACATAATGTCAATAACATTCGAAAAGATTTCATCATAACTGTGCAAATTTTGTAGTTATAGAAGATGTAAAATAAATAATATTCCACAATTTTTAATAAAAAGTACATATCAGTTATTTTGTGAACAAATGGTGTGGTACATTTGAAAGCGACTTCTATAGAATATCTCCCATCCAGCAGCACATGGAAGGCGATGTTCATGCCATGCATGCAGAACAGGAGGCAACGGGCATCCAGTGCTTAATGAGACCTGTCACATTGCATGTATGAGGAAAATTTCTCTAAAAATTTTAAAATCTTAAGGAAATGTAATAATAAGAAAATAATTTTACCGCGCAGAAATGCGTGCTTTGTGATACCAAAGCTATGCAAATAAGCTTCGGATCTTCTGGGTTTGCAGTCCTCAGGGGAAGGAAAGTATAGTTTGCAATCTGTGTTAGCACCACAAGTGCTACGTTGTAGAAACTTGCAATCATGTGCCCCATATCAGGGATATCAAGCCAGTGTCGTCTAGGGGCTCTCTCCTCAAAACAGTGTAATGCATCTTCAACCTCCCCAACACGTCCGTGCTCCTTGAATATGGGTGCATACATTTCTCCAAATTGTTGTAATTCATGAATCAAGTCACAACGAACTCTAGACCACGAGTCTTCCCCATAGTTCAATAGCTGGGCAATTGCACGAAACCCACAGTGGCCGTCTCCTCTAACGTTCTTAGTCCCACAAACATAAGGCTGAAAGATATGTGGAATGTCTTCAAAAAATTCAATATGCTTGTTTGTGGGAATAACATTACTTGCACGTCGAACCACCTGGATATCATACAGTTATCATTGATTAGGACGGCAAAGAGAAAGAAAACACCACAAATTTTGTTTATACTTCATAATTACCTTTTGTTTTTCTCGTCGAGTGGTACTAATATTAGCACTGGACACGTTTTCTCCACTTATGAAAATTGCTTCTTCCCCTGGCGAACAACTGTCGTGGATGGATTGAACATACTCAAACGCACTTGGATCTTTTTTTGTGGGGTTGTTCTTTTTTGCTTTTATTTTTGCAGGACGTCCCCGCGTACGTAGTTGGACTTGTGGTTCAATGAGGGATGAAGTTGTTGGGTGTGTAAACTCTCTCAACCTCTTCAACATTAACAACTTCTGTGATTCATCATGTGCACCCTCAAATTGGTTGACAATTTCATCAAGTGTCTTCTTGAAAGAATTTTTTATGTCATCCGATATATTTTTATTGACTTCATCCACAGGTTCCATGTCCAGCTTTCTCCAAAATCGGTCAACTCTATCTAGGGGGATTGGCCTATTCTCCCGAACATATTCAGATAGCTCGTGAGCACATGGAAGCCCACAAGTTTTTCGCAAAATACACCCACATAATAAAGGATCGATGCCATCTTCTCCAATACCAACCATTTCATCCAAAATCATATCCAAACCAGAGATAGAAACCATACCCCTTAACATTTGGAATACAGGAGATGAGTACCTATGTTGGACTATATTTATGCTCTTCTCGAACGAACTTTTGATTGCATTATGCGATGTTTCGAGAAGGATGAAAATTTTTTCCCAACACGTTTCAAAAGTGCCTGTACTCGATTGAAGTTGTTTTTTCAACTTTGCATGATGGCCCTCCGCCCTATATGGAGAAAAAAATATTAATGATCATATAACATATATAACAATATACAGAAATAAAATAATAATATAGCATATAAATGATGAATGATTAATTAATACCTATTTGTTGTGGTATTTTCAAAATGCATCAAGTTGTTCACCCAACAAGAAACAAATCGCTCCTTATACCCACTTATCCAATTGTCCAAAACATATTTCACAGCCTCTTTTTTATAGGAAAAATCATTTTGAAACCGCTGCAGCAACTCTTCGAACCTGTGCTCTGATTCAGCAAAAATCAACGAATTCCAGCTGCAGTAAAACGAATTCCATTGTTCCTTTGTGCTAAAGTATTTCTTGCATTTATGCATTACATTTCTGTTGATGTGCCACCGACATAGCAAATGATGAGAACTAGGAAACGTTATCTCGATTGCATTTATCAGTGCAAGCTCTCGGTCGGTTACAAATATTTTCGGTAGGCTGGATTGGTCCATCAAATCTTTAAGGATATTGCACGCCCATAAGTAATTATCCTCCTTCTCGGATTCTAGATAGGCACAGGCAACTGAAAATGTCATGTTTGTGGAAGTCACCCCAACAATTTCTAAAAACGGTAGTTTGTACCGGTTTGTTTTGTATGTACAATCCATTAACAAGACATTTGGAAAGGCCCGTAGCAACTTCACACTTGTCGGATGGGCCCAAAACATATCTCTCACGGCATCTGTTTGCTCACACCGCCTAGTATGGAAGAAAAAATCTTTCTCCTTAAGTTTGCCCATGAGATATTGCAGCTGTGACCTGCCACAGTGTTCGACTAGTCTGTTCTTCTGTCGAATATTGTAGATATTCTTTATCGTAGATTTATTTTCTGTATACCTCTTCTGTAACGTAAACAATATGTCCCTAGGACGGCTATTACCGGTAGATAGATCAGACACCAATTTCACTTCATCCGTAGTTAAACGGCCAGCAAAAGAGTGACCCTCTAAATATCGTGACATCTCGTGATTATGCGAACCACAAATGACCTCCAAGGCCCATGCATCAGTCTCTTTGTAGTATGTTCCTTTCAGACGAAATGGACAATCGCATTTCTTGGTTCCGCGACGACGATGCTCAATTGTTTTATTCTCTACCTCTTCCAATTCTCTTCCACATTCATTTGTTTCTTGATTTTCATTTTTCTCTTTGCTCTGTTTTTTTTTCGGTGGCCGATATTTACCCCCTCGTTCGCATCCTAACCACAAACGAGGTCGTCTGCATTCATCTCC
Organism: Caryopteris x clandonensis; assembly: GCA_028749325.2. Classification (NCBI taxonomy): domain Eukaryota; kingdom Viridiplantae; phylum Streptophyta; class Magnoliopsida; order Lamiales; family Lamiaceae; genus Caryopteris; species Caryopteris x clandonensis. The sequence continues at coordinate 1,130,537 of JAPYKT020000015.1, forward strand.
AATTTCTGACCTCATCACAACCACTACCATGCCTAATGGGATAGCCTTTTCACGGACCCAAGAAATCAAATTTTCTCGGGATTCGAACAAATCCATTGTGTTAAACACATCTTGATAATCAACAACCACCTCATTGTTATCCAAAATAAAGGCACTTGTTCTTGAGATCTCCTGAAAATAAAATTAAATGAATCAGAAAACAACCAAAAAAAGTACAAGACAATCCGTGTTCGGCCTGTAACAGCCGAACAAGCGTTCGGCCTGTATCAGCCGAACACAACACGAAGTGTTCGGCCGTGACCAGCCGAACACAACACACGAAGTGTTCGGCCGCGGGTAACCGAACGTGACATAATGTGTTCGGCCTTCAGACGCCGAACGTTACATTATGTGTTCGGTCGGTATTGGCCGAACGTTTAGGCTTACGTTCGGCTGATACAGGCCGAACGCACCCGAAGTTTCTGCTACGCACTGCAGAATTCGATTTTTAAATAAAATGAAGGAAAAAACACAATGTACTATAATAAAACATTCCAAAACTTACCGATTTTAGAGGTACTTGTTGATTGTCCATGAATATAAGAAAAAAATATGCTGAATGAATCAATTTTATGATTTTAGATTTCTAGGGTTTGAGCATGGAAGGGGAGGGGGAAGGGAGAAGAGAATGTGGAAGAAAGAGGTGTCCAATTTTTTTTTTTTAATTTTGAGGGTTATTTTGGTAATTTTGTTAAGGTCTTTTTTGGTAAAATTGAATTGTGTGGTGTGTTTAGAAAATAGTGTGGTGTGTATAGCACCTCCCTTATAAATATAAAAAGTTTAGTTAACAACATAATACTTTTTCGAAAATAATATATTTTCAATGTAAATTAATAATTTTTTGACAATCTATACTTGATAGAAAAATAGCATGTTCAAAATACACGCGTGCAAAATAAAATACAAAAATGATCGAATTTGGACGAGTGAGTCGGGATCCTCATATTATGTTACCATTTTTTTTCAATTTATCCGCCTCCTTGTACAATTTTTAATACCATACAATTACATTGTACAGTAAAAAATTTTTAAATTAATACTCGATAGCTCAATAACCTCTTTAACATAATACATTTTTTGATCCATCTGTAAACTAAATTAACATTTAATTAATTAATAACTTTTTTTAGTTAATAAACTTTTACCAATTCCGAAATTATTAATTTAAAAAAGTTTAACTATATATGTCATATTCGATAACAGCGTTTTGGTTATAATTTACACATGAAAATAGAATTATTTATGAGTTAATAATAATTTAGGGGGTTTAACAATTAATTATTCAGTCGCTGTCCTTATTACCATGTCATGAGATGACATCTAAAGTCATCACATGTGATTTATTGTGGTTTCCTCTTCTCTCATTTCAAATTAAATGGAAAAGGAATTGTGGTGTTCATGAGTTCCAACCTTTCAATAATAGGTCTGGTCCCACTTCAACTTTAAAAATAAAATATAATAATATTATTTTTTGATGTTGGGAGACATTCAGTTATTATTGTAGGTCTTTACTAGATAAATTTTATTCTCGTACAACAGCTGACTACCGTAATACCGGTGCAATGCACATAAAATATCTTTTTATTATATTTTATAATATAAATATATATTTACATTATCTATATATACATTTAATAAAATCATTCAAACATACAGTTCAATAATAATATTGAATTTACAAAAAAAATATTTAAAAAAATTCAATTTTAATGTTGTTGGATAAAAAGAAAAAAATTATAAGATATAATTTACATAATATCAAATGAAATAAAAAAATGAAAATGTACCTATTCAAGGATCAAATGATTATATGTGAAAGAATTAAGTAGAAAATCACCTATTTTTCAATCTATTTTAACTCAACAATGAAAATATTGATAAACATAATATCTATAATTTATGGAAAGATGAATCAAATCAAATATTTTAGTAATTAAGATTTATCAAAAATAATAATTTGCACACAAATATATCATAAATAATAAATAACAAATTACTTTTTAGAAAAGCACCTTTATGCAGAAAAACAAAAATAAAAAAGATATTTTACTTTATATATATATAAATAATTAATTATATAGTACCATAACGAATTTAATCTACACTTAAAGAAAAATTCAAACATGTAGCCTTCAATTTATGTGCTCATATCTTCCAATAGCTACATTATTCATAAACGATAAAATTATTAATAAAATTGTATAATTAATTTTAATAATAATACTTTTAACTATATAATATTTTTTTATTTGTGAACGAAGTATTAAATATTAAATTTATGGATGCGGCTATTCGCACCCTCAAATTCTCTAAATACATTTCATTTTGACAATTATTCTCTTTTAATTAAAAAATATAAAGAAAAAGCGAATGTATGTTGTTCAATACTACTTCAACTGTTCGGTATGATGTTTCAAACGAGCTTTAAACCAATATGTTTGTCCTTATGTTCAATACTACTTCAACTGTTCGGTATGATGTTTCAAACGAGCTTTAAACCAATATGTTTGTCCTTATTTGGTAAATAAGTTTCGAATATGAAGATATGTATTTGATCAATTTTGTTGAATACAAACAGATGTATTGTGACAAATTATGTTTGAAAACATACAAACAGACGTGAAATGAATTTTAAACAAAGCACCAAAAAAACTAATAAAATACAAATATTATAATTCTCTTCTTTTTTTATGTTTTATTTTTTAATAAAAAATATATTTATTATAAAAAATATATTTATTAAAAAAAATGTATTTAAAGAATTTGGTGTGTTCAATTTATTTAATAAACACTTCAAAGTCACTTGTACATAAAGTTTTTATTTGGAGACTACTCCACATAGTAATATATATATATATATATGCATATATCTGTATATAAATATATGAATAGTGGCACCGTACATTCGATTTGACTCCAACTTCTACTGTAGGAGTGTTTGTTAAGGTTTTTAATTTTTTTTTTCTTTTTTCCTAATTCTTTCTCTCATTGGTATGTAAAAAAGAAATTCAACAATGATATCTTCGATCCAAAAGTAGAGCGGCCTTTCTCCAAAACCTTTGAATCTAAACCTCTTTTGCTACTATCTTCAGCTTTCCTACTACTCCACAGTTCCGACTAAACTGTATAAATTCAGTTATCTGAGCAATTCTGCATTTCGGACGGTGTTTTTTTTAACCGGTATTTAGATCTCCTCGGCGGAGCCTAGCCCAGATCCAGCCGCCGGCGATCATTTGATCTCCGGTTCAATCAACCGCCGTTTGATTGTAAAAACAGGTTCCTGCTTTTTAAGTGTTTCAATTATGACAAAATTTCATGCACTTAACCTTAAATCGATGCATTAAGCATGCATCAGTCATACTTGATGCTGTTGGCTTTCGTTTGGATTTGATCCCGCTAAAATTGCTAAATATGAGCGAATATTCCTTCTGATAAGAATTTGTTATGTTGTAATTATTATCACTGGGGTGTTAGAGGCTTAAATTATGCTATGCAATCCTCGTGTTGCTTAATTTTATATTCATGCTCTTGATATTATTTTATACTAGTCTATTTTATTGTGGCCATTGAGTTTTTTTGTAAGTTTCCTAGTGGCTGGTGGATTGATGCTTTGAATTTTGCATCTGTAATTAGGTACCGATACTGTGTAATTGAAAATGGTTAATTGGGTTTCTGATTTTGTTCTTCAGGTCAAATTTTCATAGCCTGCCTGGGGGGTCTGGCTTATGAAGAACGGGATGATAGAGTGCAGTGTCTGTCATTCCAAATTAGTTTCTCCTTCCACAAAGGCTGTTTCACGAGCTTATGATCGTCACAGGATCAAGGTATCATCAAAGCAGCGAGCACTTAACATCTTATTAGTTGGAGGTGATTGTGTCCTCGTTGGTTTACAGGTAAACAAATTGTGGTGTTATCAAATTGCTTTGATATTAATGTGCTAGTTATATCCTGAGTGCCTTGTTAATTCCCTGCATAATAACCACATATCTTTTGATGCGTATGCTCATAATTGCTACTAAGCCCATTTCTGGTTTTGTATTTTTCCAGCCTATTTTGGTGTATATGTCAAAGGTGGATGGCCACTTCAACTTTAGCCCAATTAGCGTCAACTTTTTGACAGAGATTGCAAAAGTTATTTTTGCAATTTTAATGCTTTTATTACAGGTACTTCTCTCCATCTCTGTTAATAGAATTAAGAAGTTCACTATGCTTCAACATTTCTATAAGAAAAAAAAAAAAAAAATCAAAAAGAGGCTGAAAAAAAAAAAGAAAAAAAAAAAGTTTCTTTCTTCCTGGGAATACTGTTTAATTGGAGATGGTGTGAAATAAGTGAAATGGGACATAGGTGGTTTGGGGTCTAGCACTTTTATCTTTTTTACTCCGGGTTTTATAGATTATCTACCTCTGTACATGGGATATTGATTTTTCCCTATGGTAAAATTGCTTGTGGATGTTTGTTTATAGTATCACGATGGTGATGGGATGAAAAACATTCAACGCTGTTTCAATAACATTACATTAATGTATATGATATCTGCAAAGAATCATAAAAAAAACATTAATGGACTATTCCTCATCATAACAACACATAAAGAATTATTAACTACAATCTGATTCTTTTACTGATAATTTAGGGTGGTCTTCAGTTTATAGAGGTAGGATATTACGGAGAGTAATTGTACCCACTTATGTTGGTATATATTGTTGAAGAGATATAGGATAATTTTTGAAGACAGCGAGGAGTCAGTTTTATTGAGTTGGATTAGGATCATGTTAGGGTGGCTTTGTGGGCCCAAAAGCCTATAGGATTAAGGAACTTGTTTTTACAAATTTGGCTAGAGATTGGAGCTTAGCTCTTTGATTCTTCTTTTTTAGCATTTGAGTGGTTCCAAGTGGATATCTTGTCTACCATTTGTAGGCATTTTGATAGTCATTAAATAAAATTTTCCTGCTTCTTATGATGGTAACCTCACCTTTAACCTCTTCGTTTATGAATATTGTAGTGGCAGAACAGTAAATTTACTCAAACTTTTGAGCTTGTACAACCTCGCAGAAAAAACATTTTTGCCCTTTTTGTGCTCTTATCGGGTAATAGATCATTCACAAATCTTGAGAATGAGCAGTACATCACCAACTGCTGCTTACCTTGTGCCAACGCCCCAATTGTCACCTAACGCTAACCTCTGAAATCTGAACCTCCCACGCTGTTCATTTTGGCACTATCGCATACCATCAATGCATCTGAATTTGTCTCCATGTACATTCTTCTAATCATACATATAAGATCAATATATCAACTCAAACACTCAATTACATCTTAACATTCAAACAAGTCAAACGCATTAGTTTTCTTCTTCTTCTTTCGTTTTGTCTTTCTTTACTAAAAATTCTTAAATTTATTACATTATCCCTTTAATTTTTAAATTCTACGGGCCAGTGCCCCCTTGGCCTTGTGCAGGTCTGTCTCTGAATGGAGTCCTTTGCTTTAGAAAAATTAAAGAGATGGTTGCTTTCATGTGGTGGGATGTACAGATTCAGTTACGGTCTTGTAAAGCTGCTAATTACTTGGCTTCACTAGTCTTGAACATTAGAGAATGCAATAACTAATGCTTTCCTCTTTAAGTGAAATAATTTATTCCTTTCCAAGAAGCAATCAATATTATCTTTATCCTTGTTCGTATGGCAATTCATTAATTCGAGTCCATTTTCGGATGTCTCATGGACTAAAACTCATACTTGTGATGGCATGAATTGCATCCAAACTAGTCAGCCTAGGGCCATGGCCTAGAACGAATTACTTTTTCTTACCCCCCCCCCAACCTACCACTATTCCCTCCCACGGGACATACTGAGAAATCTACTCTTACTGAAATGCTTGTGTTTACATTGTTTCGGCTGTCTTTTTGGAGTCTCTTATTGTGCTCTCTATATGACTTGATTTCCTGAATCTTAATAGAATTTCTTGTTTCTTATTAAATAAAACTCTAGTTTGAGGGCAGTATAAAACTGATGTCTCAGGATGATCTAACCTATTTCCACCTTTATTTTGGAGTATGTTCTAGTATCTCTTGTTAATGTAAGTGTTCCATTATCTTAATAATCGGGACCTTGCTGTAGTTTTTGTTTGCATTTTGCAAGACCGATGTGAATGAAGTTTTTATAGATGGTGAGCTTCTGGGACATGCCATTAGCTTGACAACTCCAATGTGTGAAACATAATAGCGACACAAGGATTTCTTATAAAATAGGACTGAAGTACTCATAATTTTTTTATGATTTAACATATCTTGGAGATTTTAAGTCGAGTATAATTTGAACTCTGTAGTTGTACTGACTTTTCATTAAGATGAAGACAAATTTGTTCAAAATTGTTTTTAGTAATTATAAGGAGCCAATATACAGCTGTATGCATTTTTTTTTCCAACCTTGTGATTGCATGCAGATGCTTGTTTGCATTTCATTAATACATTAATATAGAACTTTTTAACACACTTTTCATACTATGCCCGCAGACGGCTAAAGTGTTTGCACGTACATCATCGATGATTGAACATGCAAATCACATCTCTGCTTTCTAATATTTACTTTGGGTCTTTTTCCTTCAGGCTAGGCGGCAGAAAGTTGGTGAAAAGCCACTTCTCTCACTTTCCACATTTATTCAGGTGCACTATTACACTATCCAGCATTTAAGATGTTTGATTTTAATGATACTTTAATTTACAACATGCAGCATGCATGTTGATTTTAATGATAATGTTTTATCATTATTATTTTTTCAATTTTAATATTTTTTGAGCACATCAATTAGAGTTGCATTTTAATTAATGTTTTCTTTTCCAGTTTTCCTCTTATGTGCGACTGTGACATCTTAATTCTTTATTAACCTTTGCTCAATATGTTGACCTAAAATTTCCATTGATTCAGTTGACGGTTATAAAGATGTGAATATCTTCTACTGAAATAAAAGGTCTCTCCAATCTATAATTTCAAAGTGCAAGATTCTGTAAGACGTGAAAGTTTTCGATGATGGAATAAATCTGTATTATTTTGAGCTTGTAGCTGATCTTGCCAATTAAAGCTCTTCTGTTGAGAAAATTGGCCATAAAAATGTGTAGTAGCAATATGACAACTCATATGAACTTTTCTCAATTTATTTGTGGATGATAAAAAAGAACTCTCTCTCTTTTAAGACTTGTATTGAAATAATTCAAGGCTCCTCCTGCATATTTACACTTTTGAAGGTTGTTCATAAGCTGGAACATATATTAATTTCTAGATGATTAATTAATTTATTTTGCATGAAAGCTTTTTGTTCATCTTTCCAATAGAACATTTTTGTTGCTTGTTAAGACTTGATTATATGGATTCTTGGTCTTAACGTTTCTATTCCTCTAAAGATTCCTATTAGTCTGCTTGTGACTTAGTTTAGTGAATTGAATTCATCATCTGGAGTTTTCATATTAGAATAGTGATGGGATTTCATGGGCATTTGAGGGGCGAATCTGTGTTGGTGCAATGAGGTTTGCAAACTTTTGTTTTGACTCAAGACATTTTAGCAATGTAAGCTGTGGCCTAGTAAGCTATGAAACAAGTATAAATATTTGTGTCTATCTGAGCATTTTCCAAGTGATTGCCTTTCTTTTGTGCTCTAGAACAATCCTTTTATTTAGGCATGGGAATCTAGGAATCTAAAGGTAAACCTTGGAGCTCTAAGAGCTGCTCTTGAAGGAACATTCTTGCGCATCAGGTCTGTGACTATTGACAACTTTAGTCCCTTGTCATTTAGGAAGTTTTTAAATTGATTATTTAGGTCATTTTGATAATTCATGCTGGCATTTTCTAATGGATACCTTCTCGATCCCCATGCATCATAATAAGAACTTATTCAGATCAGCACCTGAGAAGCTTATTCCCTTAAATAGATCCAAGCCTAGGTCCTGATGGCCAGTTTGGTAACAGGCCTAACCCAACTCCAGTTTGTCTTTGGAAGTCAGTAATAGGAGGTGCTTGATTCATGGTTCCTAAGCTGGGATTTGTGAGTATTTTTGGTACTACATAAGGTTTCAGTCCTGTAGTAGTGAGAACAAATGTTAATCAATTACTCACAGTCTTGCCAAAATTTATTTTCCGTAGAGTTTTCTCTCAGCAAGGTAATGGGTTAAGAGTTACTTGAAGATGATCTTGAAGTGTTGATGTTTTGTAACCAGCATAGTTTTTTGTGATCTTGCGTATGATTGCTGGCTTGATGTTTACCCCAATTTTGGTCCCATAAGTGTGTTGTTTTAAAGCCTCCGACTGTTACCAATATTTTCGTAATGTAGCAGCTAGTTAATGGTTTTCTGATTTCTTGAAAGTTGATCTCCGGTCGGCAAGATAAGTGTGTTTCACTGCTGAAATTGGTTTTTCTATCTTTTGCTCATAAAGCTTAGTTTTGTAATCCTAAATGACTCTCCCCCAAGATACTACATGTATATGGTATGTGGATGTTTCTTCGCATCCTGCAAAGCTTTTGCCTTTATATCCTTCTTTCTGCAAGGCTAAGTTCTGTCTGATGATATTTGCAGGCTGCTCGCAGCAATATACTTCTTGCAGTTCCGGCGCTTCTTTATGCTATAAATAACTACTTGAAGTTTATTATGCAGGTAACTTAATTTCTTCCTTTATGGTAATGTCTTTAAGTAGACGTGCCTCTTTGAAATTTTTTATTCAATGCGACATGTTTACAGCAAAATGTTTACTGTTATTCTGAAGCATGGCTGTATGTCATTGGTACTGTGTGTAAAGTCTCACTGCCTGATCTAATTCATTGTATTGAACTAGTCAGTATCTAACAACAGATGTTGTATTACAAGCAGATAACATACAAGGATAAAAAGTCTAGTTTCCAGAAAATCCAAAAATTAATATGCGATGTAGGATTCTAGTGAAGGCGACATTAATGAATTGTTACTCTGCTGTTGCTTTGAAAGGAAAGCTTGAAGGAAATGGATGTATTCAAATAAATATGAGCCAGTTCTCTGTCAGCATGCATGCATGTTTTCTGTATTTATTTTTGCGTGTGTTTAATATGAGCTCTCTTTTCATATTAGTTATATAAAAATGGATTCACATTGGATACTCACACTCTTTAAATGGGGAATGTGATGGAATTGAGTATTTAATTGTTTCTCCTTGTCTGTCTGAAACTGCAATGGAGCATAATAATATCTCATTCCATGTAAAACTGATACAGATCTCTTTTCTTCAGCCTCAACTTAAATAGGCAACTTGACAGATTTAAACAATACGAAACAATCTACCATTATACAACATTGTGTTGTTATGTATATTGCATATGAAGGTCACTGGTGACTACTCATTTATCCACCCAAATAAAGTTCTCTGCTTTTACTAAACTATTGTGATCTGTTGTCACTTTAACAAGCATTGGACTTAATGTAGTCACTTGGAATGCAACATATTCTAAGATTGTACACATTTGAAACAAAAGCAATGAAGTACCTTACTAAATTCAGTACTGGTGATCTCACATTTCCTGGAGAGACACCATGTTGCACAAGTAGTGCAGCCAACTCAAAATTACATTTGGTATTCTAGTTACCTTTGGGAAGGAATTATTATGTTTTTGGTGGTCTGGGTTTGTACTTATAGAAAACAGTCAGCTACCCCCAATCAATTGAACATTTAAGCCCCTCGCGCCCAGCTCATGTACGAGACCTAGCCAGGATGAGCCCAACAGCTTCCCTTCGTCAACGGTATGCAATAAGATGGAACTGTCTCCTTCCATGTGAGAAAAACTGATTTTTCTCTTCTGAACATAAGTTGTGCTGTTTGGAAGGCATTTGATAAGAATTTAGTTGCATTGCTTCTTTGATCTGAACCAAGGAAGCATGCAATGAAGTAAGACTATATCACATTTTAAGGAAATTGTCATGCTCTGTGGAGCAGTACAGGAATCATGCTGAATGATGCATTAAAAATTGTTTTTCTATTAGGTAAAATTATACATCTTCACAAAGAGAAGAGGCTCAAATTAGGTCAAAGAAATGAGCCAATGTATACATCTTATCGTTGATATCAAGGGAAGTGTCTTGTATTCAATAGTAATCTTTTCCCGATTATTTGGGACAATATTAAATTCTGTATGTATTTACAAATCTGGTGCAAAATATGGAAGTGGGTTAGCCTTGTGAAGAGTGTGATTATTTCTATGGTGGCCTTCAAGCTGGTGAAAGTTCTCAACTTGGAAGTGCTTCTTCATGAGCAATTTTCAACACTTTAATGAATTCATAAAATAGAAAGAATACATTTAATTTATTGATATGATAATGAAACAAGGATCTGAGCTTATGACTTACAGGAGCTGTAAACTTGAAAGTTTTTGTATCTAGGATCAATGAACCTCAGACTTGTTTGGAATAATATAATGATCTCTCAGGTATAAATCCATAAGGTGTATTGTTACAAACTCTATCTAAACAGCATGTCCAATCCCTGACCATTATTAACTAAAAATTTGTTAAGTCATCATGGTTTGGCTGAATATTCCTGTTCCATTTTTCCTGAAGAACCTTCTCTGACTTAGGACCTTTTCTGAATGTTAACTGATCCCTCACTGCCTCTGTTATTGGCTGTAGTGAATTGCAACTTCATACTTATTTCCTTACTGTTCTATTAACTAATAGCTCTTCATATATTTTCTTAAATTTTTTTACAGCTATATTTTAACCCGGCGACAGTGAAAATGTTGAGCAATCTAAAGGTTTGTTGATATTGCACTTTGTTTGGTTAGTTATGGTGTTTCATCACGTGGAACATATTATCTCATTCCATATTGGTTCGATATGCTGTGATAACAATAACGTTGGAAGTATAGATGAACTTGCATCTCATACCATATTATCTACAATTAATTCCTTACAACAATGACCGAAATGCCTTTTGTGAATCATAAATGAACTTGTTTTCTTGGCTACTTGTTACTTTGAGGACAAGAATTCACTCTGATCTGAACCTTTAGTCTAGCTCTTACCAATGTTCATGGGGTTGAAAGAACATGTTTAATCTTCTTCTTCTTTCTATATATACATATTTTGTATTTGGGACATACTTAAGATGAAATACATCTTCAATTACTACTCAGCAACCTTTTTCATGGAGCTTCATGCTCCCCTGTGTTATGTATCAGTTGGGATCTTCTGTTACACTTATGTTTAATCTTGTATCTCATTGCTTTCAAAAAATGCCACATATTAATTAGTGATATCATTGAATAATGTGGTTTGTGGTGATTATTATGTAATAGAGCATGAAACACTAAATTTAACAGAGGATTTCACGCTCCGTGCTTTATGTATCAGTTGGGATCTTTTGTTACATTTAGTGTATCATCTGGTGTCTCATTGCTTTCAATAAATGCCACATATTAATTAGTGAGATCATTGAATAACGTGGAGCATGGTGGTTATTATGTAATAGAGCATGAAACAGTAAATGTAACAGAGGATCCCACGTGTTGATGTATTGCCATCTTTTCAACCCTTTTTTTTTTTGTTTACTTGTTTTCAGGTTTTGGTCATTGCTGTACTTCTCAAGATCGTTATGAAACGTCAATTTTCAATAATTCAGGTTAGTTCTAATAATTGACCAGCTAAGACTGAACAGAGTAGAGTGCATTATGAAAGAAGGTTTTGCCAATTTGTAGGATTTGCATGATATGGAAATTTGATGAATTAGTTGCAACAAGCCACCTAGGCAATTTATGCTATTATGTGTCCAAAATGATTGTTAATTTATTGTTATACTGCAGTGGGAGGCTCTTGCTTTGTTGCTGATTGGAATCAGTATAAATCAGCTTAAATCCATGCCAGAGGGTACCACTGCTTTAGGTCTTCCAATCACAACTAGTGCATATGTATATACGCTGATATTTGTAAGTGATTCAAGGCATCTACTGGCGATAGCATCCATGAATTGCGTGGATTTTATGTGTAGACTCACTCCTTTTCTTCTCGCACGACTTTTCATTAATTTGTTCTTTGCACACAAAGCCCAATTTAAGATGTTATGCAGGTAACCGTTCCTTCTATGGCCTCAGTCTTCAATGAATATGCCCTGAAAACTCAATATGACACCAGCATTTATCTTCAGGTGATTTAACATTATAAAATTCAGAATGTTTTTTATTCCATAATTACATTCATATCTCTCACATAGAGGTTCCCATGGAGGAATTTTTCTTCACCTTTGATTTGCTATTTGATTTGCAGAACTTATTTTTATATGGATATGGAGCTATATTCAACTTTCTTGGAATTCTCGGATCGGCCATTTTTAAAGGTACCAGCACATGGTCTTTGCTCCTTCAGCCTTCACATTGTGCCAACCATTTGGGGAGAACTCGTTTTGAGTTTTCTTGGAATGGGAGTTCACAGGCTCCACTTCTATTTTATTCTAATCGCATCATTGGTTGGAAAACTGTCCTTGCTGTTGGAGGATGCAATTTGATTTCATTGTTTTTTAACAGGTCCTAGCAGCTTTGATATATTGGAAGGACATTCAAAAGCTACTATGCTTCTGATATGCAACAATGCTGCACAGGGAATTCTATCCTCCTTTTTCTTCAAATACGCTGGTGAGAATTGATTTAGGGTCTGAATTTGGAGATTTATTTAACATACTGGCTTTACCACCATATTTTGGTTTATTCTGTCTCATATTATAGCTTATTAGTTTAAATTTTCTGATAAATGCTGACATGAATCTTTTTTATGTTTCCCAGACACCATTTTGAAGAAGTATTCATCAACTGTTGCAACGATATTTACTGGATTTGCATCTGCTGCTCTTTTTGGTCATACTTTGACCATTAACTTTATGTTAGGGATTTCAGTGGTTTTCATTTCAATGCACCAGGTACAACAATATTTAGAAGTATATGTTCTGTCATTTATATGTACAGAGTCTTACCTTTACGTGTCTTCTGGTTTTCAGTTCTTTTCACCTCTTTCAAAAGCTAAGGATGACCAACAAAATGGGGCAGTAGAAAGAGTCGATGTACATGATAATCAAAGGTATTTGTTTTCTCTTTTTAGAATAATCACATGTTTGATGCATAATATCTAACTGACTTTGCTTGCTTACTGTGTAAAGATGCTTCTTCCACATCTCTCTTCTTTCATCATTGAAGGTTCCATAATATTATTAAGTATTATTGCTAGACTTACCCTGAATGCTAGACATGACAACAACCTTTTGACATAGTCCTCTGCTTCATTTCTTGTAGAGGAGCTTCAAAGCTAGTAAGGGACCCTACTCCCTATGATTGTTGAGTCCAGGACCGCACCATATGGTTATACTAATAATATGTTTGCTTCTAGATGCACTTACAAAACATTAATAGGTTTCCAATTGTGTCTAAGATCTGATTTTTCTTTCCCTCTTTTATTTTTAGTGGTTTTTTGGGCTGGGGGAAATGATGTTGCAGGGTGAGTCCTGAGAGGAAACAACAAGATAGGGAGTGTTTTCTGCTACATGTTCGGTCATAATAATAGTACTGAAGAATAAATCATCTTAGTATAGAACTTCTGACATGCATCAAGAAAGGTGTGTTGATCACTTTTGATATGTTCCAAGATTTAGTTTAAGACATGCTTGATCCTTTTATCATCCATTTTTCAGTTTCTCCAACTGAAGATTGAATGTTTCTTCTTCTTTTTTTTTGCAACCCCCTCCCCCCCCCCCCCCCAAAAAAAAAAGAAAAATTCGTTGAACAACTTTTTATTTTATGTAATAAGATAACTGTAATTTTTCCCATTTCCATTCTTCCAGGTCGAGGGAGTCATCCTTCATAAATATGGCTGCTGGAGCTAATGAGGAGGTACAATCTGTTATTACTCTTAAAAGGCGCAATTGCGCGTATGATCTTTCATCTGTAGGTGCATCCTCATTTTTCTGTATGCTTTCTCCAGGCTAGTCACCGTGTCGGACCTGATGAAAGACAACCTCTTCTTCCCACCTAAAATTACTTTGTCAGTATGTTCTGGAACTTTAAATTGTTTTGTATCTTTAAGTAATATTTTGTTCATGCTTGTTATCAACAACTTAAAGTAGATACCCCTTGAATTCACCTAATATACACTACAGAGTTGTTTATATCAATCACAACAAATTTTCAAGTGAAGTCAAATATAATTTATTTAAATCTATAAAAGACCAGGCAATGGACTCCTGAAATCTGGCTGAAATTAAATTTGATAGATGTAGATCGTGAATGAAATTTTTTGGTGCAAACAGAATCTGGATGAGTTGGAAAGGCAAAGTTGAGTACAATATGTGGTTATAATAATTTGGGGGTACTTGGAAAGGTGAAGAAGATTGTGAACCTGAAGGGCATGAAATTTCTATGTGTTTATGTTTGGACGATCCATCTCGACTTTTGGAGGGAAAGTAGGAGATATTGCATCCAATGTTGGGGGGATAAAGTGACTGGGTTTTTCCTTTGTTGGCAAATCCATTTAGGAGCCTAGAAAAAAAAAAGAAAAGAAAAAATCTACTTAATTTGTCTTGAGGTTGGCATCATTTAATCGGTTGTTGAGCTACGCCATAAACAAACAAACTACCAAAACTTCATGTGCTTTAATATGTGCTACCAGGAAAGGATGCAATTAGAGATGTATTTGGCCTGATGAAATGGTTTGAGGTCATTGTGGCGGTATCTAGTGAGTGAACAATGGAATCTGATAACTGAGATTTCAAACATCACTAAAGAGCAAGGTGAGCAGATTGCATGTAGGATCATGGAGTACATTACAACAATTTTAGTTTTCAGATGTGCTGTGCGACTTGGAGCATGATTCTAACAAATCAGCTATTCCAGCCTAGTTCCTTGGATTTATGCAAAAAATATTATAATTTGGAGTGAGTCTTAAAAGTGATGTTTGCTTGAACATGCCTTAGAGAAAAAAAAGGTAATTAATGGTCAAAACTGCCCCTTCAGTAGAATACTTACAAATCTAGATTCAACTAAGAGTATTCTGGGCACCTTGAATGCTATACCTGTACCAGTTCTGTTCTTTGATGGCCTAAAGAAGTGGGCCTGACATGCGTCCCCGCCCCTGATCCTTGCATCTCAATACTGTTTAGCACTTTTTGTGTTTCGTATGTAACAACTCCATATTAGACGGCTTCTACATTTGTCTCTGAAGTGAGGAGGTTAAATTATTGTTATAGATTCAAAAATATTTTATTTTTTTATTGCTGTACCTAGTGGGAAAACGGCTTCGTCATGTTTCATTATATGTTCTGGCTTAATACTTCTTTTCTTTCTTTTTCATGCGATTGACACTATCAACTGTGTGGCGCTCTACTTTCATTTTCAAATTCTACAATTGTAAATCTCTCAACGTTGAATGTCATTGCAGATTATTTCTTTGGTGTTTCTGACACATTCAGCAGAAGGTATAGAACAGAAACAATGCGATGTTTAGTAGGGAAAAAATAATATGCGATTAGGATTCATCACTTCTGAAATATAGTTGAGTGTCATTTTTCCTTTGACACGGGTTTTCTATATTAGAGGAGTTTGGAATACAGTATTTGACAATTCAACATTTGGAGAGTATAGAAGAAAAATGCTGCATTCGTCTGCCAGCTTACTCTCATCCCGAATATGATCTTACCTTATAATATGTAAATTGATGACTCTTAGCTCAGTTATATGTTGTTTCATTTTTGTAACGACGATATCCCTTTTTTTTGTTTTTTGAATGACTTTAATCTGTATTTTCACCTGGGAATCCCAAATTTTGCCACTTGCTTTTGGTCTGTAATCAGTGATAACATTTGTGGGTGGATATTTCTACCTTGATATAGACTTGGTTAGTAAAGAGCTCTGATGAACATATGTTTGATCATCTAGAATTTGTGTTTGTTTTATTCGTTGATTTTGTACTGTTGACTTTGAAACAAATTAATGGCTAAACCATTCTGTTTATAAGAATGGACATATGCATGCTACTTATAGAAATACTGCAGATTAATAAGGCTTGGTCTAACTTGATATAAAATGCGGACTTAAATTGACACACATCCTGCTGATATAAATTCTCTTTTCACTAAGGTTATGTTTGGACAATGTTGAAGGTTATCGTGGCACAATTGAATGTGAATGGCACAATTGAATGTGAATTGTTTGGTTGTATAAATTAAATGTATAGTAAAAAATGATATTTATTTTAAGTTGTTATGAGGTAGGTTGTAATACAAATTAGTAGTGATGTTTTATTTGTATTATTACGTTTTGTAGTGGTGCTTTATTTGTATTGATACATTGTGAGAAGTAATTTGTAATGATTGGATGAATAATTAATGATTAAAGTTATAATTGAGAATTTTGGATTAATAATTGGTGATGGAGGGTATATATAATCTTAAGTTATATATTATATAGATTATAAATAGAAAAGGAAATAACATTATAAGTAATCTATTAAGAATATATCCTGTATAAATATTATATATATGTATATATATTAATAACGTATTGAGTATTATATATAAATAATATGTAAAAGTAGTAAATTAGATATATATAATATTATATTTATATATTCCTAATATATATGTGATAAATATTATATAAAAATAATAGATAATATATAAATATTTATAACATCTAAAAGATAAAAGTCATATATAAATATGGGGGTGTTGTTAAATATAAATATAGTTTATATTTAATAATAAATTTCTTATTATTGACAGTATAATAATTTTCAAAACATAGGAAATAAAAGGATAATAATTTAAAATTGAGAAAATAATAATAATGCTAACAAAGTAAAAGTCGAAACATATTATAATATTAGATAAATAAAAATAAAAAATAAATATTTTTTTAAATTTATATTTTTAATAATATATATAAATTCAAAATTATATATTTATTATAATATCTAAATAATCTTATTTTTTTCAAAAGATATTTTTATGAAATAATCTCATATTTTTATTTTGTATAAAAATATTTTAAATAATATATATATCACCATTAACTAAACAATTTTTTTATATTTAAATTTATTTTTTAAATAAATATATTACGAGTAATATTTTTTAGCTAAACAAATAATACATTTGAGTTACACAAGTAATATTGAACACTTTTTTTTGTTTAATTTGAATTGAATTCAAAATTAGTTGAATTATAATTATAGTTGAATTTACAAATATGTGATAGAAAAAATAAAATAATTTAGAAAATAATTAGTTAGGATTTGATTCATATTTTAAATTAATTTATCATAACATGTGATTTTAAGAGAAATTTAGATGAAAGAACATTTTTTCATATCTACTAACAAAATAGATATAAATTTATATAATTATAAATATATGACATTTTTTTTTAATTTAAGCATTTGTTTATATGCTATAATGTAAAATAATTTGTGTAAAAAATATAAAATAATACATTGTCTAAGTGGTAAATGAAGGATTTATTCTTACAGTTTATGAGTTCAGCAATTTTCTTTTTCTTTTATTTTTTTAAAGTCAACTCAAAAAATGATATAATGCTAGATTTTAAACCAAAAGTGATTATAGTCTAATGGTAAGATAGGTTCGAATCTTAGTGCATATGTTTTGTGTGATTTAATTTTGCAGCCCAGCAGCGGCCCACTAGCGGTGGGGCTCAGTAGCAGCCCATCGACTCTCTCCTCTTATTTTATTTTATTTTTAATCTTGGGTTTGTTCGACTCGGTTGCACGGCTTTAGGATTTGGGGCTACCAGCAAGCCACCGAATTCACTCCTCTTTTTTATTTTGGGTTAGGTCGATTCTGTAGTGTTTATTTGATCATTTATTTATTTTCAGATAGGATCGAATTTATTTAAATATTTATAATATAGGAAGAAGCAATTAAGGTTGCAAGACTAGCATATAATTTATTAATGCATTTATTTTTCTAAGTTAATATTTTTTTTAAAGTTGAATTTTTATTTCAATAAATACATACGTATAATGGTTTTGTGTATAAATAAATGATCCCAAAATGATATTTAACATCAACTTAAGTATCTAGATACAGAGAAAAATCCAAAATAATAATTTTTTGAAACTCATTTATAAAGGAATTAGAATTAAAATTATTAATTAAATATTAGTAAAGTTGATGGAGTATATTAAGTAAGTCCACAATGTGTTTGTGAAATGGAGGAAGTAGGCCAAAAACCAAAAGAAATATGTTTCATACAAAATATAATTGATAATGTATAACTACTATGATTTTGACAACACTTCCGTTATGATTATAACAACATTCATGGTTTAATTTTCAATTTTCATTAAAAATTAACGTGGTCAATGTACTTGTCATTCTTCTCTAATATCGCCCCAATTTGATATATAATATATAATATACGGGTTAGAAACAAAAAATTGTAAAAACATATTTAAAAAAATAGGGAAAAAAAAAAAAGTTCAACCAATCCATGGCTCATACATTATTTTAAAAATAAAAAATGAGCCAAACATTACTAAATGAAAACTATTTTATTATTATTATATATATAGTAAGATTGTCTTCTATAATTTTGCTTATTCAAAAACAAAATTCAAACTAAGTACCTAATTTTAAAAGATGATTATATATTAAATCCCATATAATTCACCTATATTTTAAAAGATACACACATAATTTTTATGATATATAAAATTATATTTTAAAAAATAGCAATTTAAAGTTTAAATTAATTTATTGACGAAAGACAATCAATAAAAAAAAATATAGTTTCATAATTATTAAAATGGTATATTATTCAATAAATCCATAAATCTTCTCAGGATTTGCAATAGTTGTATATATATTTGTACACTAGTGATATCAAATGAAGAAGAAACATGGGGGGAATTATGAACTGTAAAATTAATGTAATACTAATAATTATTTTCCGAAGAACGATGGTAATTTTATTTTACCCTCTTGACATGTGTCTTCCGTTATTTCTTTATTATTCTTTTTATTTTTTACAAAAATTTAAAAGTTCAAATAACATTTTTGTTTTAAATTCATTTGGAAGTATGATATGTCAAATTAATTATCTTTTTGTGATCTTTAATTTCACACTAATATTGTATATACTAAAATAAATAATTACATATAAAGTATGACATATGTTTTTATGTTTATTTGTTGTTGATATAGTTGTTGTATTTGAACATATGGTATTTTATATGAATTTGAGCTAAAAATACATTTAAATAATAATAAAAATATTATACTATTAATTTATATAATATTATAATTTGTTATTTAACCTCAATTTTTAGTAAGTTGAAATATTTATATTCAGTTTGGGGACACTTTAAAATTCAATTTGAAATGGTGCAATTTATTATTTTGATAAAGATAACTTTAAAAAATGACAATGCAATATAATATAAAGAAATTATATTTCACATTGAATAATATTTATATAAATGTAATTGATATAAATAATAATTTATGTACATTTTTATAGCAATAATATTATATTTTATTATGTATTATTAAAATAATGAAATACTTTTTATCCCTATATTACACCGGTGGATATCTGATAATAATAATAATAATAATAATAATAATAATAATAATAATAATAATAATAATAATAATAATCAGAAAAAGAAGAAGAAGAGGACCACAACCGAAAATGGAAATTGGAGTTTTCTCGCCTCAAACATGTCTTGATTTTTGAAAACTTTTATAACTATTGCTAAAAAATAAAATAAAAAATATGTGTCTTCATGACAAGTGTGTACAATAGTTTGTGAAGCCAATCAATTTTTCACCTAAAAATTAAAATGGTCATAACTTTTTTATCTCAACTTTATTTATGTGAAAAATATATCAAATTAATTCTTTTCTTACGATTTTCAATTTAATATCTATATTGCACGTATAAAAATAAGATAATTATCTACAAGTATAAAATACTCTTTCTTTAGTTAATTTTGATATATTATGGTATTTAAAATATTTTTATATAATGAAAAATTATGAAATATTTTTATCTAAAACAAAATATTATTAGAAATAATTTTTATATTAATTAATTTTATTAAAAAAGTTCTTATACTACTATTTTTATAAGATCATTAATTTATTATAAAGAAGACAATTCATCACATAATAATAAAACAACTTGAAACGAAATAATAAATAGTTTTCATAATCGTATTCTATTATATGATTGCAAATAACTAAAACCGTACAACTCACACACGAAAAATATAAGCAATCTATTTTGGTCAACTATTAGTTAAATCTAAGCCAGGAACTATAAAACAAAATACACATGCAAACATTTAAAATATAAACCACTAAAATTAGAAAAAAAATAAAACACTTAGAGTAAATTTGCATTTTGAATCCTTGGAACTTAAACTCGTTTTTGAATTAAACCTATTTTTATAATGATAGTTTAAACCCCTTTCTATGAACTTAAACTCATTTTTTAGTGAAATATGTTTTTATGACGATATGATGATAATTTGAATCTGTTTTTCATAAAAGTAAACTCATTTTTGAGTTAAATCTATTTTTATAATGGTAGGATGGCCGACCTTATAAATTTAAGGGAGTTGGCCATCTTTACATCGAACTTTATAAATTAAATTTAATCGAATATGAGTTTATTATATCTTGAAAATTTTCAATTGAAATCAAATTCAATGTCTCAGCTCCGTTACAATAGGCTTGGTAACAACTTTATTTATTTATTATTATTTTTATATTTTATATTTTTGGTAAAAAATTTGAAGAAACTCAACTCATATTGGACCCTCTGATGACTCATCTACCTTGGTATATTCTTACTCGATCCTCAATATGAAATTCTTATTATATATATATATATATTATTTATTCATTATTTTTAGTTTTTTTAGTTATTATTATTATTATTATTATTTGATTGTTTCATAGTTGTAAATATGTTTAGTAAGCAGTCTATTACATCTTAGATCCAAAGCAAAGCGCCCATTCTGTGAATCAAATCCTTCTTACAGTATTTCTTCAGCTTTCTTTGCTACTCAGTCTCCGGATGAATATAAGGAGGTAGAACCAATTGAGCTCAGTCCTCTGGACAACTTCCTGCGTGTTTGGGAGCTTTTAGATCTTGTCGGTGGAGCCTCTCCCAGATCTAGCCGCCGTCTATTGTCGGTATTGAATTGCTGCCGCAGGTACGTTGATGAATTTCATGATTTGAGCTCAATTTCGGTGGATCAATTGTGCGCAATGCAGTCGAGTTCTGTTTCGTTTGTTTTGTACGTTTGATCAGGTAGAATGTTGATTTTCAATTGAGTGTTGCCACATTTTCATCACGTTAAAGAGTTTTCAGAGTTCTGTGATCTTGTTGTGCTGCTATACTTTCCCCTGGGTTGTAAGGGGCTGGATTTATGCTGTCATTGTTTTGACCCTTAATCACGTGTCGTAATTTGATAGTATTGTGTTCCTTGATTGCAACAGCTGGTGTGTGGATGTATTTAGAATTTGATTGTGCTAGCCACAGAAATGTTTTAATGGAAATGATTGTTGATTGGCCTTCCGAGTTGGCTTTGAGGTTAACTGTTCATAGCTTTCTTGCCGGATTGGTTGATGATGTACCATAGGTACAAGGATAAGTTTCATATTCTGAGCTCCATCTCGGTGGATGAATCGTCCATCAGTTATTCCAACACAAATGGGTTTTGTTTAGTTTGCTTTATACATTTGATCTAGGAAAATGGGTAGTTAATTGAGCGTCATGTGAAAGACTTTGAGAGTTCTAAGATCTTGTTCTGCTGTAAAGTACTTGAGATTGCTGAGCTTCTTAATCATGTTTTATAATTTTGACTATTGTGTCCATTGGTTATGAAGATTGAGCGAGGTCAGTTGTGTACTGGCTGATGGAAAGATGCTTTTCAACTTTAAGTGTGTTAGTAAGTGTATCCATGGAAATGCTAATTGTCGGCCTTCTGACTTGCTTACAAGGTTAAATTTTCATAGCCTGCCTCGAGATTTGGCTGATGAAGAACGGGATGATAGAGTGCAGTGTCTGTCATTCCAAATTGGTTTCTCCATCCACAAAGGCTATTTCACGAGCTTATGATCAACACAGGAGCAAGGTATCATCAAAGCAGCGGGCACTTAACTTCTTGTTAGTCGGCGGTGATTGTGTCCTTGTTGGTTTTCAGGTATACATATTGTGTTTTTATCTCATTATTTTTATACATATTGTTAGTCGGCGGTGATTGTGTCCTAGTCATATTCTCTAGGAAACATTGTTCATGCCATGCTGGAGTTAAATTAGTGAGAAGACAATATGTGTTTATTTTTGTTATGTTAGGGGGAATAATTGCCACTCATTAGTAGTGAACGATGAGAAGAAGGAAGACAAGCATTGCATCCAAAACAAAGAGGAATGGTTGTTTCAAAGTAAAGAAGTGAAGATAGGGGGCAAAATATAGGAGGGGAAAAACACTGTAGCCCTGCAAGATTTTGGGGCAAACTTGCGCAAACAACTTTAGTTATTCCCAATGATCATTATTAGATTTTGGATTGGTATTGGGTTCAGCTGATGTGAGAAGATCATGAAACTTATAAGAAATAAAGTTTGGGCATATAGATATCCTTTACTCCTAATTTTTTTTAACTTAGCGCATCATGAATTCTCATACATGTACTTTTAATATTTCATGTTGACTGTAAGCGTCATCACTTACACTGTACGTTTGCTTAAATAATGTCACATGGAGTGTGAGTGCATATCATTGACCATGTTTTCATAAATGCCACTAGGCTTTGTCTGACATATGATTTTGTCTTTTTCCAGCCTGTTTTGGTTTTTATGTCAAAGGTTGATGGCCGCTTCAAGTTTAGCCCTATTAGTGTCAACTTTTTGACAGAGGTTGCAAAAGTTCTTTTTGCTATTTCCATGCTTATATTCCAGGTATCTCTGTCCTTTCATTTAATAGAATTATTGAAAATGTTCACATTTTTGTAGACTTTTATAGCAACATTTGGAAAAGGGGGAACGGAATATTTTTTTGAAGAATTATAACTGATATGGAAAGAGTGAAAACCGTATAAATGGAACATAATTATGGAACTAGCCCTGTATCATGAGTCTTTACTTGCTGTACAACATTGGTATAATAAATCAGATTCTTTTGTCCATTTAGTAATATTGCCTTAGGATGTCATGTTTATGGTATCAGAGGTGATCAGGAATTGAAATATTAATGATGTTTCAACATAATAATGACATGAACTCATATGTGATAGTTGAAAACTGCCAGGATCATAATAAATCGTTGCATTTCAAGTACATTTACTTAATTTTGTTCGTAGGAATGTGAGAGGCTTTCTTTATGGAAGAAAACTGAATCCATGTATGATAATGATAAAAATTACCAAGCATTATTAAGGCTATCCTTGTGCTGATTTTCAGTTTGCTTTACCTTATCTTAGCCAGCTCTCTTTTTCTCTTTCATAAGCATAATTGTATACCAATTAGTGTTTCATGTGCCATGCACATTAGGGCACAGCAACGACGGAGCGGAAGTTCTTAAATCAGGTTGGGGTTGTAGACGAGGATTTTAGCTTATGTAGAACCCACACATATTTGCAACTCCGAGAACGAGAATGAAAGTTCCTGACCTTTCCATGTTGTCGTATAATCGTAGAAGAGAATTCTCAAAAATTCTTGCAATGGTTGAAATCTCAAAATTTCTCTAATTTGCAGTGTGTGTGAGTCTACATCTGAAGGAATATATGGAATAATTAATATTAGCCCTTGTATTCTTAATGCTCTAGAAATTAGCTGCATGTTTTTACAATAATACAATGATTACCATTAAATGCATCTAAACTCACTCATAGCGTGTGATGTTCGACAGAATTCCATGTCATGGCCACGATCTCCTTCATTGTCCCTTATCTGCTTGAAGTGCCCAAACTATCAAAATAAACCATTTTTTTGTTTAATCACTGAGCATTATATAATCATAAATTATGGGACTGAATACATTTGGTAAGGTTGATTATATATATATAGATATCTGCAATACTTGTCAGATGTGAAACAGAAACATGTTGCTGCAACCAGTTCATGGTTTATTAAGGTGCCCGATGAAGTAAGCTCCATGAAAGATTAGAACTTTGGCATGGCATTACTTCGCTAGTTGTGTGTGTGTGTGTATTTAACACTTCATCTGTTCTCCTACCCTTCGGCACTGTATCCAAAAGCTACCTTTTTCTTGCAATATTCCTCCCTGATGAAAAGGTCAAAACAATGACTTCTCTACCAATACGCCTTTACAATACTTTGGGTGTGTTTTTGGAATTCTCATTTTGGAGATATTTTAATCTCCCTGCACTATACAACTTTTTTTTTTTTTTTTTTATTTTTTATTTTTTTTTTTTAAAGTAAGAAACAAAATTTAATTGAAAAATGGGTGAATTACATAGGGATGAGAAATCCCCATTGTGGTGTATAATTAGTGCTAAAGTAAGACACTCAAGTTTCTAGATGTCTCTCAATGTATCTGAACCTATTAGAGTCTGAACTTATTTCCTTTGGGGCATACTGTCAAATCTGCTCTTCGTACATATTTTTTCCCTCATTACGTGTACCTGTTGTTCTTACTTTATGCATGTAAGACCTCTTTGAATGATAATGCATGTATTTTTAGTTAGTGACTTGCTGCCAGAATGTTAGCAACTGCAAGGTGTTTAGACCCCTTAGAAAAATATAATGACTGTCTTGTCAAATGGGCATGATTTGAACTTGCATGCTTTAACATATTTTCAGGATCTTAAATTGCATACAGTTGGAAGGCTGCTCTTATATATATATATATATTTCCCATGAGGAGATTAACAATTGTTTCCATAATTTCATTGGAAATTGTAATGAGCCAACATACAGTTGTATGTACTTTGATCTTTCTATTTCTGGTTGCTTGCAGGTCTTTGTATGCATTTCATTAATAAGTATGAGAACATTGCACAGTCTTGCAAAGCCTATGAGCATATTTGATGTGCTAGCCGACAGCTAAACTGATTATTGATGTGTGTGAACACTTGTGGCTCCATATCAGATCTCTGTACTGTCGTACTTATAGAATTGGGTCTCTTTGCAGGCTAGAAGACAGAAGGCTGGTGAAAAGCCACTTCTATCAATTTCCACATTCATTCAGGTGCGTTTAGCAGTTTGGAAATTCAGTTTCAAGATTGCTTTAATTTTTATAATACGCATTTGACCTGTCAAAAATATTATTATGTTTTATCTTTCTTACAACATGTATTTTGTATTGATCTAATCTTAATGTTTCCAATACTGACACCTCATTCATAACTATTTCAACTTTTTTGTTTTGGGGTCTCTAATCTTGTTGAGATTCCATGGCACACAAGTGGTGTGAACATATAAAAAAACAAGTATCAAGTTATTTGCTGAAAGTTTTTATTTATTTTTTGTTTTGTTTTTTTTTTTTTTATGTAGAACAAGAAGTATAAGGGATGAGAAATCCCTTACACTCGTTTCATGCATCAATTCAAAGCATAAGTCCAATCTCTTACTAATTCTATTACATGAAAAACTCTAAAAGTCGTATGACTTGATAACCAAAGGGCTACCCCAAACATCTTCAAAAGACTCGCTAGAATTCTAAGAAATTCTCTTATTTCTTTTAAGCCAGATTGACCAAAATACAACCAGGACTATAGTCCCCCACAAGGCTTACCCTTCTTGTTAATAAAACTGCCCAAGTTTGTCCATAACAAATAGCACAATGTGGTACCACCCAATGTAGACCCAAGTGATTCAGCACTTTGTTCCAAAGGCCTTGACTAAAGGAGCGATGCAAAAATAAGTAATTTAGATCTTCAGAGCCACACCTGCACAACACACATCAATTTTGGGACAAAAAATCATTCGGGAAGTGTGTTTAGAATAACTCACAGGTGGGTAACCTCCTCCAGACCATCAACCATAAAAAGACTTGAACTTTATTAGGTATAGGAACCTTCCAAATTGTTTTGAACCCAAGGAAAAGTAGATATCCTGTTATTTAGGAATAAGGACACAAAAAAGGATTTACAAGTGAATGACCGGGATGAATCTAAAATCCAACAGACAGGAGCTTCCGCCAGTCTGGAAAACACCCTGCTGCAAGGTATACAGGAAGGGGTTGGTTGCCTTTCCTTTTGGTTCAAGAGAACCTTTCCATAGAGGCCTGCACGGCAGTCTTGCCTCGTCCCGAGCATGTCTTACCGCCAGTGCAGATCGGAACTTACCCGACAAGGAATTTCACTCTTCTCTAGCTGGTCCATATATATCGTCTTTCGTCGCTCGTATACATTGCTGCAAAGCCCTATTCTTTTAATATCTTATATCTTCCTCTGAATTGACTGAACAAATAACATTTACTCAGCAACAAACCCATTTACGCTCCCTCTAACCCATTTACGCAGCAAAAAAAGCCATGTACAAATTAAATTTATTTCTTGTATCTAGAATAACTAATTAACATTAGTATCCTTTGACAAATTGTAGTAGCTAGTTCATGGTTTTCTGTTTTCTTCAAAGCTGATATTTACTCAGCAAGATGAGTTAGCTTCACCTTCCGAAATTGGTTGAAAAAATCTTGTTCTTTCATAAGGCTTAGGTAAGTTGTCTCGCATGTTTTGCAATGTCAACCCCATGATATATGCTATTTGGATCTTTCTCTTTGTTGCTGCAAGGGTAAATGTTCCTTATGATGATATGAAATTTATTATGTTTCTGCAGGCTGCTCGCAGCAATACGCTTCTTGCAGTTCCTGCCTTCCTTTATGCAATAAATAACTACCTGAAGTTTATTATGCAGGTGAATTTTAGTTCATCCTACATGGAAATTTCGTTTGAGTAGATTTGCTTGTTTCATTCTACTTTGTTCAGTAATGTATATAATGAACTGCATTTTCTTACTTGTTTCTCTAAACTTCAGATAACTAATAACTCTCTATATCTTATTTTCTTTCCAGCTATATTTCAACCCTGCAACAGTAAAAATGTTGAGCAATCTGAAGGTATGTTGATGAATTCTTTTCATTTCATTTTTTTTGGCTTTGTGAGTGTGTGGGTGTGTGTGTTGGGAGGGGGGGGATACCCATATGAATTTCCCTTATTTGATGCTCTACTGTGAATTCTTTATCTCATTGGTGTTCGACACTGGAATAATAAAGGATGGAAAGACGCTATCTATGATTCATTTTGTGAAGCATGGATTTTTTTCCCCCTTCTTCTGGCTACTTTATTTTCAGGAGAATTAAATGTTGTCAAAATAGCGATTTACTAATACAATTTTACAGTTTTACAAGTTCCCTAGCACTAAACGATTAAACACATACATGTAACCGAACTTTGATAAAATTGTGCGTAAAATTGATAAAAATCGCCTGTTTTATAGCAAAATCAAACAATGGCACAATGCTGTGTAAGTTTTTTGCAATTTAGCCGATAGAATAATTTTGAGTGCCCAATTCAATGAGCCCAGAACCTAAAGTTTAAGAATGAACATAGGCCTATTCTAATTAACTTTAACGTCTGAGACTTTAAAGAGCCCATTTGGCATTTATACTTAATCAAGTAAAAAATGTAGATTGTAGAATTAGGTTAAGAAGGAATTAAGGACTACTGACTGTAGCAAAACCACTACTGCTGATATTCAATATATACATATGTGTGTGTGTGTGCGCGCGCGCGCGTGTATGCCTAATATGTGACATCAATTTAAAAAGATCTGTTGTAGTTTCATGCTTTATATATAAAAATATATTACATATATGTTTCTGTGTATAGTTTGTAGAATCATTCAATTTTATAATCCGATCTTACGATCCGATTTTATGGACTGTCCACCGATCCTAGTTAAAAAAAGTGATTTTAACAATCTCCGTGAATTTACTCCCATCTTGTCCTCAAACTATTATGAAAGTTTATGGATATCATTCATTACGTAAGGGTGTTGTCAGTTACCTGCTTTCTTATGGTCATTATTCTGGAACATGGTTTGTGGAAAAAACCATCCCTAAAGCGTTAATCTCAGCTAACCCTGTTACAAAGCTTTTTTCATTCGATCATGTCAACTATTGCTAGTTGGCTCGACTTGGTTCCACATCACCATTCTCCCCTTTTTTTAGGCAATCAACAAATCTAAATCTTTCTTATTGATGCAAGTGCTACCAATGCTTTACCATTTTCTGATAGGAAATGAAATAATCTGGATCTGGTTTTTATTTTATTGTCTCATTTCTGTCTCTATAACTTCATTTCCATGTTTACTGTATAACAGGTTTTGGTCATTGCTGTACTTCTGAAGTTCGTTATGAAACGTCGGTTTTCAATAATTCAGGTTAGTTGAAAATCAGCTAAGTTAGTTAAATAATAAGGCTTTGATGAATTAGTTGCAAGATGCGCCAGTAAGACAACATATGTTTGGATGAAAATGTTTTTAGTGATACGTTTTTATATTGCAGTGGGAGGCTCTTGCGTTGTTGCTGATTGGGATCAGTATAAATCAACTTAAATCCTACCCCGAGGGTAGCACTGCTTTGGGTCTTCCAGTCACAACTGCTGCATATGTTTACACAGTGATATTTGTAAGTGATTCAAGTAATCTACTTTTGATTGCATTGGTCATGAGAATGGATATATATATATATATATATATATATATGCCTAAACACAATTTACTTTTCCTTATTACCATTTCAGCTTTTTATAGATTCGTTCTCTGCAATGAAATCTCATGTTTCAACATTGAATACAGGTGACTGTGCCTTCTATGGCCTCAGTCTTCAATGAGTATGCTCTGAAAAGCCAATATGACACCAGCATATATCTTCAGGTAAATAGATGAATATGCTTTTATAGTGTATCCTTTAGAGTTACTGTGACCCTTATGTCATGTATGTGGCCCCTTTCCAAAGACTCCAGTCTCTGACTCTAGAAAGGTCACTTAAGCTGTACTCCCTGAAACTATAAATCTTCAATCTTCATGCTGCCAGAATTGCCAACTATAAGCCACTGCCATGCATTATTATTTGGTCATGAATGCATGTCATAATTCTGAGAATGGTATTGCCCAAGTTTACATGTTTGGAACTGTAACCTTGAAATCAGACCAAAAACATTGTTGTTCCCAAGTTTACATGTTTGTGACAGTAACCTCGAAGTCATCCTTTTTTTCCAATTCACTTTAATGGATGCTTACAAACAACAACAACAATGTTAGTTAAGTAAATGATGCAATGAAGAAAAATTTGAATTAAACATTTCCAGGAAAGTTATTAAATTATGGTCATGCAACTTTTGAGTTTACCTGTTTCGTACATACGACCTTTTTCCAAAAGACATTTCATTTCATTCTCATAGAGATTCGAACTATGCATTTTTTTCCCTGCATTTGATATGTTGTTTATTCTGCAGAACTTATTCTTGTATGGATATGGAGCTATATTCAACTTTCTCGGAATTCTTGCTACTGCTATTTTTAAAGGTAACGGTGTGAATTTGCTGCTCTGCCTGTAGATTAATTCCATTGGAAAGAATTTACTTTGAAGTGTCCTTGGAAGAGGACAACACAGTTTTTAGGTTTTACGTCTCTTTGATTGTCATTATGTTATAGATTGGAGGTCTAAATTTGAGGGCTTTAAAGAATCCATAGAGGATGTATGGGATAGAATTAAATTTAGGGTAGTTTTGTGGGCGTCTAACCATAGAGGTTTTAAAAAAATTCGTGTGCCAGATTTAGTAAGAGATTAGACTTTTATTCTGTAGCTTAATGAGTCTGTTTTGTCTGGGACATCTCATTCCTTGTTTAAAAAAATCTGTTTCTTATCAAATAATAATAATAATGTCACTAAAATGTTACAGGTCCTAGCAGTTTTGATATATTGGAAGGACATTCAAAAGCTACTATGCTTTTGATATGTAACAACGCAGCACAGGGAATTTTATCCTCCTTTTTCTTTAAATATGCTGGTAAGAGATATTTTTGGAGCTGAGATTTGGGATATATTTTGTTTCTTGGACTAATAATGCACGAGCTCTACTATTGTTGTTCCTTTTCGATTTTATGTTTTCTACTGTATGCTTATACAAGTTTTTTTTCGTCATTTTGCCAGATACAATATTGAAGAAGTATTCATCAACTGTAGCCACAATATTTACAGGCATATTATCTGCCGTTATGTTCGGCCATACTTTGACCATAAACTTTATGTTAGGGATTTCTGTCGTTTTCATTTCAATGCACCAGGTACTATAAGTAATGGAAGTCTCTGTTTTTGTCATGTGTATGTACTGAGGCTGACCTCTTGCTTTGTTATATGTCAGTTCTTTTCACCTCTTTCAAAAGCTAAGGATGACAATCAAAATGGTAGGCTTGAGAGAGTTGATGTGAAAGATGATCATAGGTATTTGATCCTCTTACAGTCTTGCTCAAAATAATCACATACTTGAAATATAATCATCTTTTGCTCGCTTGTTAGTGAGGATGTTTCCCCTGAGGCCCCATCTCTTACATTATATTATTAAGGGTTCAATAAATAACTATGTTAGTGACTCACTTTCATTTAGTTCAAAACAACATATTTACTGCAGGAGGTTAAGGCCAAGTGAAATAATAGTTATACTAATTTCTGGGATGGTTGAGGACAGGACCACACCATATAATATTTTGATGCAGCTTGCTTGTTATTGCACTTACGAAATATTACTAATTTCCCTATTCTTTTTTTTGAAGTTTACCTTTTTTGGCCTCTCTGGAATTTAGATTTGTTCTTTTTTTTTTTTTTTTTTTTTTTTTTTTTTAATGAAGAACTGTATCTCTTCCGGCTGTTTTCTTGTTTAGTTAGTGTGATGCTAGGGGAGGGTCTCTCCAAAGGGAAAAGACTCAAATCAGTGTAGGGCTACGGTTCACTCCTAATATTGATGAATTAATCATCATACATAAAACATTTATGGCATACACTGAAGAATCCTATTTAATACATTTAAACTTAGTTTCAGATATGTTCATCCTTTCACTTTTATCACCATTTCTTATTGTTTTCAAATTTTATTTCACTATTCTGAATTTACATAATTTCACTCTGTAATAGCTTCCAGGCTTCTTTCTTGGTTATTTTAACATTTCCCTGTTGACAACTCATTCCTGAGGAAGAAGTTAGTCTTATTGCATCTTCTCATCTGTCCATCCAGGTCAAGGGAGTCATCATTCATAGAAATGGCAGCTGGAGCTAATGAGGAGGTACAGTCAGTTTTCAATCTTGTAGATGCAATCTGCATGTGTTTCTTTCTTGTGAACACATGGTTCGTCTTTTTAACTCTTTGCTTTCTCCAGGCTAGTCATCGTGTGGGGCCTGATGAAAGACAACCTCTCCTTCCCATCTAGAGTTGCTTTGCTTCTTCAGTAAGTTGCTGAAACCTTTAGTTTTGTATAATTTTTAGTAAGTTTGTAGATGATGTGTGTGTGCTGTCCGCTGTTCACTCTGTGTGTGTATCTACATTGATATTCAGCTGCTCTGTTCTATAGCCAGTCCAAATTTAGTTATGTCCCTGGACAGGTACAATAGTTGGTAATCAAGACAATGGTATCATTTAAAACCATTATGGGTTGACTGTATCATAGAATTCGTTATTTGTTGTTGCTCCAAAACATCTCCACCCCCAAGTGGTTGAGCATTTTAACTGAATCAAGGGCCATAAATAAAATGAATTGAGCTAAACACAATAGGAAAAAGCTAGTTTGAATTCTTACAAGTTATAAAAAGTGTGTTTTTGAGCTAATTATATTAATGGAGTTGAGCTAGAGTAGTTTGGTCTTTTTAAATTTGTTTTATTGTTTTCATTTATCAAGTTCCTGTTCGAGTCGAGCTTTACATTTTATCAAATGTAAAAATGTGTTCAAGCTCGGTTGGATGTGTTTATCAAACCAAACTCAAGTTTACAAATAAAAGTACAGGAACCCAATTCAAACATAATTGAAAGTATAGTAATCTAATTCAAGAAAGTTTGAAGTATAGGGGCCCAAGTACAGACTTTTTCCTTGTTGCTTTGATATTACTTTTAAGTGCACCGCATAGATTCTTCTATTTCATCATGCTGATATTGTCCTCATTTCAACATTGAACTTCATCACAGACGGATCTGGTTTTTTTCGGCACAACCACTGGAAGGTATAGAATGGATGGTGATGCAATCTTAATCAAACAAAAATAAAGTGCAATCAAAATCATCACTTTGAAGAAAATACGGTTAGTGTTCTGTTTGGCACTGCAGTTCTTCCTTGGAAGAGTTTGAAAATACAAATGTTGGAGAACTCTATGGAAGGATAACTGTTCCATGGTTTGTCTGCCATCATACTCTTATCCACAATTTCATTGTTAGATTACATTGTATTTTTAGGTCAATTATAACTTGATTCATTTTTTACCAAAGATATCTTCAATATACATACATATATATATAAATATGCAATGAAATTCAATTTTTTCGATTCAGTTTGCTTTGCCGAAGTTGATTTCGGTCCTAGTTTATGTGATCTATTCGAGGTCTGTAACTTTGAGATTACATGTTGTGGTTGGATATTCCTGCAAGTCAATAAGGCAAGGACATTCATACATGAACTTTTCTTGTATGATATTATCTAGTACTCAACAGTTGGGACTTCGTGAACCAGAATAATGATGGGAACAAATCGTTCTGAGTTTAACATGCTATATCTCAAGTATATTTTGGATATTTATCTAGTTTCTAAAAACTATGTTTGAACTCGTTTGATTATCGATTGTATTGAGTTTTGAAACATAACTCAGGCTTGAGTGATCCATCACACAAATTTATCTTTTTATTTATTTTTTTATTTATTTATTGAACTTGATTCTTATCAAACGGAGAAAGTAGATATAACTTATTAATTATGCTTGTTTTGAAATTTAACTATGTGCAAGTTGTCTAGGAAAACCAACAAATTTGTTATGCTACATTTTGCATTGGGGCAGGGTTTTTCATGTCTCACAATCTATATCTATTTATATTTGTATAAAAGCAGGACAATCGCGTAAAATTATAGAAATATCATTTCTCCATCCAAAATTTCTTATGTAAATTCTGGCTGAAAAAAAAAAAAAAAGGAGTTCCGGTTGATGGTGGGATTGTGATGGAAAGTTGTTAGTCAATCACTTTTTTTTTTCCTCCTCAAATTTCTAATGTTTATAATTTTTACATCTCAACTTATTTTTTCATGATAAACATATTAAGTTATTTTTTTCAAGATGTTTAATTTGATATTTATATTTGTATATAAAAAAATAATTGTTTAAAAATATAAAATAATTTTTAGGTTAATTGTAATATATTTTGATATTTAAAATATTTTAATATAAAATAAAATATAATGTTGGATAAATGAAATCAAGTTCATTTTATATATTATTATTTATTTATTTATTCTGCTTTTATAAAGATCATTTTTATTACCCTATTTGCATAAAAAAATGCAAACTTATATAATTTATCAAATATTAAATCAAAATATTGATATAGTAGATATAAAGTGTACTTGCATATGCACAAGTGCTAAAATGTCAAACTTCCTCTATAATCAAACTTGTAATTGTCACTTCAATAATGTAAGGTCAGACTAGTTGCAAAAATATATAAATAAGTTTCTTTTTTTTTTTTTTTCTGTAAAAATGAATTAGAAAGGATATAATATATAATATGTACTATATGTCTATGTGCGTAGATTCTTATAAAATAAATGATAAATAGCATCACCAAGTAAGTCATCCAGACTCCAGACTTGTACTAATTGTTGTGTTTGTTAGTTTTTTTGCAGGTAGATGCATCGTTAGCAGTAGTAAATATGAAAAATTTTGTACAGTATTGCTATTACCGATCATTCATTGCGCCTAACATAGATAAATTGTAGATGCAAATAAGTATTGTCCAATAAATTGGTGACACTTGCTTGTCTCTAAATTTCATACATTTTACAAGGGCTTCTACATCTGCATTACAATAAATGAAAACTACAAATAATACGTACTCAAAAAATAAATTAGAAAACTAAAACCAATGTTTTTTTATATAAATATAACATAACCTAATTTGGTTATAAACTTTAATTGAATAATAACTAAACCTATACTAACAACCAAACTGTCAAAATCAAAAGCATAGTCTAAAAATAATACACAAACATTATATATATACACACACACACACACACAGGCATGGTCTGTTATGTCGGCTTAAATTTTGGTTTCAGAATGGCTATTTTTATGGTTTTGGTTCTCAGATCCCAGTTTTCTTTTTTGAAATTTCACTTCTAAAACTGTCGGTTTAGAATTGAAATCGATAATTTTGTAACGAAATTAATAGTTTTAACACTAAAATTAGGTTAATAATTAAACTAAATTGTTGACCCATGATTTAAACTGTCGGTTTCTATTCAAAACCAAAATTACGCTGATATCTATATATATTATATCGAAGGAGAGGATTCCAAGACAACATAAACCTCAATGAGTACTACAATGGAAGCAAACAAAATTATAAAATAATATAATGGATGAATTAGTCTTTGAAATCGCTTTCAAATATTAGTACTACATTCCTTATACTTATTTCTTTATTCTTTTTCTATAGTTTGAGATTAACACAATGAGAAGGCTATTATCATATCATTTTCAAAATCTCATATACAATATTTTTTTATTTTAGTAGTTTAAAAATCAAATCTCATTATTATTATTTAGTGAATCGATGTTGTTAGAGTATCATATCCAAATAAAAAAATTTATTTTCTGTTATGTTCTACTTATTAATTATTTCTCCCTCTCCGTCTTACGTACATGTATATTTATTACAACCTGAAAGACAGAGATGGCGGGTGGGTGACGAGCTAAAGGATCGTTGCTGCAGGGTTTTATTTCTTCTCTTTTAAGCTGACAACAAGGATATATATACATATACATATATATATATATATGTATATATGATATTAGAATATTAGTAAGAAGAAGAATGAAAGAAAGAATTGAGGGGTGTAAAGGACAATTTGGACAAGATTTGGAGGAAGAAGACATTATTGGCAGTTGTGTTGGGGCAGCTTCTCTCTCTTCTCATCACTTCAACGGATTTTCATCTTCTGAATTGGCTAAGAAAGGTCCGTTCTATCCCTCACTCTCTCCTTTCACATTCAATATTTTCCTTTTTTTTTTTTTTTTGTGCTATTTATATAATTTATCTTTGAGTTTTACTAATTTCATGATTTTGATTTTCTGTAAAAAAAAAATCAGTTATTAAGAAAGGGTATGTTATTTTGGTTATGCTATTTATGCTATGCGACTTTTATTAATATTAATAATAATACTAATAATAATAATAATAATATTATTATTATTATTATTATTATTATTATTATTAATATTATTATTATTATTATTATTATTATTATTATTATTATTAAATTTTTTAGTTTCTTATGTCTTTATGAAAGATTATCAGAAATTTCGTTTTTCAAATTAGCAAGGTTTGTTTTTTTAATTTCAATTTGTTCAAATGTTTGTACAGATTGATTTTTTATATTTAATTATTAGTTTTAGTTAGAGTGAGTTGTGTGAAAATTTATGAATAGTTTGAATTTAATTTATATGATAGATAAATAGATATAAATATGAAATTTGATTGTTCAATTGAATAATAAAAAGTTGGCAGGTGCATACTTTGCATATTACTTGATTGGCTGATATGTTAAAAAAAGTAGAACAGAAAC
Organism: Caryopteris x clandonensis; assembly: GCA_028749325.2. Taxonomy (NCBI): domain Eukaryota; kingdom Viridiplantae; phylum Streptophyta; class Magnoliopsida; order Lamiales; family Lamiaceae; genus Caryopteris; species Caryopteris x clandonensis. Next base: position 1,166,430 of record JAPYKT020000015.1, read on the forward strand.
CAACTAATTTTGACTTTGAAATGAATAAAAGGGCATCAAACACCACAAACTAAAAGTAGGTTTATTTTAGTGATGATCAAAATTAGCATAAAGTGTGGTATTGTTAGTCATAAATAATGGGATTTGATTCCCTGCATTTAGCGTTTCAGTTTCCCAAACCTCCACATTATGCGGCTGTTGGAAGCCCCCACCCCCTAATATATATATACATACATATAATGATTTATATTGTAAGAGTATATTTACATCCCGCACAAAAGGGTGTGTGATGAATCTTTTTCGTGATAATTTTAAGTCGTGTGAGTTTTAAAAAAAAAAACATTTTGATTTACTAAATAAATTATGCCGAACAAAAAAACTTTACTAGTATGTTTATTTATTTATTTTTGTTTAATTAAACTTCTTAAAGTGTATGTAATGTTTCCACAATATTCTCATTTTTATTTTAAAATTATTAATGGCTTCTATATTTATTTATTATTTTATCAAATTTTTAGTTAGATATTTTAGAATTATATGATATCTATATCATATTAAATAAGTTCGAAAATAAAGAAATTTGATCTATAGTAAATTCATAATATTATTTATAGAAAGAGAATTCATATATATAGAAGGAACTTTTTATTAAATACTAAATTATTTTAATTTTTTTACAAAAAGTTAAATTTAAATAACTTTTATAAATTCACAATAAATTATAGTTCATGATGAGAATGCCAATTCAATATATTATATCACTTTAATGATCCAACTTATGTGAAACAACTTGACATTTAAATTTTACTACTTCAAAAGATATAGATAAAATTATTCTATTTTATTTAGTATATATATAATGTTATATAATATTATTTATACGTTAATACATTGTTCATTACGAATATGAACATTGACGTTGATAACAAAATACTAAAGTAGCACCCAAAGGCGCACCGTGGGGCGGAGCCCCATCAGAGAAAGTGGTTGGCTGTCTTTTTCTGAAAGTGTTGCAATTTGTTCACATTCTTTTTATCTTTTGTCACTTCGAAAAGCAACTATGTGTCATATTGATCTAAGCTCCCTTTCAGTGGACCCTTATATATATATATATATATATATATATATAGTAAAATGATATGATTTTTATTTTTTATATATAAAAAATAAATTTATTAATTTTATCAATAAAATTTAGATATGAACTAGATATCTTTGAAAGATTTGAATCTTTATATCATAAAATATATTTATATTTATACCAAATTTGTTGGTATGTAAATAAAAATATATTAATTCATTTATTAGAATCTATTAACATTAGTGGCTCAAAAAATGTGTATAACAAAATATATTAATTATTTAAATTCGATAATATTGTGATGGAAATTATAAATTTAGATATTAAGTATATTTATTAATTTTTTACTAATATTTTAATAATAAATAATATATATTGTTTAGTATAAAATAATATAAAAATAACTTCTTCTCACACTATATATTAAAATATGTATTTAGGATGGGAGGGTGATTATTTATGTCAAGTTCTATTATTTAATTATTAAATTCCACAATTAAAACAAGACTATGTGGGCCCATCATGAGAATTATATTCTCACCTATCATAAATTACAATGAAATTGGATCACTCTTGTTCATAATATATACAACAATATAGGAATTTTTTTTATGCCCTTAACAGCTGGAATTCAAATTTTCTTTTTTATTTGGCCAACAATACTATATTTATAATTTAACAAAAATATTTTTTACGATTATAATATTTTTCTCATTTGATTTTTCTATTCATAAAAAAATAAAATTTCCATTAATGTTATTGTTTTTCGTTTTATTTATTTATTAAGGGAATCATTAATTATTAAAAAAATAAATATTGGGGTTTTTTTCCACAAAATTAATTTCTAGAAAATTATAAATTTATTTAAAATAATCACTTTAATAAAAGCAAACCAAGAACAAGAATAAAAAGATTTTATGGAATAACGACTCTGTATCACTATGCGAGAGTTGTAAGGCATCTGGGAATTCGCAACAGCCGTCAGTTTTTTCCACTGAATTTTTTCACAATCATTGCACCCATAAATCTCGACTTCAAGTCATGCAATATCGATCCTTATGCGCGTTTGGGGTGCTTTTTTCCCTTTTTAATTTATAAAATAAGTTTGCTTCAAAACTCAGAACCTGTTTTTGTGTTTTTGAACACACTGATCCGATTAAAGACAAGCAGTGTAGCCTCACTCTGTTTCTGTCATTTATTAATTTTCTTTGAAAAAAAAAAATTTGCCGAACTCTTTTAGGGAATACTTCAATTTTCGCAGTTTCTTGATTTTTCGCATATTTAATTTTTTTTGCCCCCCTCCCCCCCCAAACTAATCCATATATACACATTGAATAAAGATGGTGAATTATAAGGAGTTTTGGACTAAGAATACATTGGTGGGACTTGGGTTGGGACAGTTGCTTTCTCTTTTGGTGACTTCCACAGGGTTCTCATCTTCTGAACTCGCCAAGAAAGGTTCTTTTTTGTCTGTTTTTTCATGTTTTTTTAATGAAAGTTGTTTGTTTTGTTCTGAAATTCCTTGTTTTATGTTGTGGGCTTGAGTCAGACTCATTGTTGTAGTGGTGTACCATGCTTCAGCTTTTGTGGGATATTTCTCTTTATCATCAAAATATGGATTTATTTCTGTATGTAGCTCGTAAATAGTCTGTTTTGTTACTTACTATAATGGTAGATGAAGAAAAAAGGGTTCTTTTGGCTATATTGTTTATTTTCTAACTTGATACTCTCATTTCTCTAAACCATAGGAATTAATGCACCAACTTCTCAGTCTTTCTTGAACTATGTACTCCTGGCATTGGTGTATGGAAGCATTATGCTCTATAGAAGGCAAGCTCTAAGGGTGAGTTCGTATCGACTTTTAAGTGTTGAAATCCAGTTATAACTTTTGTCTTTCTATTACTCTTTCAGTTCCAAGATGTTTCCTGATGATAAAGATGTGTTTTTTTTGGAGCTTGCTCCGGTTAATATCACTGATACAAGGATTTCCAGGAGTCTTTGAGTTCATTTTCCTTTTTTAGTTCTTTTTGGACGGAGGTGTATATTAGTTTGATGAGATTAAGAAAAGAAAAGAAAAATAAAATTGGAATAATTTGAAATGAGGGTGTGCATGTGCAATGAGCTTATATTGGCTAGAGAACAGAATTTAGGTTGTCAATGCATACAACATGTACGTAAGAAAATAAACAGGAATTTGAACTTTCACTATGGTGAATTTTGTACTTAGCCATAGTTAGTATATGTTTTATTGTTGAATTTGAAGATTCGGTATAAACTACTGATGCTGTCATGATTGTTTATATTTTTTTTCATGATTAGTAAGTAAATGGCTATTAGAAACTGAAATGTTGCTTTTTTGTCAGGCTACTTCCATTTGTGATTTGTTTTATGGAGATAAATAATGGGACAACAATGCAAAATAAAAGTGCTATACAAATCTTTATCCCTGCTACTTGCACAGTGATTTTGAACAAATATATCCATTTGTGCACTCTGGTGTTAAATGGTCGCAAACGAACTTCAAGTATGCGTTTTGTTTATTTTATGCCAAATTGCAGGATCATTTAAATCTATTTTTGAGAAAGCTCAGTTGATTTTTTTCCCTTATCTTGTTTATACCTTCCACATTGAACCTTATCTTGTTAAATTTGATTATCAGATAATAATATGAGGATCATATGCGGTTGTAGTACAAATGAATCTGTCATGATTTTCTTTCAATTCCTTTCATGTATAAGCAGGCAAAATGGTATTACTACGTATTGCTTGGGATCGTTGACGTGGAAGCCAATTTTCTTGGTAAGTTTCTATCAACATGTCCTATTGTAGTTGCTTAGGATTTGTTAAAAGACTCAGCATGAAGCAAATTAAACTAGTTTCTACTTAAAGTTTTATTATGCGTTGTTTTAAGTGCTTGAATTCCTTAACTTGAGAGAGTTATAAATCATTTGTCAACTGAGGATCTACAGGGTACATGAGTAAATACCTAATGAACGAAACAAGTGTTTGTTTTCATCGATTCTAGGAAACAGGACATCTTGAGAAATTTATAAGTCGATGGAAGTATATATCTTGATATTTTATTTTCCCAAAATAAGAACTAATGGATATTATTTGACTGTTGGAAAAATATTGCAAGTACCTCTAGATCTTACTTCAGGTTTATTCTGGAAGCCAATAAGTTATATATTATTGCTTAGTTTGTCCAGGAGGTGATCCTGCGATAAACCCTGGATGTTGCTGTTTGATCCTTCTATATATGGTGTTTATGCTTTTCATATGGTTTTTGTGTATGCCTTATGCATTCTTGTTTCACTTGTGCTGATTGATAGCTTAATATAGAATCACTACTGCATTATCAGGAGTATTTGTTGTATTAAATTTCTGTATTTAGTATTTGTTATGTGAGAAAATGTTATTCTTGAATAGAACATGCTAGTAGGTCTGCATGTATTTTCATCATGTGCGATTGTTGCAAGAGCCCAACATTATATAATGTGCTGGACTGGGCAACGATGGAATTTACATTATTTCCATAAATATTTTTGCATTCTTATTGTAAATATATATCTTTTTTTAATCTGGAAACACTTGTTCTACTGGGAAGTACGCCGAACTAGAAAATAAATATTATTTCCAAAGAAGGGTGGTAATTTTTAAAGTCTTCATATACATGCTACAGAAGATAACATAATTACCTTTCGACATGACAGTGGTGAAGGCGTACCAGTATACATCAATTACAAGTGTCATGTTGCTGGACTGTTGGACAATACCATGTGTCCTATTTCTCACCTGGTGGTTTTTGAAGACAAAATACAGATTCAAAAAGTTTGCTGGTGTAGCAATATGTGTTGCTGGTCTCGTGATGGTTGTTTTTTCTGATGTGCATTCATCAGATAGATCAAGTACGTATTATTCTGCAGTAAATCGGATTAGATTATCCTCCTTATTTAATCTCAATGTTAAGCTGAAGTTGGTGACTGTCCTCGTCTCCAACCAATTATAGGCAAATTAACATGAATGAGATCGATACACAAATTAAAGAAGAAAAATGGTGACTGGCGTACAAAATAAATTGTCTCTCATCTTTCTTAATTCTCTTTCCTCTTTTTTTGTTGTCCTTCTTTTCTGTGTCGATACACTTTGAATTAGAAAATAATACATTGAGAAGCAGAAAATGTACCTCTTCACTCTTCAATGCCCTTCTTTATTAAGCATAAAAATTATCGAAATTTTGTTTCTGTTTATGTGCTTAGTTCTCTTTCATCTTTGCCTTCTCCTTTCTATTTTCTGGTCTTATACTTCTTGCTGTTTAGTTGGTAGCAACCCCATTAAAGGCGATCTTCTTGTTCTTGCTGGGGCCACACTTTATGGTGTTAGTAACGTCAGTGAGGTAGGTAGCCTATGAAAGCAGTTCTTTTTTCTTTCCCCTATCTGGAATGGAAAAGATTTTATTATACCTCAGTATAAATATGATTTCAATTTTTTCTTGTATTATTGTTGTGTGCAGGAGTATTTTGTTAAAAGTGCTGATAGGGTTGAGCTTATGGCTTTCTTGGGCTTGTTTGGAGCGATTATCAGCGCTTGTCAAATGTATCCTTTTCTCCTTTCTTTGCAGTTTTTAATTATATAGCTTCTTCATACTGATTAAAGTGCATCTTGTTGTAATGATACTACAGAAGCATACTTGAGCGCGAGGAACTCAAATCCATTCGCTGGACAGCAGGAGCGGTACTCTCTCTCTCTCTCTATATATATATATGTGTGTGTGTGTGTGTGTGTGTGTGTGTGTGTGTGATAAGCATGTTATGTCTAAGAAGATTATGCTTGTTTTCTGCCTCTTAACAGTTCTGAATTTGTGATTGGTTTTACCAAAAGGTTATCAAAGCTTGGATAAAAGAATAACTATAAATGCATGATAACGTGAACATCAAAGATGATTTATAATAACTACAAGTACATGATAATATGAACTCAAATATGGTTTGTGTTCCTGTTTCTGGATATTTCAATCATGCTAGCATAAAATACTGCCTTTCTCGTAAACTTTCTTCAGTCGTTCTCTCAGTCGATGAGAGGACCTATGTTTGGAAATTCATGAAATTTTAAGTGATGTTGGCATTGATTTCCTTGGAAATAGTTGAAACTTTTTATCAACTAATTGCATAACTTAGGGTAAAAAGAAAATTTAGTTTAAGAATTATCATCTATTCTTAAGTCCCATTACAACTTCTAAACGGGCACATTATTCTTTCCTTGCGGCTTTTATTAACATGTGATTACAAAATTTATGAGCAAGATCTAATATGTACTATAGCTTGTAATAATATCGCTTCTAATTTTCTCTGGCAGACGTTTCCTTTTGTTGGATTTTCTTTGGCCATGTTTCTGTTTTACTCTGGAGTCCCCATCTTACTGAAGGTATGATTTAGTTTGTAGCAAATTCATATGATGGTATAAGTGTGGAGGTCGAAATTTCAGTTGAAGTAATATGGATTATATAAACAGTCTCCAATATTGGAACTCGCCTTTTCACCTTATCTCTCTGATATTTTCTCTGAATGGTCCTTACTTTTTCTTTCATTACCTTTTATTATTGCTTTTTTTGTTCCTTTGGTATACTTTCTTGCAAGAGCTGCGTCTGATTATTCTTATTGTTAAAAGAGCACGACTATCTTTGGTTCAGGTTATAGTTCTAAAATGATGATGAACAATTATCCAGCATTTGCATGATAGAATTAAAGAAATTTTCTCGATTCCATTTTAAGGGCTATGTACGATCAGCAGTCTAATGTTGTGTGTTATAAGTTTGATAATAATGATTGTACGGTTCCACTGTACCTGATATAGCTGGCCATGTTGAGGGAGCTAAATATCATTGCTCAACATTGTAGCTGAACCCCTTGTTTGGGTTTTTATTCTACTAGGCAACCATTTTCCCCGTTTACAATGCTTTTGATGCATTTCTTCTGTTTGACCTCCACTTGCAGATCAGTGGCTCTACAATGCTGAATCTGTCACTTCTAACCTCGGATATGTGGGCAGTTTTAATTCGGATCTTTGCTTACCATGAAAAGGTGCGGAAGAACACACCCCCTCCCCAAAAAAAATATCATCTGAAGTTCCGTTTTTCCATGTAGAATCTGTTCGCTGTGGTTCTAAGTATCTAATTTGGTGTCATTTCTATCCAGGTCGATTGGATTTACTTCTTAGCCTTTGCTGCTGTAGCTGTTGGGCTTATAGTATATTCCGGGTATGCAAAATTTCAGCATTTTTCACTTATCTTCTTCTGCCCTGAAGTTTCTCAGTTTGCAATAAAAATCACCAGAATACATTTTCTGTGCTATTGAAAGTAAACGAACCTCATGTTTACAAATGAAAGTACGCCACCCTATTTATAAAAAGGAAAAAAAATGAAAATGCAGACATTTTTTTGCGTTCTTTTTTATATTTCCTTCAGGACGCTGATCAAGTTAACTGTTGAACCAACTGCAGGGGCGATAAAACAGATCAGAATACTGCTGAGGTTGCAGACGAGGAGATTGAGCACAGCAAGCGCTTCGATGAGGAGGCTGGTATTGGTCAGACGGATAGTAAGGATGGTCGGAAAGTGGATGTTGGTTCAAGTAGCAGCGGTATATCGAGAAGTAAGGAAATGGGAAGGGAAACAGAAGGGAATACATTTTTGATGTAGTTGGATATTCTTGCATTGCCATTGTTGGAAAGGAAACTAAAAGATGTTTGAAATTGTTCCTTGTTTACGTCCACAAGTGGCATTTCTTGCTCTCTCTTTTTATTCGATTTATTGCCTTTATCAGTTTCACTGTGTTTTAAAACATAATCTACCCTATATTATTAATAGAGAGGGGTCAAAATTATCTTTGAATTTTATTAACTAATACAATTTTTTTTTGACATGTCATTTTCTATTCCATGTCATTATATGAATTAAAAAATTATTTTATTTATGTAATAATAGCAACTTTCTCTCTGTCATTGTATTATATTAAATGCTAATTACAATGATTTAGAAAAATACAATTATAGTAGGCTTGTAACAAACACTAATTGAAAAACACTTTGAACAATATTTCATATATGATGTACGATAATGATTATAACCCAATCACCATTATTATTGACGTAAAATAAAAATAATTAAGAACCAAATTTTACAAAAAATATATCAGTGTGTTGGTAGGAATATTTATTGTGTATATATAATATATCTAAGGGCGCGACTATTCACACCCCCGTAATCTCTAAACATACTCCGAAGTTTAAATACACCCCAGTAAAATTAATAATTTTTTTCTGTTTACTAAATATACCCCATTTATACTTCTTTTACACTTTTTACTAAAAAAGAAAAAAAAGAAAAGAAAGAGTATTCCAACCTTACTGCCCAACCCTCTATAATTTCCAACACAAAATCACAAATTATCTATATTAACTTATCATTTCATTTGCATATGATACACATAATAAAAATTATTAACTGTGCCTGCATATTTCTCATTATTTTTAACAGTTATTATCGAATCAAATAAATATTATTTATTTTAAAAAAAACAACCCGAGAATTTCAGATTTTTCGCAATAATTTTATATCAAAAGTTGAGTACCGTAAACCCCACTAGACAATTTCAAGCTCCGTCACTGCCTTGAAGCAAAAAATTGTGGGCCGATGCTCTTTTTTTTTATTTTTGGGTTCCTGTCAAATTTTAGTTCATCAATATACGTCACACACCACGTGTAAAACACGATGAGGAAATTGGAGAAGTGTACACAAAAAAAGGTGAAAGAAGGTTGGGGTGTTATTTCTCCCCTAAGAAAAAACGGCAAGCAGGAAATGGCAAACTCTCTTCGCAATATATCATTATGGCTTTGGCATAAGCTTTATTCTTCAAGTATAAAAGAACAAAACAAAAAAAGAAAACAAGAAGTATTGTTCCTGAAAATTTTCCAACTTCACGGTTAAGAAACAAGATGAATTTATTGTATCAAAACTCGTTGTCTTTCGGTCTATCAAGAGTCTTCAATTTTTTTCGCCTCGACCTTGGGAACAAGAGCTGCTGGATCTGCTTGTCTGCAGCACACTCGGACGCCGCCTGCAGAATGAGGGACACAAATATCAGTGTCCATGTGGATGATATTGAGTAGGAGTGTACTTGAGTTGCGTCGAGTAGTGTCAATACACTAACAGATTTGAGATCGACCGAGCTTAATCTTTTTGAGCTCTAGCTGAAGATGACAAACTCGATAAAACTAGAGGCTCCGGTCGATTACTAATATATAAATATATCTACATATTTGAATATGTTAAGAAACAAATAGTAGAATATCTTGGGCTCAAAAAGAATCGGAACTAATCAGGTCAGAGCTGATGCTTGACTTGATTTGAGTTCTGTTTGGGGCAAATCCTGAGTTGCTTACAAGCCAGCGCGACTCGTTTACATTCCAATCATGATAAATGTTGTAAGATGCAATTAGGATATGATGCTTTGCATAATGATGTGCTTACTAACCCGAGTTTTGAAGGAAAATCGGTGTGTTCGTACTTCTGTTCCTGAAGAAACTCTAACGTCCATGCCAAGGCTGTCAACTCCAATCAAATTTGCTCCCTACAAAAGGATGAGTGGGATTAAATAATCTGAGTTGTTAATATGCAAAATCCACAGACACCAGTAAATATTTTTTCTAAGAAACGGGAATTTTATTAATGAAAAGATACGAAATTACAAAGGGATGAGAAATCCCAGATACTATGACATCCAATTTAATGTGTGCAATGTGTGCTCAGTAAGTATAGTGTGTGTGTGTGACTAATGCATGTAGTGTGTGTGACTAATGCATGTAGTGTGTGTAGACTATTGCATGCAATGTGTGTAGTGTGTGTGTGCAGTGCGTGTAGTGTGAGTGTGTGTGTGCGTGCATTGTGTGTCTGAGTACTGCATGCATTGTGTGTAATGTGTGCGTGCAATGTAAGTAGTGAGTGTTCAGTATGTGTAGAGTGTGTGTGATTAATGCATGCAATTTGTGTGAATGTTGAGTAATGTGTACAATGTGTGTAGTATGTGTAGCGTGTATGTTTACAATGTGTGGTGTGGTTCACTGTGTATAATGTGTGTGAGCGTGTGCAATGTGTGTAGTGTGTGTGTGCAATGTGAGTAGTGTGTGCAGTGTGTAGTGTGTGTGGTGCGAGTGAGTAGTGTGTGCAGTGTGTGGTGTGTGTGTGATTAGCATGTGCATGTATAGTGTGTGCTATGCGTGTATTTTATGTGTGATTATATCAGTATATATATATATATGTATATATATGAGAGATTGAGGATGGATTTCAAAATAATTAGGTTGTAGAAAGGATTTCAAATCAATACTATTAACTAAAATTTTATAGGGAATTTCAAATCCATTAATTTGATTTAAAGGTATTTCCCTTCTGTAATTTAAGTGAATACTTGGCTGTTATTGTTGTAAACAGACATAGGTTTACCTCCACATGGAGCCCTTTCTTTTTGCAAAAAGCTTTAAGAGCATCACTGCACCTTGTTCCCGTCTGACCAAAGCGATCTATAATCGAGGGAATCGAATGCACAAGAACATCAGGCTCCGCATACTGAAAATCCTGCACGCCAATCATTGACTGCAAAAAAACCATAACAGATATCAATGACAGAACTGACAATTTATTTCCTCTCTGAAACTAGAGAGAGAGGTATACAGAAAACTGACAGCAAGAGAACAATGACCTACGCAAGAAATATAGGCCGCTATCACCTTATTAAGAAATCTGATTGCCCGAAATATCATTGGAGGAACAAACAAATATAAATATAAAATAGAAAGGAGGTACACTAGGGATTGATAAAGAGACATGATTCTACATGCCTGAATACCATAGACTGAGAATAGCTCTATTTTTGTGATATCCAATCGATAAAAAGTTGATCTACCACATTTTCCGTCATCCCTCGAACTAGAGCTCACAATATCTCCATCTGAGAAAACCAACTTCAGAGTCACTATAAGATAGAGTAAACCTGGAAAACTAATTATGGCACATCCAACTCTAATTTAAAATAAAACAAGATAAAGCTGATACATAAGTTCCATAAACAATATGGTGACCACTCTAGTTCATACAAAAGAGTCGTTGACTTCTAGCAAATAAATCCATGGCTGTATTCATATTGTTACATGTCAGCTTTATGGTGAATGAAATATTTATTTAAGACTATATGCAGCATTGTCTGTAAAAAAGAATATGTATTTTTACAAATTGTGAGTTCATGATATGATTCATATAAGTCTTCTATGACGTTCTGCATTGAACGGAGGATGCAATTTTTTTTCAATACATGGCTTTTCTTCTTTTTCCCCCCAAAATGCAGCTGAAACAAATTTATGTATAAATAAATAAATACAGATTTTTAGGGTCCACTTCTCTGCATCAAAAGAATATCCAAACTTAATAGACAAGCAGCTCCAAGCAAAAGTACCTCTGTTAACACATAAACTTGAGGGGAAAAGAAAAAACAGAAATTAAATTCAATTGTGGAATATATCATACCAATCCAATTACCTTTGTTGTCTGAGGTGTCATCATCACTTTCGTCATCGTTGAAGAGCTGCCGGAGGTACAATTCTTCATCGATGAAAGTAGGCTTCAGGAAGCCCCAAATAGCAACACCATTTGATGGGTGATCCATCAATTTAGCATGTTTCACATCAATAGCCTGGAAAATGTGAAGAACCACAGTCCAAAGGATTTAATTTATAAACAACATATCTTAGAAGTACTCACACGCAGAGCTTATCAGGTTCTGTCATATTCCACATAATTTTTTTTTTTTTTTTAAATATCTAGCCTAAGCATATTGTTGCTTATAGATATCATAAATACTTTGTCTAACTTTATTGCCAGTAAAATATATAACAGTAACAAGCCAAGCTCTTTACAAGGGCCATGTAAAGCTTCAAGTGTTCATGCCTCCGATAAAATATTATCTTACATTAAAATCCATTAGAGTAAATATGCAGTATTACCTAATTCTAGATATTTTTTACGAGTGCTGGGGCCAGCGTAGCAACAAATTGCATAATTTTATTTCAATATTACGAATTCATATGCATGCCTCGTGTCAAGTGAAGCAAATTTGCTTGTAAAATGACACAGTAAAAGCTCCAATTTCTATTTTCAGTACATACTAGAAAGGCAGATAGCATCCCATCAGATTATGTACTCGTTAACATGACTTTTATTGATACTAGCAGGTCATATTTATTCAATACTCCCTTTATCAAGGCAGACCACACATATCAGACCACACACAATGTAGAATCTAGTCTACAATTTGATCTCTCTCTGATAAACCAATTACAGTTCTTACTTGCCCGTTCATCCTCATTCTATACTGCAACTTACTCACAATCTTGATTCCAATTCTAAATTTTTAATAGGATCACATCATGCTAAAGCTGAAATTTTATGGTATTAAAATTTTTTGTTGGGGTTCAGACAATATTTACTTATACTCAATAACCATTTACAGAGAGAGAGAGAGAGAGAGACAAACATTAGTCAAACACTTGGCAAAGTAAACTGGATGGGTCCAGGTCGAATTCTTAGGCATTCCCCAATCAACCCCAACGTTTGTCTTGCTAGGATCTTCCACCTGGCCAAGACAAAACGTATATAGTTTAAGAGATAGGTCTCTTTCATGTTTTAATATGGTAAACTTTTGATGTAGGATGATAGAAGTTCTCACTTCAAAATAGTCATCAACCAAAAACACATCATCTCCAGCATCCAAGTCCAAGGTGTTGTCATCATAAAGATCCATCTTCCTGCTCTCATAATGAGATATGTCCATTCCAATCAAAGCAGTCTAAGGCATACAAAATGACAAATCATGAGTATATAAACCAACAAAACTAAAAGTTATATCTCAAAAATCTCTGTCCCGATGTATATTGTGTTATGTGTTGCTAAATGAAAGTGAAAATTGTATACAAGATATACTCGCAAATGTTAATTAACCATCTTGAATACAATCGAAACTAAAAACTTAAACATCTTTGCAGTTATGGTTCATGGTGCCAGATTGCAACTTTAGTGAGACTATTTTTGGACAAAAAATTCTATGTCTGGGACATCCTATAGAGAAAAGAAAGAAAAGAAATTTATGAGCTATAGTTTCAATAAATTTTATTGAAAGTACAGTACTCAAAACTATGAGAACTTAGAAGGAAAAATGGAAAAAAGGAACTTATAGATGGCATCAAGACACAAATAAGGCTAAATCGATGATCTTGGCTCATTAGCTTGCACAGCAGAAATTATGCTCCCATATTTTACATTATTTTGAATAAGAGGAAGAGAAAGCCTAGACAATAGTATAATGGGAATAACAGGGTGAAGAAACATAAGTCAATCCTTACAACTGTCATAAATTTAACACTGAGAATGAAGTTAAGCAAAATATAAATTGGTTGGATATTCACTAATGGTTGTTTGGCATGGATAAATGTTTTTTGTGGAACTTCTAATGATAATGTCAACTGGTAATATTGCTTTATATCTTTAAATAGAATAAAATAAACAATTGATAGCAATATCTAACAACATATACTTGCAATAATTCAAGTGAATAAGGACAGTGATATTTCAAAGTACATAGAAATATCTCCTATAGTTTCCCAATGAAGAGGAAGATGCAGGAAGAGTTAAAAGCTCCAAAGGGGTACTGCAGACTAGATTAAAATCTCACCACAGGATTACTTGCTCCATGGTCTTCCATGATGTTCTGACCATCATAAACCTCGAAAAATATATCTGAACATAAGTGAAAAATTACAGTGTGAGAGTTGCTTGGAACATGAAATTAGCAAAACAATGTGATTCATGAGAAAGATTTGTAGATTCTACAAAAAAGGGGAAGCCAAACCTCCAAAGTCATCAATAACATATTCAAATTCAGCCCACGAGATTTGTTCATGTGGCTCAGAGTGAACGCTGCTAGGGAATATCACCAATGCCCTGTTGTTAGCCTAAGCAAAATATAAAAATAAAAAAAAATAAAAAAATCAGATAGCATGTTCTACACAAAGAATGGATTACCCCGACTTAATACTCCAAACACACCAATGTAAAGTATTTTTGGGTATTATAATGCAAGACATTAGATTTGGAGCTAATATATAAACTATATTGAAGGGAGACCTCAACAGCGGTCCTTGCTATCTCCGCAGATGTAAGCACTGTATCACGAACACGCCCATTATCTCTCAATTCTTCAAGTGGGTGATACCCGTTATGAGTAGCATAACTGGATGAGTCAGGAACTGAATCTGAATAATCAGCAGCTACTGAAACTTGTGAAATGCAAATGTCACGCCTCTTTAAGAACCAGTGAAACTGTGCGGTCCCAAAGAACAGATTATCCCTACTGGAACTGCATATAATTAGTTGCGTCATCAGAACTAATTGAGAAGGAGAATGTTAAGCACCAACCACAAACAAGGAACATAGATGAACTTCTTGGTTATGTTTGGATAGCAGGAAAATAAAAATGTTACTTATTTCCCTGGGGTGGTTGGCAGGGACTCATACTCTCTTACAAGGAACTTAATCATATATACCCACAGCCTGCCCAGCAAATTCATAGCATTTCATACGGGAACATATGGTAGCAATTTTTTCATCCTTCAAACTCACAAAAGTGGAGAGAGACACAGTATGTATTCTTTTACTCTACTCACTCACAAGAAAGATTTATTTGTAATTTTTGTTGTGGTTCAGTTACCTTCTTACATCATTATCTAGCATTCGCAGATCACACCTTCATGACTTACAACATGTCCAATATGAAGCTTCTTATTTCCCTTACCCACCCCTGCCCCACCCTCTTTGATAGGGAGAAATAGAGAGAGAATTTCTTTTATTTCACAAGAAGAGAATAGCAATGAGTAATATTACGGGAAATGGGTACAAATGTCCACAGAGTGAAAACAGGAGAGAGAGATGTGATGGCGGCAACTGAACAAATGGAACAAGGCTGCACCTGAAGCCTGAATACTGAGAAACTCTTTGAGACTCAAATGGTGACTTAATCGAACTGCTGGAGAATCCACATGACGTTGAACAACTCATGGGTTCAACATGACAGTAGAAACAGCCTGAGCCACCTAAAAGACAAAATGCAATAAGAGCTGAGAAAATAAAAAGGCAACAACGATTCAGTGGGCATGAGATCCATATATTAACAAGTTTAGAAAGATCAAATTTGTAACATAAGGGAATACTATAGTAGTGGTAGTAATGAAGTCTTCAAAATAGAGCACAATAGCAGTTTCATGTGCTAAAAAGAACATGAACAGGAAGCAGCCCCCACCCCCTTTTAGGGGCGGGGGCGATGGGTTCAAAATTACAGGACTTGTATAGTTTATTTACAATACAATTAGTACCCTTCCGCAATTATTTCTACACAAGTAGACATGCAAATAGGATAAACAGGGCAGGAACCATGATCCACAACAGTAATATTTCGCAATTAAATTAAAAGAGATGAGTTATATCCCGCCACCAAAAAAATTCAACAAGTGATTAAAATTAACGTTCATCACAATATTAGAGAGAAAAAAATTAGAATTGGTTTGGTATCTAAAAATAAAGAACTTTTTCAGCCAAAAGTGAGAAGATCGAGCGTGAAACATCAAAACAGCATCAGATTGGGGAAAGGGAAGGAAAAGAAAGAATAATAAGGAAGAAATCACCCAAAAAAGGAGCAGCTACAGAAATGGAACGTTAATTATCAACAGAAACAATAAGAATGGCATTTATCGTTAACAAAAAGGGGGGGGGGTATATGAATTACCAAGTGAAAAAGAGGATGAAGGTGGTGGTGCTGTAGCTGAAACCAGCATCGATTGATCGATGAAGAGATAGAAAGAGAGTAGGAGATGATTAATCAGAGGCGCAAAATTGTGTATTGGGTAGGAAATAGAGTGGGTCTGTCGTATGTTGGAGGGGTCGCTGTCTTCTTCCTTGTCCCTTCTAACTTGCAATTACTTCCACTGACTGCTGCAAATCCAGACAACCCCACTGCAAACCCAACTCTGCGTGTGTTGAGGAGAGAGAGAAAGAAAGAGTGAGCATTGACGAGCACGTGCTCTCATGCTTCAATCCAATTAATTAATATTAGGGATAAATTTATTTCCCAAAAACTAAGAAAAGGATAAATTTATTAATTGGATTGTGTTACATAGGCTATCTATAGGATACATTTTAATAACTTGAGTTTCGGTGGCAATTCGGCCGTCTAGGTGAGTGATACAGTTCGGATTGAATTGAATTGGATTGGAGTATTTTTTCTTCGAACTGTAAAATTTTAAATTTATTCTAGTTCAAATTTCTTAAAATACATAAAATCTATCAAGTTCGTTTACAATTTGGGGGTAAAATATATAATCTAGTTCAACTCAAATTTTGAGCTTGTCGGATCAGCCTATAGGGTTGTACCAATTTTTCCATCTTTATGCATCGAATGCAATACAATTTAGTAAGTAATACTTTTTAAATAAATCGATAATATATTATAAATAAACAAATCATATTATTAAAAAGTTAAAAGTAGTATTTTAGAGAAATAAGTAATATCTTTTGAAAATAATAAATAATGTATTTAAGTAGTCAATTTTTAAATAAACATATAATATTTTTTAATTAAACAAGGAATACTGTTAGATCAGGTTGTACGGTGCAACTGATGTTGACATTTGTTTTTATATTCCATCACATTAGGATAAAAACTATCTAATTTAATTACGGTTTCTTGAATAATTTGTAATTAATTTTATCTTGTTTTGAAAAAAACTTATTTGATGAATTCAATAAAATCCACATGAATTGAGCGACAACTTTTTTCAATTAGAAGAATCTAAATACAAGTATGAGGTTATATTCCATTATTATAATGTAATATGATTAAAAATCAGTAATAAAAACCAACAATAAAAATAGTAATTAATACGAGTAATGAATATTACCACTACTGAATAATAGTAACACTAATAATAACTAATTATTGCATTACGGAATGCAAAATTGTAATAATATATAGTATAATGATTAGTATTTCATTACAAAAATTAATAAATACTATAATAATTAATTAGGAATCATCATAAATGATTTAAATTTCATTACTAAAATAATTATTATTCTATGAATATTATAATTATAATATTTTTCAAAAAATATTATGTTCTATTTCAAAAAATGTTACATAAATAATTTGTTCTTACACGTACTAATTAAATTTTTTTGTATATAATTTATTATTATTATTTATTATTTATTATTTTTATATTGGAGTGGTATATGTTAGAGTCTTGCACAGATACACCGAACACAGCGGGTTGGAGTAATAGGTTGTAAGAAAACGCTACATTTTTTGTTTTCTTTTGATTTTGGTGTAACCAATCATTGCACATTATTTTAGGTTGTCGACTCATAAACATAGCACATCTTATCTTCTCTCCATGTCAATTAATTATCATAAAATTAGATTAATCATATTACCTAATACGAAAGGTAATTGTGATTAAATGTTAAACGGACCAACTCTAGTGATTATTGGCTATCCTAACGAATTATTGTTGTGATTAATGAACTTATATAGAAAAAATTTCTTTTTAAAAAATCGAGTCTTGCATATATCATGGGAGAACTAAGGTACAAGTATAGTGATTGATTGATGTTAGCCCCCTCCCCACCACAACTTTCACTTCCAATCTCAATCTCTCTCAATTTGTAACAATTACACATTCACTCCCCCCCCCCCCCCCCCTTCTCATATGTAGCTTGAAAAAAACAAGTTAGATCAGACGTTTTTCTTCATCACCTCATGCCCCTTTTTCCAACAAGAGAAATACGGCAAGGTCCAAACTACAACTACAAATAAATGCACAACCATTTGTTAAGTGTCAGTATTGCCACTGGCCTGCTTGTTTGTAACAAAAAGTTACGATATTTTCATTTGTTGTATGTTTATTGACAAATCATCACTATATGAGAATTACATGTCATGGATAGATGATATGTGGAAAATGCAACAACGATAATCTGAACACGGGGAATTTGATGTTGAGCACAAAACAACCAATATTTTTCATAAAATTCATCCAATATTTTTTTCATAGAATTCAATTATCTTGCAACCATATGGTATAGTTTGAAGAATTTTTCAATTTCATTTAATAATGTTGGTGCTGATTAAACTTATTTACTATTATTTATTCAAACTCACCAACCATTATTAATTGATGGTAAATTTTTTGCGTTGCATACCTACGTTATTTATCTAAGGAAAAAAAGTGCAAATTACCCCCAAACTAATACATCGGGTTCAAATTACATCGTAACTATATTTTTCTTGTCCCTAAATACCCTTAAAACTTTTGAAATTGGATTTTTATATAAGCCCATGACTCCTAAAAATGATACAAAAATGGCCATCGAAAATATAAAAATAACAAAATAAATTTTAAAAATATTTAATAAATGAAATCATAAATATATTTAATAATAAAAAATAACAAAATAAACTTTTAAATTGTTCAAAATTTATATATATATATATATATATATATAAATTAACATCTTAGAATTTTCTATAGATCTAAACAATCTCAAAACACCTGAAATTATTTAAATAGAGTAAATAATTGAAAATTAAAATCTATCAAAAAAAACATAGCAAATCCTAAAGTCCCTAAAATTTTCATTTAGAATTATTAAATTTTATTTGGTTAATATCTTGATTTATTTAAATATATTTCTAATTGATTTAGATTTATTACATATTTTTTCAGAATCATTAAGTTGTTTTCACATATAGGTGGTCATATTGAGTTCATCTTTAAATGTTCTTGAGCATATTTGGCCCTTGTCTAAAATTTAATGATTATTTGACAAAAAAAATAATTTATGATCTAATTTAAGAATGAAATATTAGTTCATGGACGAGGTTTTCATTTGTTTAAATGTATGCTATAGATGATATGCAAGTTTTACTACATAATATTGCCCCTATTTTCAAGATTCAATTTCTTTTAGATATGCATATATCTCGATATAAAAATGGTTTAAATTTTATAAAAATATTGATTTTGTGCTTTTTTTTTCTTAAATTAATATATCAATCGATGACATTCCACATATTTGATCAAGTTATTTGATTAAATTATTTGAACGGGTTGTTTTATGAATCCTGCTCCTTCCTCCCTCATTTTTTTTCAAGTGCGTCAAAGATGTGGTGTTTTTCATCTCAATGTCACATTATTCATTCTTTTTTTTTTCTTTTTTAAGAAAATAAAAGTATATATATATATATATATATATGTATTTGTTGTTTCTCATACTAAAATTTTTTTAACGAAAGAATTCCACACAAGTTTATATTCTCAAACTTGGGTGTTTCTTCTTTTCGATCACGATTTATTTTATTTTTGTTGTTTTAATCTATATTATAAAAAATATAAATGTTCTACTTTGTAAACATCGTGTACGACAAACTTGGAACAAAATCTTTCATATATCGTGTATGAGTTTCAAAAAACTTAAAGAAATACAAGACAATCATTATAGGAGGAATGAGGAAACCTGAAAAGGCATTCTCCAAGGCTAGGATATCTGCAAAAGTTGATGAGGCAACAACATGATCCATAAGGCCTTACTTTGAAGCAAAGCATTGTAAAGTTGCTCTAAGGCAAACAACATGATCGAAATTATTTGACAAAAACTATTGATAAAACTTTGTTTACATAAAAATCTTTGTTTTCAAAATTTCAATTAATTTAGGGATACAAGTTTAATGATAATATTTTTATATAGAAATGGTACAACTTATTATGTAACGGGACATATAATAGTAATGTTATGTTACATATATATGTTATGTATTAATGCAGTTGCAACAGAAGATGTTGCTCCATTTATAACAAGAAATTGATATTGATATAAGATAAGATTTCATTACCTCTTCTCAACTTAACACTTCTCTATCTCTTTTTAGTGGTTTGTGGATCGAACTTCTAATTAAAATAATTATTTTATAAATATATCACTTATTTATTAAGCTCGAACAAATTAATATTTTTCTTAGTTATTTGCTTTTTTCCTTTCCTAATAGCGCTCTCATATATATTTTAAAAAATTATAAACACGAACTCAAAGTTGAAGATATTTTTTTTTGAAATTAATCATCAGCCCCAATAATTAAAGTACCAGTTGATGGAAGAATTTGAGAATGATTCACAATTAATAATGGTGAATCTTTGAATTCTATTTCAAAGGATTTTGATGGATTCAAAATTCATTAGAACTTGAAATATTGATGGATTCACAATTAAAGTTTTAGAGACTATTTTAGGAATGCCTTATATGAGATTAAATCCCTACAAATAAAACATTGAACATCTTGAAAAATAAAACAATATGAAGATTAAAAAAACCCTAAGAATTCTGAAAACTGAAAAACTAACAAAAATCTATGAAGGAAAAAAATTGGAGAAGAAATTAGAAAAAAAAAAAAAAAACCTTAAAAAATTAGGAGAACTAGAGAACTGAAAAAAAATAAAAATAAATAATAAGCCTCCATTTATCATAATATATTTTCATAAAAGGTCTCATTTCAATTTGTACTCAAAGTGTTATTAGGTTCTCTATTTTATACATTAAATTTATAACTATATAATCAATAAATACCATCTTCTATTTATACGCATCTTGATAGTATAAGATGAACAGGAGATTTCACATGTAGAAGAGCCCATTTGAAAAGGAGGTGGCAAAAAGGACCGGAACAAATTGGAGTGAAACCAAATCTAAACGCAGCTGCCTTAGAATGTGGTATTTTAGACCCACCGCTGCAGAAGTGATACCTCAACTTGAATTAAACAAAATATTTATTACACAAATTTGACTTTGTGATTACATTATGACTCCCACGGACATAACTATTCAAATCTCCCAAAAGACAAAGCCACTATAAAACAAACCCTTTTCTTGCAATAACATTTGGCTCCAAGAATCTTTCATTCATAGCGTTGAAAATACCCCCATCTTTAAAACATGCTTCTCCTTTTCTTTTAATCTCTTGTTCTAGCAAGCTGTTTGTGTTTCCAAGATTTCAAACCCTGAAACTCAGACCTCTGATGACTCAATCTGGGAAGCATTCGCAGGGAAACAGTATGATTTTTCATTTTATTTTTTTAATGTTTTTTGGGATTCATAGTTTCTTGGACATGATTTGGACTGTTTTATTGTTTTCTGACATGGGTTTTTGTTGGGGTTGTTTTTTTTTTTTTTTTTTTCTTTTTTGGGAAAAGTTTATCCAAAAGTGAAGGTGAAGGTACAGAGAGAAGAAGATGATCAATATAATTATGAGAAGAGTTCTTTGCAGTCTCTGAAGGGATTTGAATGGCTATCTCTGCAAAATTTCTCTTCTTCAGGTATATTAATATGTATGCATGTATGTATATGTATATTTCCACCCTTTTAATCCATCAATATTATTATCGTTCAAACATATTATTGACTTTCTCAATTGTGTTGTTGATTTTCTTGAAGTTGTGTTCTGTTTTTTTTTGGACCAGTCTTTTGTTTGGTATAGTGTGACTTGTTGTCTTCTCTTTCTATATTCCTGGATGATTTCCAGGATAGGTTGTTTTATACCTTATATGGGGTGATTATCTCTCTCTCTCTCTCTCTCTCTCTGTTTGTAAGGAGGATCAATATTGATCCCCACCTCTCCGCCACTTGACCCAAAGTTATGACCCGATAGGTGTAGATGAAGGGTCTTACCATGTTGGGTGGGGGGTTGTGGGGGGGGGGGGGAGATCATCTTGAATAATTGCTGATAAGCAATCTATATAAAGCTCTCTCCATTCCAATCATGTGATCTTAGATGATTGACATAGTCTTCCTACGGTTGTTTAACTTTTATGCGTTTTTAGCTCTGAGTGTAGGATTTATGTGATTACTCACTGATATACAATCACAGCAAGATAACATTTCGAACAAAATAGGCCATGCTAGAATTGTTCTGCGTGGAGTGCATTTCTCATCTATATACTGGGATGAAAAAATGTTTTTATCTCACAAATCTGGCTACTTCCATTAAAGCTCTTAATCATGGACTCCTGGTCCTTTAAAATGGAATTCATAATGCTGATTCTCTTAAGTTGTCGATAATTAGTTGTGCTGCGAAAAGTTGCAGCATTAACCAGTCTTGCTTGGCTGAACATTATAATCCTTTCTGTTCTGAAGCCTCAACAACCTTCTCAAAAACCTTTTTTTTTTTTTCATTTTTCCTTTAGCGTTTAATTGTTACTAGCTCTATATGCCACATTCTGCTGAGGTGATGGCTATTCAGAAAGACAGAAACAGCATTGTAATGAACTTGCAGTGGTGGTGAAACGTAAATAAGTTACACAATTCACCATTTTTAGTTGTGTGCATAGACTTTTTCCTTTTGATTTGGAGGCTCAATGAGAGGCTTTGAATTTGCATTATGCTTTATTATCATTCAAATTTTTGGATCTCATGATGGTGCTAAACTGTATAATACCACATCGTGTACTACACAGGAAAACCGAGTAATTTTCTTGCACTTTTTTTCATAAATAAGCCCAACGATATACTTTAAACTGTTCAATTGTTTGGATGTGTAGATGATTCACCTGGATCAATTGTCAGAGTTCCTCGCTCTTATAATGCTCCCAAAACACCACCTCCTAGCTTTCTCTCATCCAAAGCCAAAGGTTTGATATTTCTGGTGTGTATTTCTTTCCAAAGTATAGTACATAATGATTTTCGACAAAGTAATTATACTTTGTTTTTATCAACAGAAGAAGCCAACAAAAAGAAAACAGCTGTGGAGGAGAACCAAAAAAATGTAAGAGCAAATTCAGCCCCACGTCCCCGTGCTGTCTTATCGAGTCCAGGTAACTCTCACCTAGTTTAACTCTACATATGCATAAAGATCTTCTACGTATGATCAACTTCTTGCTGACTACTAGTTTCTGTGATTCTGATGTTTGGTGAAACGGCAATGCTGCATTAATATACAGTTGTACTAATTTATGGACTATCAAAAGGTCACAAGTGACTTGTAGCTTTAGACTCTCTAGACTAGAGCTCGGGCTTATATATATGATTTATATATGTATGAGCGCCACGAACTTCAGGCATTGTTTCACACCACTTGCAATTTACTAATCCTATCTGGTGTTGTAATAAAACATAAAGAAGTCCCTTTAATCGTGCAATAAGACCGACAATCTGTCCGATTTTTTGGTTGGTTTGATGAGACGTATCATCTTATTATCTTCCATCTATAAGTTACTGAGTATGTGTGTATTTGTGAGTTTATGGATGATAGGTAGGATATTAGATGTGCCTTATCTGTATGTATCATTAGAACGGCATACATCCTGTAAATTTCCATGTCAATATCGACAATTTAAAAAAGAATTGGCTAAAATAACAAAACGTCATCAAAGTTTTGTACTGCATTATTTCTTGCTTGTATCTTAACAAGTCTGCTTTCATGCTCTTGTGAAATTACACTTCACATGCATTTCTGCATTTAGTTCAGTAACTCTACCGATAACCTTCAATTTTCTCTATCCTTAACTCAGACAATGACGAAATCATCAGTAACAGAACACAGGCAAGACGACAACTTTTTCCAGGTCTGAAAAACCACGACTCATGTCCGAACAGACACAAGCAATGCAGGATTTTCCCCAAATCTTCAGCTGCTGAAAGTAGTGTTGTACCCAAACAAGGAGATAACAAAGAATTGGCTGAGCCCAAAAACGACATTCGAGCAAGAGGCAGAGCAACAACACTAACCGATTCAAGAAACCGAGTAGGAGGAAATTGGAAAAAGACAACCTCATCACCCATCCATAGTTAAGGTTTTTTTACATACGGTACAAATTTCTTCCTAGTCCTGCAGGAATATCGAAAAACAGTGAGTTGAAACTAAAGAGAGATTGCTTGGTATTACAAATCAGGTAGCATGTGCACTTTTTGGCTTTGTAGATATTGATCTTGTGTCCTGAGTACAATGAAATGCGAAACTCAGAGTCGACTACTCAGAGCAGGAGTCCTGTCCAACTTGATTAAAACTTGTTTGAGTTGGATTCCGTTAATAACAAAAGCAGCTAAAACATGATTTTGAAAGCTCGATAACAATGCGAACGAGCTTGAACAATAGTGTGTTCGACTCCATTCTATGCATTATAGCCCTGCTGTCCAAAATGGTTATATATACTGCTTATATAACATCCAAAAATTCTGCCACTATCTATATATATAAAGTTCCTCATGTCCTTTGTACCCTCAATTTTGTTGTCTCTAGGCTCTCTCTACTTTCCATTATTTACATATTTGCCCCTGCATTTTCAATTATATTGCTGGTTTTTAAGGGGTGATAGCTAGAAAAATAAAAGTGCAGGAGAGCAAAAGTGTTAAAAACATAAAACATTGAGGGAAAATTTAAGGAAAAATTATAATTATTAAGTTTTAACTGTATTTTTATTGTAATTATTCAAATAAAAAGAATTTTTTTAAATACAATATAATATTTTTATCGTAAAAAAATAATATATTTTTGAACAATCTAAAAAAGTTATATTTTAGTAAAAGAGAACCTTAACTGATGAGGGGCAAAATTTATGGGGGTTGCATTTCCAAAAAGGATGCGAATCCGAATCGAACGAGGCACATAAAATTTCATGCAAGTAGTGGAATTTTTTAAGAAGCTGAGGACTTGGGTGGAACTTCAATTGTTTGAGAAAAAAATAGTTCGAAAAAAATAAAAAGAATTATCAATTTTTAAAAAGTTTAATTTCGATCTACCTAGAGATTGTTATAAAACTTTGTGATAAAAATAATTAAAAGTTATTAAATAAATTAAACCGATAATAGTTAAGGAACAAATAGGGACTTAATGACTATTAAGAGGAAAAACAATTGTGACGGAAGAACTTCTTTTAAGGTGAAGAGAGTATTTATTTACAAATTTAATGTATTTTACTTCTTCAATATCTTTTAGTACTTCCTCATATTCAAAATATGTGTCGTCTTAAAAAAATCTCACTCATATTAGAAAATAAATTAAGTGTCTATTCCACCCTTAATCAATAGAGAAGAAATAATAATTATTAGTGGTAAAAACACATCATGTGTACATTTACAAGAAAAATTGAGGATAAATTAGAAAAATATCATTAATTCACATCTTAAAAATTGTAAAACGTTACTTATTATGCAAAAAATTAAAACTACTAAACCAACACTTATTGTGGATGAAATACAAATTTTTAAATAAAAAGAGTCGGTAGAAATCAATCTCGGACAAGTGTATTAATCTAAAAGGACTCCCCTTAGATTCCTATTTCAATCATATAAAGAGATGTTTTGCCAAGAAAAGGGAATACTAGATATTTGAGGATCTCCAAACCCTATGTAAAGTAAAAAAATCCCCAAAATAATTAATGGACGTGGTCACATGTAACCTACCCTAACAAATGCCACCTTCATATTTATGAATAGTAGAGCTAGCAAAATTAGCTTTCGATCAATTCGATATTTTAGATGAGCTGAATTATATATTATAAGGCTTGAAATACAATTATATTTATTTGGTTTATGCATTATGAATCGTTTTGCAAAGTTTTAATATGTTAAGATACATGATGAGTTGGGCTAAATTTATGTGGACAGATAAAATTTTCAGGATGACCAAACCCAACTTTCAACATTAGACGGGCTGAATTGCCACATCTAATGAATAAATATTAATAACCCAAAGAAAAAGAAACAAGTATTGGAATCTTGTGATCTCACATTCTAGTTTTACTGAATGTGTGAGATACTGTTATGTTGATTTGTTTAATTTTTTATGAATTATTTGGTTGATAATTTTGATATCAATAATTATCGTGTAATTTGTAAAATAAAAAAAAAGTAATGTAAAAATAAACTCATCGAATCAAAACTCAACTCGTGAAAAGTCTAAAAGATTTCTTTATCTATTTTAATAACTATACGTTCATCTTTTGTCAAATTAATAAGACCGAGTGAGTCCAATCTTTTACCACTTCGGTTAATATTATTTGTCCAATATCTTTTCAAATGTATTGTTTTTGTCCTTTTTGCCATTTTATTGAGTAGTCAAAAAGGACTTACTAATTTGGTCTCAATAAGTTAATGCAAGAGGCTCGCATGCTCATTGTACAACTGGCTCAAAGATGAAAAATACCATCAACCCTTGTTTATAGAACTTGAAATAAACATAGTTTGATGCTATTCTTTACGGTGCTCGAATTCAACAATATCATCTAACCTTGTAAATAGAGCTAAAAAGAAATAAGATTCGAGTGAACAATACAATCAAATCCAACAAAACTTATATGTCAACTTCTTAATATCAATGTTTTCCTTTTTTACTATCTAAGTGAAAAACAAAAAACATTGAATGGAATGAACAACAAATATATTTTCTTATTCAAAAAGAATATTTGTGGTGATATACTCTTTTATATTCGATATATAGACTCGAATATGGACATAACATTGGTGTACAATATTATGCATTTGTTCATCAGAGCTTTGGACTTTGGGCTTTGGACTTTGGAGTATTTTGCAATACAATTGTTAGGTCTCTCTCTCTCCCCCCCCCCCCCCCAAAGAAAACATGTAATGCTTATACCAATTCAACTTCAAAGCAAAATGATATTCTTACAATCACCAATTTTTATTTACACTCTTCATCCATAACTCAAACGTATTTTTGTTATAAGGGGCACTATCATTGAAATATTAACTATTAAAAACTTGAACCTTTCAAATACAACATTTTTTCAAAATAATTTTATCTATAAAATAACTCGTTTGATAGAACGAAGAGAATAATATTTATAACTATATAAAAGCATGACAGTTGGAGAAATTTACAGAAATGTATTTTTCCGCTCAAATCAAATTTCAATAATTCTTGTCGAAATCAAACAAAAAAGTATTGGTGCAACGTGCACTGCACGCGCTTCTATGATTGGCGGCGCATGCAGTACATGAACCATATGTGAGAGCGGAGTTCTGAATAATTTTTTTGATCAATCATATTTTTTTTTCTTTTCATCTCAAATTTCAAAGGCTTATAACTTTTGTGTCTTAATGTATTTTTTATAAAAAATATATCAAATTAAAGATTGCATGTATAAAAATATTTTTTAAAAACATTAAACTTTTTTGTAGGTTAATTGTAACATATTTGATATTTAAAATATTTTATATAAAATAAAATTAATATTATTATAAAATTTATTTAAAAAAAATATTATTATTTATAATTTTATGTTTAATTTTTTTATATATAAATTTGACAAAATTTAACACACCACAAATTGGGGAAAGGAGAAACAGTGGAAAAGCCGAGCACCTTCTCAGTGCCCATAAATATATTTGCAACAATAATTGATAACCATCATCTATCATATCCTGTATGCATGCTGTAAATCTCTCTCTCTCTCTCTCTCCACCATGGAAGCATCATCATCACAGAAACCTCAAAACATAGTTCTGCTACCTCCTCCATTGTTTCTAGGCCACCTCATTCCTTTCATCGAACTCGCAAAAAAACTCGTTTTCCACCACAACTGCACCGTCACACTCGTCATCCCCCATGACAGCTCCTCCATGAAAGCTCAGAAAACCCTACATCAAGAACTTCCACCCACCATCAACCCCGTTTTCCTCCCTCCCATCCTGACCGACAACCTCCCGCAGAGCCAACACCCCGAGATTCTGGCGGCGTCGCGTGTAATCCGGTCGCTCCCGGCTCTAGGGGACGCTCTGTCTTCGTCTGAAACTGCCGCCGCCGCTCTCGTGGTGGACCTCTTCGCTCCCTACGCTATTGATGTAGCTAAGGAGCTGGGAATCCCGGCTTATATTTTCTTCACCACTGCTGCCTATCAGCTGTCAATGTTCTTGGATTTCACCAAGTTTGATCTCTCCTCCGTACGGCCGCCGGAGATGAGGGGCCCACCGCCGGAGATTATGCTGCCGGGGTCTGTAGTGTTGAAAAGTAAGGATTTTTCGGACTTAATGAAGGACAGTGACGTGGAAGTCCAGAACTGGTTTGGTGATCTCACAAACAAGTACCTCTCAGCTGATGGAATTCTTGTGAACAGCTTTCTGGAATTGGAGACAGAAGCATTCAAGAACATGGAACTCCATCACTGCATCCGTATTTATCGGGTCGGCCCGTTGATCCGTGCAATTGAAGCAGACGATCACGGCTCAGAGTGTGTGAAATGGCTGAATAACCAGCCAACTAGATCTGTTATATTTGTTTCCTTCGGCAGTGGTGGAGCTTTATCAATGGAGCAGTTCAGGGAGCTAGCATTCGGCCTGGAAATGAGTGAGCAGAGGTTTCTTTGGGTGGTGAGAAGCCCACAAGAAGACGCTGCGGCGTCGTATTTAAACACTCAGAACAAGGAATCAGACCCTCTTGATTTTCTGCCGGAAGGGTTCTTGGAGAGGATTAAAGGGAAGGGCCTTGTGGTGGCCTCGTGGGCGCCTCAGGTTCGAGTACTGAGCCATGGGTCCACAGGAGGGTTCGTGACGCACTGTGGATGGAGTTCGATTCTGGAAAGCGTGGTGTTTGGGGTGCCGATGATCGCGTGGCCGCTTTGCTTCGAGCAGAGGATGAATGGAGTGTACTTGAGGGATGGAGTGAAGGTTGCATTGAGAGTGAAGGAGAATGAAAATAGTGTCGTGGGGAGAGAGAGTGTTGCAGAGGTAGTGAGAGAATTGATGGAAGGTGAAGGAGGAAAGGAGATTCAGAAGAGGGTGATGGATGTTAAAGTTGCTGCTGGGAATGCTTGGAGCCAAGAGGGATCTTCTGGAGAAGCACTTGCGCAGGTAGTTCAGAATTGGATCAATGGAAACTGATAATTTACTGTTATCACTACACATTTGCATATATTTATATTAACATGTTTATTGGGATGTACGTGGAATATGTGGTGAAAATATCCGGTACTAGTATAACGAACATATTTATTTATGTAAAATATATGGTAAAAAGTAGATGCTAGATGTATGTAACAAAGTGAAATTTTTATCTTTTTAATTTTTTGAATTATGTTTCTTCTTGATACCGAATATATTATATTATATAGTGATCATTTGACAATGAAAAATTGATAAAATACTATATATTAAATTTTATATCGAATTGGAAATATTTGACTCATTTTGATTCAATTACTATTCCTCATCTAGGCTTGTCCCACAACTTGAAGGAAGCATAAGTTTGTTTATTTATTTGGTAAACTAGGGATGTAAAACAAATTGAGTTGTAAATTTGTAAGTTATATTGAAATGAGTTTTTTTTTATAAATTTTGCATGAACTGAATCGACACATTTAGTTTATTGTATCATAAATTGTAATTCAAACATAATTTATTTATTTTGCTGATTGACCCTACTTATCCGATTGGATTTAGCTTATTGTATCAAAATTGTAATCCGAATACAATCCATTTATTTTACTAGTTGACTCGACTAATCAAATTGAAAACAAATAATAAAATTTAAAAATAAATATTTTATGATATTTGTGAATTTACAATTCTATAAATTCACAAAATAATAATTAAAATTAATAATATATAATAACACAATTTTCTCTAATCATTGAAAGCATCAAATTAAGTTCAATTGTTAAAGAGGCAAAAATACGTTTTTAGAAAAAAATGAAAAAAATCCGACCTGCCGGATTCGAACCAGCGACCTAAGGATAACAGCAACTACTACAGTCCTCCGCTCTACCAACTGAGCTAAGGTCGGTTGTTGCTAAACTCGCCTAATATTTGTCTATAATTATACTTACAGCCCTAAAATCAATAAATTAATTTATTCCAAATAGATAAATAAATACTTTCTCCTGTAATCTTCATAAATAAGTGGTTTCTGCTCTATATCACCATGTTGAACTAACAAGTGTTCCTTTTATACTGATCATTGGCTTTCATCTCTTGTGGAAATATGAGCAAGAATATACACTACTGGATTGGCCAGGGATCACTGATGGATCTAGAATTTCTGAATTATAATTTAGAAAATGGGGGCATTTTTGAACAAGCAACATGGACAAATTCTTACCTACTAAGAATCTAAATGAAAACTTGTTTGAACTGATGATAAAATAAGTTCAAACACAATTTTTGAAAGCCCGGGAAAACTCCAAGCTGAATGAATAATGCTGCTCCTATAATCCTTTTACTATGGCTAATGACAGTCTTTGACAGCAGACATCCTGAAGCAACATTTAGATTGGGTTTTGGATGCCCATCTCCTGATAAATCATGTCTAACACACACGATATACTTTTAAACTCGGGATGTGTTCTATCACCCGCTAAAAATACCTTGCCACCATTGCTCGACTCGATCCAACTACAGCCAGGTTGCTTCTTGACACCATTCTCTTTCATCTGACTCCACATACTATAAGCCTTTTCTCTCTTTCCATTAGCCAGATACATCTCAGCAAGAATCATATACACGCCTGAGTTAGAAGGCTCTGACTCCAAGATCTTCTCCCCAGCAATCTCAGCTACCGACATGTTTTTGTGCATTCTACACGCTCCAAGCAGTGCCCCCCAAACACTTGCGTGTATTTCTAATCCGTCTCTTTGCATTTCATTCAAAAGATCCATTACTTCATCAATAAGTCCGAACCTACCCAATAGATCAACCATACAGGTGTAATGCTCATTTGTCAACTGAAGAAAATATTCGCTTTTCATAACATTGAAGTAATGTTTTCCATGCGTCACAAGTCCTGCATGGCTACAGGCAGAAAGGACACCAACAAATGTGATTTGGTTAGGTTTCACACTTGATAACCTCATCTTTTCAAACATCTTTATAGCTCTTTCACCATGGCCATGATGAGCTAATCCGCATATTATAGAGTTCCACGAAATGGTATCATGGGAAGTCATGGAATTGAACTTATGTAATGCAGAGTCCATGTTACCACATCTGAAATACATTGTAATAAGCGCATTACCCACAGCAGTAAAGCAATCAATTCCCACCTTAATAGCTTCAGCATGAATTTGTTGTCCAAGATTCAATGATGGCAAGTTTGAACATATAGTGAGGGAACTTGTGAACGTAGCTTCATCCATGGAGAAACTGTTTTCTTTCATTTTGATAAACGATTTTACACCGTCCTCATATTGATCGTTTTCCCCTAGTCCAAATATGGCGACATTCCATATAGTTGTATCAAGAGCAGGCATCAATCGAAAAACTTTCATGGCATTTTCAACCTCTGACATATCAAAGTATCCAATCATGATATTTGTCCATGACACAATGCAACTGAATGGAGATTTCTCTAAAATTGCATGAGCTTCTAACACCAAACCATTCTTGACAAATCCCAACATGATCGAATTCCATGACTTTTGGAATTTCTGAGGCATCTCTCGGAAGAGCCTCAAGGCATCATTAACCCTTCCAATACTCAAGAATCCATCTATCACCGCACTCCAAGAGCTACTGTCCTTCTCAGGCATCTTGTGAAACAGGCCTTCTGCAATTTCAACGAAGTTATTTTGTATATAACCACTAATCATGGTATTCCAAGCTTGAATATCCTTCACTGGCATATCATCGAAGACTTTCCTCGCTTCAACAATCTTTCCAGCTTCCACAAAGGCCTTCACCATGATAGTCCAGGATGCAGTATCCCTAGTGATCATTTCCTTGAACAGCTTCTCAGCTCTTTCAAACTCCCGAACCCTCACTAATCCCCCAATAACCAAATTCCAAGAAACTACATCTTTTAAAGGCATTGCAGTAAACACACTCACCGCATATCCCACCAACTCATTATCAACATACCCTGAAATCAACGAATTCCAAGTTACAATATCTCTATACTCCATTCCGTCAAATACAACTTCAGCCCCTTCCACATCTCCATACTGCATTAACCCAGAAATCATCGTATTATAAGAGAAAGTATCACGAACGGGCATTTGGCTATACAAGCAGACTGCCTTGTCATAAAATCCATTTTGAAAATACCCTCTAATCATAGCATTATACGTGACTGTATTCTTGTGAGACATTCTGTCGAACAACTGTTGTGCTTCTTCAACAAGGCCATTTCTCATGAAATTTGAGATCTTTGAGTTGGAGGGTTTCAGGTCGACAAGCGTGGTGACTGTCCGCTGCTTGAAAAGGGGTTTTAGAGAGAGAAATTGGGTGAGCGCGACAAGCTGTCTGATGTAAAACGACATGCTCCATGCTGGTTTCACGAAGACAGCGAACAATTAAGAAACTACAGATAGCTATTGAAATTAGTTAGAAATCAGTCCGGTTTGGTGTGGGCTGTAATTGGGCCCATAATTTAGTTATTAGTCCGATTTGGTGTGAGAACTGGGCCCAGTATTTTAGTTATTATTCCGGTTAAGAATGGGCTCTAATTGGACTTTTCTAATTTAGGGTTATGAGTTTGGATTTGGGTTTAAGAAATGGGCATAAGCACACTATAATTATACATAATTAGTATTGTCCCGTACATATGTAATATATTCTATAATAAAATATTAAGTAAATTAATATTTAAAGTATTTTATTATTTTATCGATAAAGAAATATGTAAAAAATATAGTTTTTTTATCAATAAAAAATATATTCCCAAAATATGAATCTCCTTTCTATAATAAATAAATTAATTATATTAAAGAATAAAATCTTTAATAAGGTTTTTTTAAATTTATTATTTAATACTACTTTATGCTTAAATATAATATAAATAATTAAATATATAAAAAATGTCAAATTTAATCCAGATAATTAACAAAAAAATTATATTTCTTGTATCTAATATCTCATTTTAATTTATACGATATAAGTGTTAAATTAAAGACCATGAAAAACGTATTTTGTATTTAATAAATTAAATATTTTCAGAAACAAAAAAAACAACTAAACAAATGCTGACATATCACTTTTTTCTTAAAAATATTTTCACATATAGAAATTAAAAGTTTATTTTTAAATTATTTTATTATTACATGAATGTAATTTATATCAAAACTCTATTATATAGTCGAGTGAGATATATTACATGAATAATTAAATAAAGAAAAGGCAGTCGGTGAGATTCTACAGCAAAATTCTAAACATTTTCTGCATGAGGTTTTTGGCGGGATTCTGATAATTTTTATATTTGTGCCACTTAATTCTTTTTATATTAGCATATATTTTAAATTATGATAATTATAATTTGGGCTAATTTGACAATATATAATATTATTCAATTTTTTTAAAAAATAGTATTGTTTAATTTTTTTAAAAATATAGTATTGTTTAAATTTATTAAGAAAGTAGGTAAAGTCTGCTGGTGAGATTGACGACATTCGGCTGAATTGTTTTTTCTTTTTTCTTTTTACTTTTTCCAATCATGTGTGTATGCTGTGTTTGTGCTTGTGTGTGTATGTTGTGTGCGCGCGCGTGTACAGCAGTAATAATAATAATAATAATAATAATAATAATAATAATAATAATAATAATAATAATAATAATAAGAACAACAACAATAATAATAACAATAATAATAACAATAATAATAATAATAATGAAAGTGAATTATAACCTGCGTATACATGATTTCTACGGATCGTCTAAATGGCTTCCCGAGATACAATTGCTTGTCAATGACGAGTAGATTCAAAATTTTCAATAATTCTTCCTATAATTTATCAAAGCTACACTTTTTTTTTTTAATTATGAAAAAAATTAAATCAACTCATCATTTCGAGCAATTGTATCTTAGGAAGCCCTTTAGACGATCCGTAGAAAATATGTACACGCGGGTTAAAGCTCATTTTCATTGTTTAATAATAATAATAATAATAATAATAATAATAATAATAATTAGGAAGCCCTTTAGACGATCCGTAGAAAACATGTACACGCGGGTTGAAGCTCACTTTCATTGTTTAATAATAATAATAATAATAATAATAATAATAATATTATTATTATTATTATTATTATTATTATTATTATTATTATTATTATTATTATTATTATTATTATTATTATTATTATTCCAGACACAAGCACAAACACACATAATTAGAAAAGGTAAAAGAAAAAAGATCACCTGTACTACAGGCGATTAAAGAAAAAAGAAAAGAAAATCCAGCCAAATGTTGCTTATCTGACAGGCAATTTTACCTACTTTTTAAATAAATTTAAACAATACTAATTAAATAAAATTAAACAATACTATATTAAAAAAAATTAATTTGAACAGTACTATATATACTGTGAAATTAGCCCAAAATCTGTAT
This sequence comes from Caryopteris x clandonensis, assembly GCA_028749325.2. Taxonomy (NCBI): domain Eukaryota; kingdom Viridiplantae; phylum Streptophyta; class Magnoliopsida; order Lamiales; family Lamiaceae; genus Caryopteris; species Caryopteris x clandonensis. The sequence goes on from JAPYKT020000015.1 coordinate 1,200,961, forward strand.
ATTATTGGTGCATAACACATTAATTACGAGTATAATTGAAGTTTCTATGATATATTATATTATGATAAGATTATGATGTAATAGATATATTATTCAATATTGATATTTTGATGTGTTTAGATTATTTCATATTTTATACTCACATTTGTATTGTTTTTTGACTGATTATTATATGTACTTGATCTAATTAATGAATGATTTCGAGAAAATCAAACAAATAATGAAGAAGCTCGTTAAAAATATTCTATCATTTTTGTATTGTAATAGACCAGCTCATTTTGCACAAGAAGTAAATAGTTCTTTTGGTCCATTAGGATCTATAATTTTTATTTTATTTTTTATTTATTTAATTTTTTTTTTGGTGAAAAGGGTAAACAGAAAAATCCCCACCCACTTTTACAACAATCACATCGCTGTGGGAGGAACAAAGAAATTTTATCTCCTCTTCTATTTTCTCTCTTTTCACTTTTAGGAAATCATGTCAGAATTTTCAACCCTTTTTTTTATTTCTTTTCATTCTATCTTTTTTTTTTTTTTTTTTTTTTTTTGTAATTTAATGATTATGTTTATATGTAATGTTAACCAAATTATGAGTGACTAATTTTATATTTGATTTAAAAAGTTGATTTCAGTTATATTTTTGTGAGGCACGAGGTGCAGGTTATAATTTTTCTTGTTTTATATTCAAAATATTCGTGGTTAATAATTTTAAATTCTATGAAAATCATTTGTTAATTTGATATAACAAATCATATTAATATTTAATTTCCTTCACAAATTTCATAACCTGTTAGTAATTGTGGGTAGTTGAAATTTAGTAGCATTAGATTAAATAAATTGTGCTATCATAATTTATTTAATCTAATTTATTTAATCTAATGGAACCCATAAAATCAACTTCATTAATTATGGCTATCCTAATTAATGACTATTCCGTAACTGTTTCTAAATGTGGATTATGCTATCATTAATTGACAAGAAATGATATCATGTCCAATCAATTAATGATAAATATTTATTAAATCTTTGGTTTGCTTAATTATGAAAACAAAAGAGATGTTATGGTTATCCTAATAATTCTTAGGTTAAATATTTGAATTGCAAGAGTATATGTGTGAGTTATAATCAGATCGTAATTGAATATCTTACCCTTGAGTCAATTTTCTTTTTATTTAATATCTTAAAATTTCACCCATCTTTAATTTTGTTGTTTGTTGGTTAATTATCATTAGAGATTTTGTCCACTTGTTTTTATAATTTGTTGAAATTTATCAGATTCTTAGATTAATTGATCTCAAAACCCCTTCTTTATAAATTAAACTCAAAATAATTTGAATACGCATTTTTTGAGGATTCGATCTTATTCGCCACTATTATAATTTTAGAGAGTATGAATATCATAGTTGATGGATTAAGACTCCTATCTCATTTAAGGCACTGCCCTTGATGAAAAAGGATATATTATGGTTATCCTTAATTTACTAAAAATTACTTTAATACTTTTAAAAAATAAAAATAATTGCAGAATTTCAGAACATGGTAATTTCAGTATTTTTTCACATTTATAAATAAATAAATGTCAAAAGACATACATAATTTTATAAGATTGATTTCTTTCTTCGATATTTAGAGAATAATTTGTTCCATGTCTTGATTTCTTTCTTCGATATTTAGAGAATAATTTGTTCCATGTCTACTTAGTTATTTTAGTTAAATATAACTATATCACAATTAACTTAAATAAAAATATTTATTATTTAATAATTAATTTTTATGTATATATATAATATGAATGAATTAATTTTTTATGTATATATAATATAAATATCAAACTGAAGATCGGAAAATAAAATTAATTGAAGTTGAAAAAAAAACCTTTTCATATTTTAATGAAAAAATAAAAATAATAAAAAGATAATTAAATAAACATATTTTGAAAAATAATAATTATAATAATAATACAACATATATTTTTATTATCATATTTTAAAAAATAAGAAATGTAATTTCATTATCGAAAATTATGCCTCAAATTTTTATTGGGTGCGGCTATTCATACCCTAAAATCTCTAAACATACTCCATAATAATTATGACAAAATTAGATATAAATAAGTTGACTAAAATACCCTTATATGTTTAATAATAATTTAATTTTATTATTTTTTATTTTCTTTTAATTCTCAACTGTAGAACCCCCAATTCCCAATCACATTTCTTGTTCGTCTTCTTCTTCTTCTTCTTCTTCTTCTTCTTCTTCTTCTTCTTCTTTCTTGAATATAGAAATACAAAGCTATTCTTGAATTACAGATTCATACTCGTTAGTTTTACTTTTATTGTCTTCTTCTTCTCTATATTTCTTGAATATAAAAATACAAAACTGTTCTCCATGTTTCTTGCATATAGAAATACAAAACTGAAATTGCAAATTCATTCATGGCTTTTCATATATATATATATATATGTATATATAACATGAAAATATTTTTCAGCATCAGAGGAAGGATATTTAGATTTGAAAACAGTCTAAACAAATTTTCCACCATTTCCTCTTCATCGCCAGTCTACAAAGTGTCAAGGCCGTTCATTTGACCAAACCTCTTCTGATTTTCTGCAATAAAATAGCCAAAATCTCATAAGCATATATATATTGATAGAATGTAATGGAATTATTTAATAAGAAACATAATTTTTCTGCTAATAGTCTTGTGTTATACTAATATTTTTTTTAGAAAATACTGTTATGAGAAACATAATAGATATATATATATATATATATAATGAGAAAAGTAAAAGAAATATATATTTTTTTCTTTTTTTCATTTTAGAATAGAGAAAGGAGGAGGTGGAGGTTAAAAGGTAGATACATATATTATAAATTAAATAATAGAAAAATTGCTGAGAGAAAATTGTTTTTGGGGGGTTTTTTGGGGAAGACAGTAAATTTTTCTATTTTGATTTGTGAAATTGTGTTGGGCATGTTTGGGATATTGATTTTTTTTTTGTTGTTTTTATTATTTTTTATTTTTTAATAAAAATAGTATAATAGGTATAAATAAGAAAAAAGAAGAGAATTCTTAATTTTACTTGGAAAATGTAGTTACACTTTAGATTATGTTTAGAGATTGTAAAAGTATGAATAGCAGCACTCATTTTTATTATATAAAAAAATAATCATGAATCTTCATTTGATGTTTGTCTTCATAATAGAATGACATCTGTCTTAAACTTCAGAAATAAAATGCTCCACGCTTCTTGATTACTGCTTCTCTCTTTTCTACTTTTTTGTTTTTTTCAAATTTCTACTAAAATTTTAAAATTTAAATAACTTTTTTTCATTTCAAATTTATTTATATATATATTATATTAAATTAATTTTTTTACAATTTAAATTTTCAATTTTTAATAATATTATTTTTATTACATATTATTAGTATAATAAAATACATTTTATTACATAGTTATTGGGTAAAAATAGGAGTGTGGAAACAGCAATTGTGGGTTAGAACAGACCACCTCTGTAAAGTTACACTTGGAACCATAATGTAGAGCGAGACCTTACCTTATCCCTCATATTTCACTTTCGACTCTCATTGGCCACAATCTCTCCACGTCAGCATTGCTATTATACTTCAACTCTACCCTTTTCTCTCTTCAACATTCTTCAAATCAATCTCTCTGTTACAACAGATCTAGAAAGAGAGAGATAAGTGAGAGGCTGTGTCGGAACTTCTTATTCCGAAAAAAACAGCTCAAAATGGCAGCCACAGCTGCCGCCGCAGTCGCCACTTCATTTTCCACATCCATGCAGCAGAGTCTGAAATCCATCAGTTGGCCCAACGATCATCTGATGAAGATTTCATTTGCAAGAACACTGCCGCCTGCATTAGTATCTCACTCTATTGGGATTGATTTGATCCCCATCAGTGGTTTGTGTAATAATAAGTGGAGGGTTCCGCGTATAGTTGCCGCTGTAGCGCAAGAGGAGGCGGCTCTGACTGCTCCACCGGAGGAGCCACCTGCGCCGGCGGAGGAGGCGGCAAGCGATGGAGTTGCTGCTGCTGAGAGTTCTGGTGGAAACACTAAGCTTTACTTTGGAAATTTGCCGTATAACTGTGACAGTGCACAGCTTGCTGGTATTGTTCAAGAATATGCTAGTCCAGAGCTAGTTGAGGTGAGTGCAGTTTAAGTGCAATGAGCCCAAAAAGCGTTGTCTTATCTCGATAAATGCTTATAAGCTGTTTGTGAATATTAGCTCAGTACGTATCTTGATAATTATGACGTTTGTATAATACACTAGCTTCATTGGGAGTGTGCATGATTGGTTGGGGTATCTGATGCGAATTAGCAGCTAATCTTTCCGAAAATCCGAAAATTTAGTTGGTGAATTGAATCAATTGATGACTGTGAGTCCAGCAGCAGGTTTGCTAATTGATTCTTTGGACTTGCTACCACTGTTAGGGTCCTAGGTGCTTTAGATTCCTCAAAGCTCAACCGGCCGATGCACTCAAATTGATACAACAACCTGTACATTAGGCTTGGTTAATGCACAAGAACGTGCTTCTTCATAATGTATCTGCACTTGATAATTGCTTATATAAGAGCAAGAATCATGTTCTTATGTATGTGAAGGCCTTAATTGATTCTAGTATGGAAGTGATAAGATGTCATCGGAAGACGAATTGAATTCAATTATGCTCAATTTTCTTCTGCAGTGATGGAAAGCCAAGCTCAATTGTGAGCCCTCATGATGAAGGCCAATCTTAATTGACCTACATATTCACTTATTTTCTTCTGCATCTTCAAGTTCTTGTTTATGCCTACCCGTCTTATAAATGATCCTACGGCACAAACCTGATTCGTGTGTTCTGTGTCATTCAATGCATTCACGTTCAATGCAAAAAATTGCAGCTGACTATGTTCAGACATGATTCTTGATCAGCATTTTCTTTCCATGGAACTATTTCCTTTCATGAACAACATCAATATGTATAAAGGAATGAGTCTTGAGCACATTGTTTTTCTGCTTTCCTGCCTGCAGATTGCATCATGTTCAGTTTCTTCACCTTATTTAGATAGATTTACAAATTAAAATACACACAATGTGTAGGTTCTCTATGATATGAACACGGGAAGAAGCAGAGGATTCGCGTTCGTGACCATGAGCAGCGTTGAAGAATGCAAAACTGTCATTGAAAATCTTGATGGAAGTGTAAGAATCTGTTAGCAGAAAACTAAAACAGACCAACAACCATATCTTAACAAGTTGCTGCCAAAACAGCCCTTTAACACCTCTCTCCCTCTCTCTCTCTCTCTGCAGGAATATGGTGGAAGAACCTTGCGAGTAAATTTCTCGGACAAGCCTAAACCTAAGGAGCCCCTATATCCAGAAACCGATCACAAACTCTTTGTCGGAAATCTATCGTGGACCGTTACATCCGAACGTTTAAAGCAAGCATTTGAAGGATACGGAAATGTGGTGGGAGCAAGAGTTTTGTATGATGGTGAGACAGGAAGGTCTCGTGGCTATGGTTTTGTTTCCTATGAAACCAGAGCAGAAATGGACACTGCACTTGAAGCTCTCAATGGAGAGGTACAACTTTCTATCTCAATCTTCCATGATTTTTTCCACATCTCATGTACTTCAGTATTAAACCTACACCATGCGTATAGAATGATGTCATAATTGAATACATTACGACGTGTATTGATAAAGTTGAGATATTAGATGAAATACAAAATGAAAAATACGATCCTAGCAGATTTTTTCTAAACAAAACTCAGTGCATGTTGGTCTGATAGCAAATAAGAATTCCTAATGTTTGCAATACTTCGATTGGTTCTCAAAAAATTATCAATTTATACGTATTTTTTGTCAATTCGATGCAATTTTCACCGGGTCAGTTCCTGATTAGCAAAATAATGGATCAAAAGTACAAAATATATCAAATTTGATTTATTATTTATTTATTTTGTTTCTGATGTTAATTATTTTGGTCTATCAGGAATTGGAAGGGCGCGCAATGCGCATTAGCGAGGCGCAAGGAAAGAAACAGTAGGAACATAAACATGTACAATTTGTGAATTCTTTTTGTCTTGATAAATTAATGGAAAAAAAAAAAAAAAAAAACTATAGAAGCAGAATTCGATGTTGGTTTAGTTTATATAAAAATTTAGTTTCTGCATTCAACTGCTAGAACCTAGCTCATATTATCTTTTAAGGATATGCCTTCCCTGTATCCTAAAATCGAGCTTCAAAACATCGTTAATCAATTTAGATCTCTAGTCTATGAATTTTGCATTTTAATTTATTGATCTTTGTTTATAGGTATGACAATGTCAATAATCAAATAAATATGTATCAGTTATAATAGGTGATCCATGTCCAATTTCACGTGCGAGCGAAATTAAAATTTTAAAATAAAATAAAAAATAGCATAGTAATATTAGTTTCGGACGATATTACCATGGAGCGTCTTTCTGGGAAATCCACTTAACATACATTCAATATAAGGTAATTTGGATATCAAATATTTCTAGAATAATATATACTGTCTGGCTCAAAAAAAGAAAAAGAAAAAATCAATTTTTATGCTTATTTCAATTATAAAAAAAAGACTTTCTTTTTTAGGACCAGAGAATATCATATTTGTTGTCAGGGGAAAGTGTTTTCAACATATTAAAAGAAAACACACATGCTTATATTGAATTTCATAAATAGTGTGGGTTCTTTTGCGCAACTCGCACAAGTTATTATATTTTAATATATATATATATATATATATATAGCCATTTTCAAAGCATGTATATCTCAATATTTTTAGCCATAATATCTTTAAACTTGTTACATATCTCAAAGCTTGTGATCAGCGCAAGCACATACAAAATATTAAAAAATGCAAAAACTTCTGTGAAATGGTTGTACGTGTGACACGATTTAAAATAAGTGTATTACTTCTAATTAGTTACCTTAAAAATTAGTAATACTTTATAATACACAACTTATATCTTAAATAGTGCCTGCAATCATTTCACAGAAAACTCACTCTTAAATAAAAGTATAATTAACCTAATTTAATAGAATACATTATCATTTTAGTTTATTTTAATGTAACTAATAATGAACTATATAATTGCATTTCAATGACCTCCAGCAAAATAAACCAAAAAATTATACTCTCAGAGATCGAAATGCCGCTTAAGCAACCGTTGGTAGTTCGACGGAGCCTCAATCGGAATCTGTTTGTTGTGTGTATGTGCACATATATCTGTGTTTGTGCGTATATACACACATATAGAGAGACACAGAAGCCATCCCATTCAGTATCTCAAACAAAGAGAAGGGAAATGGAGAAATGTTGTCTTATTCCCATATTTTTCTCAGATGTATACAACGTAGTTTTGTGTGACAAATTCCTTCAAATAAGGAATTTATTCTATACAAAGTTACATGGAATTTTGAATAAGCTAGAATATCTGGATCAGTAGGCTCTAGTTTGTTACAATTTCCTGATAATGCAAACAGAGCTGTCATTGATTTTCTTTCCTTTCCTCCTTAGCTTGTTAGGGTTGGAATATTCACATCTATACATATACATGATATATGGGTCATGTATGTACATGTCAGACAGCCCATGCAGGTCTTGCCATGAACACATGGATCACTCTTGTTTGCTGGATGGAATTTGTTTTTTTTCTGTTAGAGGAATGATCACATTTTCTTCTTGTAGTTATGATTCTAGAATAATCTTTCAGATTCTATATAAATGTAATAGGAACCAGTTCTTTACAATAAGAAAACAAGATAGATGCAACAAATTGCTTGCATTTCACTTCACATGGTATCTAGAGCTAAGGTTTAAGCGATGGCACCTCTAACGCGTGCACCAGTCTGGCCGGCGCTTAATGCCGATGCTACTAATGAAGGAAAGCAGATATCTATGTATGAAGATGATCCTCTCTTTCTCCACGGTTCGGATCATCCAGGGATGACTCTTGTCTCATCTCCTTTGGATGGAAGTAATTTCCTAGCGTCGAAAAGATCGATCAAAATTGCACTTGATGCTAAAGCTAGAAGTGTATTCATTGATGGAGGCTTTGAAATACCGGCTGAAGATTCAAAGGCTCTCAACCATTGGAAAAAGGTAGATGCAATGGTGAGGGCATGGATACTAAATTCGATCTACAAGGAAATGGTGGAAGGGTTTATGTATGCATGAACAACTAAACAGTTGTGGGAGGAAATTTGTCAGCAATTTGGCCAAAGCAATGGACCTCAGCTCTTCCATGTTCAGAAAGAGCTGGCTAATATCTTGCAAGGTAACGATTGTGTATTAGTCTATTTTCACATGCTTAAGAAACTGTGGGATGAACTTAATGCTTTAGATCCACCTCGAAAATGTTCATGTAAGTGTAATTGTGGAACTGGAAGACATAATACATAAGTAGATGCTAGATCGAGGTTAGTACAATTTCTCATGGGGTTAAATGAGACTTATGAGCACGCTTGTAGTTAGATTTTGCTACATGATCCGCTGCCTACTATTAATTAAGCATACTCTATGATTCTGCGTGTTGAAAAGAAAAAGGCAAGGCAAAATAACACAAATGATCCTCTAGAACAGTCAACTATGGTGACTAAAATTCAAAGTTATGGAAGGGGTATGCAAGCCAAAGGAAATTCCATAGGTAGCTGGCAGATTTGCAAAGGAAAAGGAAATAATTTCAAAACCAAAGAAGAAAAGGCAATGTTATATTGTGAGCTTTGTCAAGTAAATGGGCATGACAAAACAACTTGTTTCAAAATCCATGGCTACCCGGATTGGTATAAAAGGCCAAAAAATCAGAGGAATAGAAGTATGGCTAATATGGTAGATGTGAGTGCACAAAAGGGAAGTTGTATTGATTCAGAAGGAGAAGGCAAGGGAAATATTGAAGCATTAATCTAGAAAGCAGTTGATAAATATTTTACTGGAAAGGAAAGGAAGACAGGAGGTAAAGAGGAATCAGCTTCATCATATTTTGCTGAATTTGGAGGTATTTCTTGTTCTCAATTTGCCTTATCCACGTATGAATGTATAAGACAGAGGGACTGGATTATAGATTTAGGGGCCAACAGACATATGTGTAATGCTAAAGCCCTTTTCATGTCCTTATCACCTATATCTCCACACATCACAATAATTTTACCCACTGGTTCACACATCACTGTCACACACAGTGGAAGAGTAAAAAATAGACAGCTCTTTAACTCTTTCAGATGTCCTTTTTGTGCCAGTTCAAATTCAATCTCTTATCTATTGCTCATTTAACTCACCAAACACCTTTCAAAGCAGTTTTCTACTCCTTTCATTGTGAAATACAAGACCAGAAGAGTAATGGAGTTGTAGCTGTTGGGAAGTTGCTTGGCAAGCTGTACGTTCTTCAGCACTGAGTCATCGACCCTATTCCAAATAAATGTACCACCAATCATGATGCTTCTCTTTTGTCTAGTATAAGTCCTTTGGAAGAATGGCATAGGAAGTTTGGCCATACTTCCCCACATACATTGAGTCATCTGCATTTTCTTAAACATGTTTGTAATGAAGTTGCAATAAAATCTTTGCATTCCTGTGATATTTGTCAGAAGTCTAAACAGACTAGATTATCCTTTCCTAGATCAGAAATTCAAACCAAAGGCATTTTCGATATGATTCATACAGATGTTTGGGGTCCATATCATAAGAAATATGTTATTAATGCACCCTACATGTTAACCATAGTTGATCATTTCAGTAGGGGGACATGGGTTTTTACACTTTCACATAAAAATCTGGTGTACAAAATTTTGAGGGAGTTTTTCAGGATGGTAGAAACACAATTTGATAAGGCAATAAAGGTTGTTAGAAGTGATAATGGGCTCGAATTTACAAGCAAAAAGTGTCAAGAAGTATTCAAAGATTTGGGAATTATACATAAAAAAAAGTTGTGTCTATACTCCCCAACAAAATGGGAACGAAAGCATATACACTTGTTAGAAATAGCAAGATCCCTTATGTTTGAGTCCAATATTCTAGAAAAATTATGGAGCTATTCAATTCTTCATGCAGTATATATCATCAACAGATTGCCTGCAGCTACTCTAAATTGGCAATCACCTTTTCAAATCCTTTATGGTAGACAACCTGACTTTAGCAATTTGAAGACATTTGGTTGTCTAGCGTTTGCTTCAAATGTCAAGCCACATAAAAATAAATTTTCCCAAAGAGCCTATAAATGTGTTATGATAGGTTATGTAGCTAGACAATAGGGTTTTAAACTCTTTGATATGGATACCAAACAAGTGTGTGTCTCTAGAGATGTTATCTTATTTGAAAATCATTTTCCCTACAAAGACCAACCTGAACCCAATCATACACTTCCTATCCCTGATTTACACTTCCTAAGCAATTCTGATAATACAGATTCTATACCAACTGTGCTATTGCCCTCTGTCTCAGATCCTAAATCTTCTCATGTCACTTCTCCTGTCCTTGTCAAAAGATCCATCAGAGAAAAACATAGACCAACTTGGTTAAAGGATTTTGTGACTGCAGCTTTTGTCAAGCAACCGCCAGCAGCTACAGTATCATGCTCCACGGATTGTACTATAGGTTATTCCATTCCTACCTTTCCTTACACCATTTGTTCTTCTACTGTCTTTGATTGCACATACTTGTCTTATCTGGTAACCTGAGTCATGTCCAAGAGCCTCAGTACTACTTGCAAGTATGTGGAAAGGTAGAATGGGAAGAAGCAATGCACAAGGAGATCGAAGCCTTGGAGGACAATGAAACTTGGACTTTGGTGCCCCTACCAATAGACAAAAAAACCTATTGGATGCAAGTGGGTGTATAAGGTTAAGTTGCACCCAAATGGCTCCATAGAAAGGTACAAAGCAAGGTTAGTTACTAAAGGGTACCATCAAATACAAGGGATAGACTACATTGACAGTTTCTCTCCCGTTGCTAAATTGGTTACTGTAAGGATGTTTATTGCTTTAGCAGTTGGAAATAATTGGCCGCTTTGTCAGTTAGATGTCAATAATGCCTTTTTGCATGGATATCTACATCAAGAGATATATATGGTTCCTCCAGAAGGATATACAAAAGCAAAGGCTGGTGAAGTGTGCAAGTTGCAAAAATCACTTTATGGATTGAAACAGTCTTCCAGGGAGTGGAACTCAAAATTCTGTAAATATTTACTTGCTTATGGATTTACACAGTCTAATGCTGACCATTGTTTGTTCTTTAAAGGGACATGAGCATCCTTTTTGGCCTTATTAGTGTATGTGGATGATGTTCTCTTGACAGGAGCTCATATGAATGATATCACTGGTCTGAAGAATCATCTTGATAAGCTTTTAACCATTAAGGACTTGGGGTTTGCAAAATATTTTCTGGGATTGAAGTTGGGTAGAAATGACAATGGGATGTACATTAATCAGAGAAAGTATATACTCGATATTTTGGATGACATGGGTTAAAAGGATGCAAGCCCACTTCTATTCCTTTTCCGCATGGTTTAAAGTTAAGTTCCGTTGATGGAGGGAAGCCACTGGAAAATCCTGAACAGTACAGAAAACTTGTGGGCAGGCTTCTGTATCTCAATCTGACTAGACCAGACATCACATACAGTGTGCAACAACTTAGTCAGTTTGTTACTTCACCATGTCATACTCATTGGGAGGCAGCTTTACATGTTATTAAATACTTGAAAGGCTGTTCCTCTTTGGGCTTATTTTATTCTTCTAACTCTAATTTTTCTCTCCAAAGTTCCAGTGATGCTGATTGGGGAAGCTGTGTTGATACTAGGCAGTCTTTGACAGGTTATTGTGTCTTCATGGGAGGTGCTTTGATCTCTTGGAAGACCAAAAAACAAAATATTGTGTCTCGTTCATCTGCAGAAGCTGAATACAGGGCTTTAGCATCTACAGTTTGTGAACTTCAGTGGATTCAATCTGTGGCATTGGATTTACAGATACCGATAACAGTGCCTATTCCCCTTTGGTGCGACAATAAAGCTGCTATTCACATTACGGAGAATCCAGTCTTCACGAGCGTACAAAACACTTGGACATTGACTGTCATATCGTCCGGAATAAACACAAGGAAGGCTACATCAAATTGAATCATGTCTCCACCACAACTCAACTGACTGACATCTTCACAAAAATTCTTGGAGGTGCCCAATTTCGGTTCTTGACTGTCAAGTTGGGATTGGTGGATGTTCACCACCATCCCACTTGAGGGGGGATGTTGGAATATTCACATCTAAGATATATGGGTTATGTATGTATATGTCAGACAGCCCATGCAGGTCTTGCCATGAACACGTGGATCACTTTTATTTGCTGGATGGAATTTGTTTTTTTTTTTTTTTCTGTTAGAGGAATGATCACATTTTCTTCTTGTAGTCATGATTCTAGAATAATCTTTCAGAGTCTATATAAATGTAATAGGAGCCAGTTCTTTACAATAAGAAAGCAAGATAAATGCAACAGATTGCTTGCATTTCACTTCACAGTTAGGTCACACATTTTTGGTGATTGGGGTTTCAAGTTTTTATGGGCCCCGACATGCCTCCCGAGGTCAGTTTGTTCATCTGTATCAAATCACACGTACACAATCACATTTTCAGGCAATTATGTGCTTGTGTCTGATTCTTGAAAATTGGACTATATTTTAATTTGTTGTAGTTTTGGGTACTGCTATGAGTAGACATATGTGGATGCAGGAATGTACCTAGTGCTTGATTGAATATGCAGAAACTTGTAGTTCTGTTCTCTAAATGGATGTGTACTATAAATCTTGGTGAGAATTTGCAGAAACTTTCTTTTTCTTTCATTTTTTAATTGGGATGGGGTGGGTGGGGGTTGTTAAATGTGATCTTGTAGGGATGTTGTTATGAACAAAATCTTGTTTGTTGTGTGTGCGTATCAAACTTTTTCGTGCTACTTCTTTATATTTTCTTATGATGGATTTATGTTTGTTCTTGAAATCATTATCTTGTTCAGGTTTTTCTGTGGAGCACTACTACAAGATGCTACAAAACCGTCCAGATGTTGTCAATCAATTTTACAGGGACGAAAGCACCATGGTTTGGACTGATGGGAAGACCGGGAGAGACTGCAACTACTAGGCTGGTACTCCTCTTATTTCTGTGCTTGAATTAGTTGAAACTTAGTGTGATTTATAAAGATGTAATTTGTTCATTCTTTGGATTCGTTTACATATTTTTAAGTGGTCACATTTTTTACAAAAACAACAGACTTGTCCAACGTATGTTTTATGAGGTCGCACTCATGCTTGTTGTATGTTTTGAACGACAAAAACCTAAATACAGACAAATTGGCCAAGAAGGTTGTCTCTTATTTATTCAGTTAGTAGCTAGAATTTTGTCTCCTGTCTTCAACTTATATTCTGGATTTTTGGTCTATTCCTTTCCCCACATTAAATGATCTACTGAAATAGTTACTTGTTCACATTCTACTGTATCCTTTGTTTGATTTTAATGCGTTTTTGGAAATTTTTTTATCAGTGATTTTGCTCATATCTTAGCAGCAAATCTAGGAACTCATTACGAGACTGATTTACCCGCATATTGAAATAGAGACTAAACATATTTTAGAATCTTGGGATGGTGGATGTTAATGATGGTTTCGGGTTCAGTGCGCATAAAGGATTTAAGTGCAAGCAAAAGATTCATGGAAAGCTTCTTACTTGCACCTCAGGAAAATGGGCACTTTGTTCTTGCTGATCTTTTTTAGTATGTTGATGAAAAAAACGATTCTGCAGCAACCAACTACTGTTCTCAGGGAAATCTTGACATAAAACAGTGATGCTTTTCTCAAACTGTATTATTAAAAAGATTTTCTTGATTCTGGTTGCTCTTTTAAATGTAAAACTCATTATACATATTTGATTACGACTGAAATCTACAGCTTGGTGAAGGACAATCTACTGCATCCGAATATCCTTTTCAGGCATCACCAAATCCAATTGTGAGGTCTTAGGTTTGGGAAGATGAAAGTAATGGTCTTCTACTTTGCTCTATATCATGGCTCCATTTGTAATTGACCACCAAATAATCTTTTTTGCTGATTCAGAGTTGTTTGTGTATGTTTTGTATGGATGACACAAACCAGGTGTATGTGAAGAATGTTCCAACAACAATGTCTGCCGATGAAATTGCTGACGAATTCCAGAAGTTTGGTAATGTCGAGCCTGATGGTGTAGACATTGTAACCAAGAGGGTCTGGTTTTTCCCCATATGTGCTCTCTTCATACAATGCTATTCCTGAGTTAAATTGCTCCAATTTTGTACTTTAATATACGCAGGAAAATGATGTATGTGTATCCCATGCATATGTGGAATCTGAACATATCTCTGAAGTGAAGAATGCAATTCAGGTCCGAATGTGTGTGCTTTGTATTGGTAGAAATTTGAACAAAAAACTCCCATTCTCAGTATAAATTTATATCATCCCCTTTAAAATTTGTACAATGTGGTATTACAATATATATATATATATATATATATATATATTTTTTTTTTTTTCACTTCTAAGCTATGAATATAGAATGTTATTTCAGTCTGATGAATATATTGTGTCTGATCTGGAGTACATCTGTTGTTTGTAGGCATCTGTAGTTAAGATTGGTTCGCACGAGCTCATCGTTGAACCGCTGCTGAGACCGAAGAAAAGTATGTATTTACTTTCTCGTATTCTCTGCCGTCTTGATATTAAAATACGTGTGTTATTGTTCAAGCTTATTAAATATGAATTTCATTTTGGGGCCCAAATTCACTTTATCCCACGCTGTTTCTTAGCTGCTGCTATTCAGTGAATTCACACACATTATTGGTTTTTTCTTGAACAGTAAGTGAAGGAGGGGAAAGGAAGCAAGCTCCTGAACAACCAGGGTTTAGGCAGTGAATTACTGCAAGTTACCAGTGGAAATTATTTTGTCAATATAATACACTGATTTGGTTCTTACACAGAGTACTAAATCTTGATATTTGCTCATTATGGATTTATCCATCGACTGTTTGTTCTTGAAATCTTTATTTTGTTCAGGTGGGTGAATTTACTGTTACAGAAGCCTCCGTGGTTCGGACTGACAGGAAGACGGGAGAAACTGCGCAACTACTTGGTTGGTACTCCTCTTATTTCCTTTGTTCTGGTTTTGGCATACTCTTAGATCATAAAGATGTAATTTCTTTAACAGTAATTTTGGTCATATCTTTTCAGCAAATCCAGGAACTTGTTGCGAGACTGAATTAGTGTGAATTAAGTTTGTGCAATTCAAAAGCTTCTTTCTTACAAAAACTATGTATTACCAAAAAATTGGTTTCTGGAAACAACTGTGGCAGTGTAGTACGTTTTTGGTTCTTTGTTACTGTTCTTACAACTACAATTACTCTGAAGGGATTAATATTTCCAGTGCCCATAAATATATCTGCAACAATAATTCATAACCATCATCCATCATCTCTCTGTATGCATGGTGTAAATCTCTCTCTCTCCAACATGGAAGCTCCTCCATTAAAGCTCAGAAATCCCTACTTCGAGGTCTTCCAGCCACCATCAACCTCATTTTCCTCTCTCCCAAGATTCTGGCGGCAGTGTGTAGTCCGATCGTTACCAACTCTCCACGATGCGCTGTCTTCATCGGAAACTCTATCACTGCATCCCTGTTTATTGTTTGTATTTTGATTTTTTCTATTTATAAATAAATATTCAGTAAGATTTCTTATATGTAGTGTTTTAATTCAATTGTTAGTTTTTAAAAAAAATTCTCTATCAAATAATAAATTGAATGATATTTCGAAGTGAATTATATAATACAAATTTTTTAACTTACTATAAGTTCTCGAACTCAATACAAATATTTAAAATTAACAACAAAAAAAATTTAAAGTGAAATAATTAATCACATACTTTATAATTTTATTTTAATAAAAAAAATATTTAATATTTTATGTATTGTAGCTCAAACCACATATATCAAAAAATAAATAATCCCACCCATAAATTATATATTTCACTTAATTTAATTCAATTGTTAAAGAGGCAAACAAGTCCTCCGCTAAGGTCGGTTGAAGTTAGATTCGCCCAACACTTAGTTATAAACAATCCTCAATATATTAAATCATTGCAAATAGATGAATACAAATATTTTCTCCTGTTATCTTTACTACTACACTCCTCCAAACAAAAATTAAAATTCCTTGTTTTATTTTTTATTAATAATTAATTTTCTCTTGATTTAACTTACTTTGAGTTTGGTTACGAGGACATTAGACATTCCAATTAAAAATTAATTATTTTTAATGTAAAAAGTACTATTTCTTTTTTATTATTTAATAAAGTATTACTTATCATAATAAAGAATTGTGTTCTACTAAAAATTATTACTTTATTTTTAACTATTTTTTTAAAGCAGAGTTAAAACATAGTACTTTATCAACAAAAAGTAACTCTTTTCTAATAAAAATTATCAACCCCAAACACGCTCCCAAAAAAATTGCACACCATTTTTGGCCGAATTCAGATATGCTAAGGACCATCTATTTTGGTTATTTTCAAATTAGATCTGATCCATGTGTACGAGGCTAACTTTAATAAAACTTAATCTCCTCTACTAACTAGTAGCAGCCACGAAGTCAATCCCATATGGAGAAAATAGATTAATTAAGTTCTTTTATATTAATTAGTCATTCAAATACAAATTGGGGTTGTTTGGATTTATTCAAAACAAAATGATCATATAACTAACTAAGCAATCAATAAAGATTATAAACAATGTAAATCCAAATTTATAAACTGGATTCATATAATCTAGATTTATGCAAATTAATCTCTATTTACTTCAAGCGAATATAAAATAAAACATTATGAATTATTCATATGAGATTAAGAGTTAAGGTTCAACGTCCCTTCAAATGAATGCACAAAAGTCTAGCCATGATCATAATGTTAAAACACATAGCCACATCTAGAAAAAAATTTAAAAAACTAAATCAAGAAAATAAAAAAAAATTTGAAAAATCAAGAATAGAAGCGACGGCGGTATGTGTGAAGGTGCTGCCCAATTTTGGACGTTCAGGACCTTCCGACTCAATTGTGGACTCACTCCCAATCCTCTCTCCCCAAAACTTAGCTTCTGAGAAACGTTCTTTTTCCATCATTAAATCTCCAATTATACACACTTTCATCAATTTTCTTAGTAGTTTTAAGACTCTTTTTCATATTTGGACATTGTTGATGTGGTTCTTTTGTACCCTTATAGTAACTAGTATTTCTTCCATATACAATTTATAATATAATAAAATATTATAATAATATAATTTTTATAATAAAATACATAATTATATAAAATATATTTTGATAAAAATAGTTTAAAATAAAAATATCTAGCAATATAAAAATAAATTAAATATTAAAATATACCACAATTAATATATGAAAATAGCATTTTATATTTAGAAATTAATATTTTATTATTATATATGCAATATATACATATATATATATCAAATTGTAGATCATGATAAAATGATTAATTTGATATAATTTTTTTTATTTATAAAAAACGGAGTAGGGATGAAAAAGTATAAACCTTTAACAAATAGAGTGCAAAAACAAATAAAAAGATTAAAATATGATTGGTTATTACAGTTTCTAAAATTAGAAAGCTAATTTTTGACGAAAAATAACAGTAAATTAGTCAAACTATCTTACTTTTATATAGTTCTAGATTATATATTGGTTTGCAGGCTTAAAACAAAAATCTTGCTCTTACGTCGACGAGCCCTAAAATGGGTCACTCAATGTGTGCGTATGAATCCAATATGTTGGATCAATTATCTCTTTTCAAGCCCAATTCTTTTCTTATCCATTAATTGATTTAGGATCGTTTCTCTATGCCTAAAATTACTTTAAATAAATTACATTAAACAAGAAAAATGCGTATCAAATTATCTCAAACCAATAAATAGATAAATAGAAAATAAGGAATGCAAGAAAAATAGAATGTGTTAAATACACAATTTTATCAAAATATTTTTAGGGTTCTAATTATTGTTTTAATTCTTTATTTTAATCTCTAGTTCTTCTAATTTTATATTTTTGTTTAAAAATTATATTTTTATATTTTAAATAATTAATGTCACATAGAATATTTGTGAGATAGTGTCACAAGAAACTCAATACAAACACACAAGTAATTCCCGACAAGGAATTTATAAAACCTTCCCCCAGAAGTGAGTTTTCATTCCAAGCGTCATCAAGAACAAGTAGATATGTTCTTCCTCCCAGAGCTTGCTGTAGCTTTTGCAGAACAACTTCCTTGCTTTCAACTTCATCGTTTCCAGATGCCAACGTCTTGAGAATTTTCTTCAAGAGGATCACCGGATCCAAATTTGTAGAAACATGCACCCAAATGTGTTTTCCAAAGTGAGCCTTTATCTGTTCATGATTGAAGACTTTCCTAGTCAGCGTCGTCTTCCCCAATCCGCCCATTCCGACAATTGGAAGAATGCACAATGGTTGTTCAGTTGGGGGGCCTTGGGTCAGCATCCCGACTATTTTGGACACGTCATCATCTCTTCCAATAAAAATAGGATCAACAGTGAAAGAATCAGTTTCTGCAGAGCCTATATCAGGAGCTGGAGGGGCATCCCTAAGTGTCCTTTCAATGCCAAGCTCCATTCCATTTTTTCTGATAGACTCGAATTTCTGATTAATGTTCTTGATTGTAACAGCCACTTGGCGCTGACGTACACAGTAATTAAAGGATGGGAAGCATGTTGGTACCTTTTTCTTCATTTTCTTCACTTTCTTGGAGAGTTGAAGATAGTGAAGTTCATCCAGAACATTATCGGCGTCCAACGCCACAGCTTCAAGCTCGTTGACCCATCTTTTGACGGCATCGTGGGCGACGAACTTCTTCTCGGCGTCGTCCAAGAAACTCTGGATCATGTCCAGAGTCCCCTTAAGGTTTGCGGCATCTTTGTCGAGACCTCGGATGAGTGAGATCTCATCCTTAACAACGTTGGCCAGATTTTGAATTAGAACTTGAAAGGTGGCGGCGGCAGCTTCTCCGTCCATTTTGTTCCGGCTTGAGGGAGCAAGTGCGAGTGTGTGCGGATGCGAGAGATAGAGAGTGTGTGTGTAATGAAAGATAATATTTGACCAGCTATCTCATTTGATATCTACTTTGGATGACCTTTTCGGACAAGGAACCGCTGGATCCCGCCACTAGCACCCACCCCATTATGCATGCAAGTGCGCGTGCGCGTGTGTGTGTGTGTGTGAGTGAGAGAGAGAGAGAGAGAGAGAGAGAGAGAGAGGAGCAGCAGTGTGTAATTTGAAAAGCTTAATTATATGCTCGTCATGGACCCGAGCATATTATTCTCCTCCATTGAAAAGATGGAGATGAAAATCGAGAGAGAGAGAGAGAGAGAAAGAGTGGGTCAGAAAAGTATTGGTAGGATCAACATATTCTTATCCTCCATCAACACTCAATAATCTTGCACTCGTATCAAACTAAAAGTTTAAATTAGCAATGTATCGTATAATTAATTGAAAGATGTATGCTTGCAATTTTTTAAATGTGCGTGGCTTTCAATCTTCAATTCTGCCTTTCACTATTAAAGATAGTTTTTCATGATAATTATGAAAATCTTTCTACCTTTCACGATTAACAATAGTCATTCACGATAATTGTGAAAGTCTTTCTGTCTTTCACGATTAACGATTTGACGATTAATATAATCGTGAAAGCCTTTCTGTCTTTCACGATTAACGATAATCGTAAAAGCGTTTCTGCCTTTCATGATTAAGGATAATCGTGAAAGCCTTTCACAATTAATGAAAGTCTTTCTGTCTTTCACGATTAATAATAATCGTGAAAGCCATCATCATGAAGCATTTTACAATTAATATATTCGTGAAAACCTTTCGGCCTTTCGCGATTGAGTTTCTTGAGAGAAATAGATATTCACGAAAAAGTTGAGAAAGGAAAGAGAGAGGAGAAAGAAGAATAAATAAGGGTATATACGTCTATAAACCATAAATACGGGTAGAAAAATCATATTTTTAAGTTTTGAACACAAAATAGTTTTTTATTTTTTTATTTTAAGTAGGTATAATGAGTAGTTTCCACATGTGTAATTATTGGATTTAGATTATTAATGGGTTTACTAACTTTTTGGAAGAATGTATTAGTTGCTAATAAAACACTATACAAAATTTGGTAGATGTTTATTATTTTATTTAATTGTTGAGTTAATTTGATAATGAGCTTAATTTTAAGCTGGTTGTAAATGACGAATATACTTAGAGTTTGTCTTTTTTTGATATATATATATATATATATATCTTAAATTTATTTAATTTACTTTCAAGGACTTTGAGTTTAGTTTTTATTGACTAGAATATATTTTTATTTATTTATTTAGGTCAAATGACTTTAAATAGTAAATTATATTAATAAGAGTAAGTTTTTTTGATTATATATGGTATAATAAATTTCAAAATTCTGCATACGCCACTAATCATAGCAAAAAACATGTTCAAGTATTAATTTATTGTAGGTAATTGCAGTATTTTTTATAATGAGAAATTTAACATATGTCATTGTTGACTTTTACCAAGAGTATGTTAGTTAGCAATTTTGGTGCCTTGAATTGCATTTGCAAATCTCTCTCTCTCTCTCTCTCTCTATATATATATATATATATATATATATATATATATAAGAGTAGAAGACATATATTTTTAAAATCTTAGCATTTTTCCGTCTAAAATATTTATTAAATTTGGGTGTATATATGGCATCATATAACTGGTCAGTATAATTAATTAATCCATTTTAATGAGTCATATTTTATGAAAATTTCATTCTATTTTCATTGAATTATTCACTTAATTGCAAATCTTTTCTTTAATTATTATCTTACATATTAAAGTCAAACTTGCACAATGTATAATTTTGATTGCATTAAATTATTTAGGATTATTTCTTAATTATAAGGTCAAATTAATTATGATAATTTTGTGGTATGAGATAATTAATTGATTGTCATAATATTTATGGTAAATTTAGATGGAAATCAGTATGATAATTACCTTATTTTTTAAACATTTTTTTTGTATAGTTGTTAAATGACTAAGTAACATTCATTTATAATTTTTTAATTATTAAAAATTATTTAGTATTTCTTATTAAATATAATATATGTGTAACATTCTATAAAAATGTGCGTGTGATTTTAAATTAGTGGATATATTAACATCAATCGCAATTACATTATTTAAATTATTAAAATTAAATAACATTGAAAATCTATATATCTATCTATATATATAATAGTAGAAGCCGCACAATTATAGAAACTTCTTTATTTTATTGGTCATCATAATTAATTATAGAATTTTAAAGATGCATATTATAGACAACTTTGTTTTACTAATCAACAATTTAATTATAATGGCAACCAAAATTTTGCAAACATATTTAATTATCGAATGCACATTTTGCTAATGTCAGATTTATCAAATCATTAGCCATATTTAATTTGATTTGCAGACATAATTTTAGGATTAGAGGATTATAAAGATGTATATTATATGAAAATTTATTTTACTAATCAATGATTTGATTATAATGGCAATCGAAATTTTAAGGATCATCGAATGCACATTTTAGTGAAGTCAAATTTACCATACCTAAAATCATAATTGAAAATGTAAGATAGTTCACTCCTAAAGAATTGGACAAAGTAATTTAAGTTTCCCCCCTATAAATATGCATAAAAGTTTTCACTCACTTCACAACCACTCAAAACCCTAAGTGTGAGTATTATTCATTGTAGAAAAATTATGTTATTCATTCATGTATTTTTTTTACTTTTTTTTTTGTTGTCGTTGTAGAATACTAGTTAATATAATGATTTTCTAAGCATCATTTTTCGTACAACTATTTGATTTGGAGATTAAAAAAATTAAGGTATGTTACTATTATTTTTTATTTACTATATTTTTGTTGACTTGTTAATTCCTTTGTGTTAGTATTTATTTATCAGATTTATTTATTACTATTTTGTTTTTAATTTTTTGGTTATTGTATAAATCTGTAATTAGACATTTTAATCATGAATAAAGAATATAAATGATTTAATGTTGAATATATTTAAAATATTTAACTAAAGTTTTTTTTTTTTTTTTTTGTAGAAATTTGATAGTTTGTCTACAATTGATGTGGATGATATTGGAAAGAAATCAAAAGTTTTTCATTAAGGAATATTTTTTGTTAATAAATATTATTGTTTTATGGCTTTTTTTTTCTATGTTATTATATATATATATATATATATATATTTTTTTTTTTTTTCTATTTAACATATAGGTTGATTCTATTGGTGAAGAAGTTAAGAGATGATTCCAATGTAAATAGATCATTGTTGGATGATTTTTCATCAAGTGGTTCCTTCAAAAAGCCAAAGTCACCAAAAGTGAAGATTGAAAATGAATGAGAATGATTTTTTTTAATGTGTTTTGAAATATAAACTTGATCTGCTTGTCTTTTGATTTTATAATTTTAAAAACTTTAGGAGATTTTCTGTATATATTTAATTTTGTGAATATATTTTACAAATTTTACGAAGTTATGTAACTTCAGTATATCAAATTTATGTATTTTCCTAAATTTTACATATGTTTACATATCTTTAAGTGTGTACTTGAAATGAGAATATGTTATTTGTAGATATTATAAATGATACATATTAGAGACTTCATATTTTTTTCAAAGTTAATTATAAATTATTTTAAATTTTATCTATTTTTAAAATATCATATTAAATTATTTGAATATATTTATGTATATGAATAATTATATTTTGATATATTAAAAAGTATAAATTAACAACCATATTCAATTATAAATAAATATAATAATATTTAATATAAATATATTGTTTATATTTTTAAAATATGAAAATTTTTATATGATATTAAATTAATTTTTTAATTATTTATATATTACAATCCGTGCAACGCACGAGTGCAGTACTAACATTAACTAAATACCAAAATAAATAAATTCTTGAGAAGTCTTGATAGTTGTTGTGAACTTAAATTAAATATATTCAATATAATTTTTTTATTAAATAATTAAAAATATATTTAGTTGAGAATAAAAACTAAGTTAAGTAGTTATATGGGGACCGGTTTTTATATGTAAATTATTTATATATTTCTTAATCATTAGTAGCAACGGCGAACAAAATTGATTCCACATGGAAAAGATTGATTAATTAAGTTCTTTTGTATTAATTAGTCAATCGAATAAACAAATGGAGGGGGTGGGGCGGGGGGGGGGGGTGGATTTATTCTTATATAAACAATGAAAGCTATTGAAATTACTTAAGTAAAAGGCAACAATTCTCATTTTAGTATCCATGAAACAATTAATAGTGTATTACTTTGAATGGTCTCATAAATTTAGTGAATTAATATTTTTTTAATTAACCTTGTTCAGTCATTCAGTCATACAACATAGGACAAACTTTTTATATTTAATTTATGAAACACATTAATTATCAAGATGATATAATACCCTAGACTCCAATTTACAAGCTTGATACATAGAGTCTAGTTCATGTTACCCCTAGCAAATTAATTTTTATTTACTACTAGTGAATATAAAAAACATAACAATTAAGGATTATGAATTTATATTCTAGCAATCGATAATCAAAATATCTAATCTGTCAAGGCCTGCTAAATTAGATCATCAACCATAATAATTATAAATTGAGTATAACAAACTAGAGAGAACCATAAAAGACATTCATACAAGATTAAGGCTTAAGGTTCAAAATTCCTTCAAACAGGCGTATGGAAGTCTATCCAATATCATAATGCAAAAATACTTAACTACATCTACAAAAAAAAGATTAACAAAACTAAATCAAGAAACTAAAAAATTTGAGAAATCAAGAACGGAGGCCACAAGCTGGTCTCTCTATCTCTGGACATTCTCGACCTTTCTACTCGATTCTGGGCTCATCCCCAAAAATTGGCTATTGGGGCGGCCTTTTCCAATCATGAAATCCCCAATTATATATACTTTCTCCAAATTTCCTAATTGTTGTAAGACTTTTTTTATATTGGGATGTTGTTGGCATGGTCATTTTGTAGCCTTATGGTAACTCGTTT
This sequence comes from Caryopteris x clandonensis, assembly GCA_028749325.2. Lineage (NCBI taxonomy): Eukaryota > Viridiplantae > Streptophyta > Magnoliopsida > Lamiales > Lamiaceae > Caryopteris > Caryopteris x clandonensis. Next base: position 1,225,207 of record JAPYKT020000015.1, read on the forward strand.
GTGGGCCAATTAAAATAATTCCGCTATTTGGCTAGCAGGCTAGCATACTCATATATATTGGGTCCTCCGACGTGATCTTTGAGCTCATGGATCCAATATGTTGGGTCAATTATTTTTTCAAGCCCAATTTCTTTTTATCCATTAGTTGATCAATAATTGTTTTTTTATGCTTAAAATTACTTTAATCAATTGCATTCAAGGGATGCATGGTCCTTGCGAAATGACCAAGCACATTGCAAAATGACCAAGCACAGTTCGCGCATCAAGGGGCATGGTCCATTCTTCGAGGCTCCAAAATGGGGTGTTCTAGACGGGAGCACGGGTTGTGCATCTCCTTGCATGATCCTTGCTTCTGGAGCCCGTTCCTCGGTTTGCATGCACGGTTTGTGCGACTCGTGGCGCGGTATGTGCAACCTTAAATATTCGTTCTTTTGTCAAAGTTCAACAAATTTGTTAAATTTTTTTATTTTAAACAATTTTTATCAAAATATATTTTATATAATTATGTATTTTATTTTAAAAAGTATATTACTATTTTTTAATAATTTATTATATTGTTATATTATGAATCGTGTATCGCACATAAGAAATATTAGTTTCTCTTTTAAAAAAATAACAAAAGAAATTGAAAAAAATGAAAAAAAACTTAAGAAACTGGAAAACTAAAAAAAGAGAAACACCAAGAAACTAAAACAACTAAAAAACTATATATATATATATATATAATAGTAAACTGACTATTTTTATGTCTGTTGTTATTATTATTTTTCTCGCCTATTTTTTTTTCATAAATGAAAAGAAAGATTTTCAGGAAATATTGTTATACTGCTAACCAATAAACATTCATTTAATTTTTTTATATTTGTATTTGTTAATATTGGTAATGTTACTATTTTGATCAAAATTAATAAAAAAAATTCATATATCTTCATAATCACTTGATTTTAACAAATTAAGTATGAATTTGTTGCAGATTCGATGATTTATATAATAATAAAAAATGTTCACATTGATATAACACATTTTATTCAATTTTGTTGATTTAAAAAAAACTATATATTTGATAATTTGATGATTATATTTTATAAATAAAATTTATTAATGTTCACATATGATTTTATGTATAATATTTATATTTTTATTATAATCATGGTACATTAAAATCCTACCAAAAAAAAAAAAAAAAAGTATGTGCACTAGAAAAAAAACTAAAAAATAAACCTTAAGAAACTGAAGGAAAAACACTTGTAAACTAAAATATTTGTAAAACCTATAAAAATAAGATGAAAACAAATTATAATCTAAAAACCCTAAAATATAAAATGAAAATTCTTGAAAAATCTGTGAATTGAAAAAATTAGATATTAAATAAACTTGGATTACCTCGTCACTATAAAAAAATTTGTGCGATGGTCTCATACAAGTTCTTAATTAATTAATATTTTGTGTGCGATATGAGTGTAAAGTTATTTTATACTTTGGAAAATTACATCAATCATGTGGCTACTCACTATTAAAAGAATACAAAATTATACTTGTAAATTTATATGAGATCATCCTACAAAATTAGATGTTTTGAAATTTCTTTTCAATTTTCTATTTTATTACTTCATCTTTGAATCTTTTTATGGGTTTCACTCTACTTTTTCATTCTTTTTTGCTTTTTCAGTTTTTTTTTTTTCATTTTGTCAGGGTTTTTTTCCCATTTTTCAGGGTTTTTCTTTTCTACTTTTCTAAACTTTAGGGTTCTAATTAATTTTTTTATTCTTTATTCTAATCTCCAGTTCTTCTATTTTTATATCTTTTGTTCAAAACTTACATTTTTTATATTTTAAATAATTAATATCACGTAAAATATTTGTGAGATAGTGTCGCAAGAAACTAAATGCAACCAAACATCATGAGTTGCAAGGCCTCTCGATCCCAAACCAAACTGTATTATTCTTCCGAATTCTCAGTTGTTGGTTTCTATTTTAACAAATTAGAAAATATATTTTTAAAAATAATAATAATTAATTTTAATTAATTAAATTTTGATACATTATTTTTAAAAATATTTTAACTTTTAATATATATATATATATATATATATATTAATTAATATAAAGATAGAACAATTTGAAAATTTTACAAAAAAATCATTTTCCACCTGAACCATTCTGCTGTTTTTTTGGTAAACAAATCACAGAAAGTCAAATAATTTATATTGTAAATAATTAATATCACATAGAATATTTATGAGATAATGTCACAAGAAACTAAATACAAACACACATTATGAGTTGCAAGGCCTTCCCAATCCCTAGTTATTGGTTTGTATTTTAACAAATTAGAAAATACATTTTTATAAATAATAATAATAAATTTTAATAAATTAAAATTTGACACACTATTTTTTCAAAATATTTTCACTTTATATATATATATATATATATATAAATTATTATATATATATATAAATTATAAAAAGTAATATAAAATTAGAACAATTTACAATTTTACAAAAAAATCATTTTACGCCTAAACGGTTCTACAGTGTTTTTCTGGTAAACAAATAAAAGAAAGTCTAATAATTTATTTTATTTTTTGATACTTTTAAAACAATAATTTTTCCTTTTACTGCTATCAAATGGGAAAACAGCATTTAAAACTAAAATACATGTACAAGAAAATGCTTAATTAGTCTATCCAACAAAAGTAATCTGAGTTAAAATGGATCTTACACTAACCATTAGATGATTCTTCGGCAGCTACCCTCACAATTGTCTTCTTATATTATTCACATAATGGTATTTGAAATTTCAAAGTACTAAAATGTAAAAAAAAATAAAAAAAATTAATATACCTTTAATCAAATCAAAAAAGATAAGTTTATAATTTTATAATTTTATAAAAATGCCTTTAAACATCGTAATTAGGTGATGTCAATAAAATGAACGCAGAAGAAAATGATACATAGACTTACTCATGTCGAATCCAGCGATCATCAAACCAGATGTCTGGAATATGGGAAATCTTGGGCCACTCAGAATCATGACTGCTAACTTCTTGTTCAATCCCGCTTCTCTCTTTTAATACTGGACAGTCTCTAATATGTAATCTCTTTAGATTTTTGAGGCGTCGCATTGCTTCCATAGAGGGCAAGCGCTTCAATTTCTTGCAACCAGACAACGATAATAACTGTAGCAATGTGAGGTTCCCAAACCATTCTGGCAATTCTTCTATTCCAAAATTCTGTAACATTAAGACAGAAAGATGAGTGAGATGTTGAAGCTCAATCGGGAGGAAGTCCCAATCTTCCATCCCCCGCAATTCTAATCAACCAAGAGATGGGGGTGCAGCTTTCAGTATTCCAACAACACCCGAAATAACAGAATCCAAGGAATCTGAAGCAGCAGGATAGATCTGTAATACTTGCAGGCTGGGCAAAGACCCAATCTCTTTAGCCACCATGAGTTTGGGAACATTAAAAATTGTCAATTTTCTGAGACTAGGCATTTTATGCAGACATTCAATTATCATCGGCAAATTTGTTACACTGATTAAATCCGTTAAGTCCAACGACTCAAGAGAATTAAGGGTGCATAGACCATATGGTAACTCTCTCAAGTTGGGACAATTCCATATGAACAATTCTGAGAGATTTGGACTGTTGTGGAATAACCCATCTGATAACTCCCTCAAGTTGGGACAATTCCATATGAACAATTCTGATAGATTTGGATTGTTGGGGAATAACCCATATGTTAACTCCCTCAAGTTGGGACAATCAATTATTTTCAATTCTGAGAGATTTGGATTGTTGCAGAATAACCCATCTGGAAGGCACTCCAATCCATCTACCTTCTCAATTTTGAGAGTTGTGGGAGACTTTAAATTGATCCCACTTGATATGTTTGCCAATGGTAACCCACTATCCATCTCTTCAATAACCAATTTCTTAAGGCAGGGGAAATGTCGTGGAGCACTCCTCAACTGTTTGCAATTTCTGATGTTCAAGTATTCAAGGCTAGGAAATACCTTCACTTGAGTTGTTTCAGCTGCGCTTGGAAATTTATTTACTTCTGCCCACTCTGTTAGGTATGGCATCTCCTTCAAAGTGAGCTGTTTGAGCGCCGGAAACACTATAATTGGCTCGCCATTGGTACTGCCATAGAACGATGAACCAATGGATTTAACACTATCCAGATAAGATAATTCTAGAGATTTGAGATGTGGTAACTGCCCTATCATCGGAATTTCTTTGCATTCTTCACAATCGAAAAGTGTTACCCTCTCTAAATTATTAAGTCCTGCCCAGCTGCCGCAACGCTCATCTAGTACCTTCATCTTAAAAGTCCACATAGGAAAGCTTGCGCCCTGATATCCCTGAATCTTTAGGTTCTTCAAATTTGGATGCGGTTGGAGGCCTTCCAACACAGTCTTATCATTTCTTTCACCTTCTTCGGATGCCATCCACACGAAGGATAACTCGACCATGTTGGGCTTTTCAAATAGACAGGCACTCTTAGCCTCTTCCTTATCACGCACTTTTTCAAGATTTTGAATCTCCAGTTTCCCTTTGAGATTTATCAATTTCCCAAGCTCTTTAATCCGGTGGCCTTCCTTGTCCCCCACTTTAAAGTATGGTAATGTTCGAAGAGAAGTTAATGTTCCCAGCTCAGGCGGCATTTCTGTACTCTCAAAAACGTGAAGATGCCTTAAGCCAATCAAGTACTTCAATGTACTTGGCAGCTTTCTGAACACAGGTGTTTCTGCTCTTAATGTCTGCAAGTGATAGAGTTCACCAATCGAATCAGGCAATATTTCAATAAATGTTGCAGAAATGTTCAAACATCGCAAGTGTATTAACTCCCTCACTGAATCTTGCAAAATCTTAACATGATAATTCTCCAGTGTTAAAACATGTAGGCTTTTGAAGCTTGAGAGTATGAGATTACAAGTTTCGCCATTGAAGAATAACGTACGCAAACATACTGCCTTTTCAGTTGGGACAACACTTGATTCACATATGTAATATTGGTTGCGTGAAACAGAACATGCAACATCATGCACTCGATCGTGCATGCTACAAGATGTGACGTTTCCATAATCATCTCTGTCTAAAGCTTGCAGTAAAGAGTTGCGCAGAAGAAGGTTGAAATATTTGTTGCCCACCGACTCCATATAACTTGTTTCATCAGCTTGAAGAAATCCTTCCGCCATCCAAAACTCAATCAATACTTGCCTTTTGATCGAATAACCTTTAGGGAAAATTGAACAGTATGCGAAGCACTTCTTGAGCAGTGGTGAAGACAAATTATCGAAGCTCAGTTTCAGTATCTTTGAGATATTATCCCCATATGCTCCAACATTTGAAATCCAATCCCGTTCGATTGAGAGCCAATCATCCTTAGATTTACCGCGCAACACTCCTCCGACTACATTGGCAGCTAATGGAAGACCCTGACATCTTTCTGCAATATTTGATCCAATGGTCTCAAACCCTGTTGGAACATCTCCTTCACCAAATGCTTTTGCCTTGATTATGGACCAACAATTTTCTTGTGATAAGCCTTTCAAGTATACAGTATCAACTGTTTCCACAATTGAAGCAACTTCTGTTTTCCTTGTCGTAACAATGATGGTGTTTCCCCTGTCAGAAGTGATTCCCGACAAGGAATTTATAAAACCTTCCCACAGAAGTGAGTTTTCATTCCAAACGTCATCAAGAACAAGTAGATATGTTCTTCCTTCCAGAGCTTGTTGAAGCTTTTGCAGAACAACTTCCTTGCTTTCAACTTCATCGTTTCCAGACGACAACGTCATGAGAATTTTCTTCAAGAGGATCACCAGATCGAAACTTGTAGAAACATGCACCCAAATGTGTTTTCCAAAGTGAGCCCTTATCTGTTCATGATTGAAGACTTTCCTAGTCAGCGTCGTCTTCCCCAATCCGCCCATTCCGACAATTGGAAGAATGGACAATGGTTGTTCAGTTGGGGGGCCTTGGGTCAGCATCTCGACTATTTTGGACACATCATCATCTCTTCCAATAAAAATAGGATCAATTGTGAAAGAATCAGTTTCTGCAGAGCCTACATCAGGAGCTGGAGGGGCATCCCTAAGTGTCCTTTCAATGCCAAGCTCCATTCCATTTTTTCTGATAGACTCGAATTTCTGATTAATGTTCTTGATTGTAACAGCCATTTGACGCCGACGTACACTATAATTAAAGGATGGGAAGCATGATGGTACCTTTTTCTTCATTTGCTTCACTTTCTTGGAGAGTTGATGATAGTGGAGTTCATCCAGAACATTATCGGCGTCCAACGCCACAGCTTCAAGCTCGTTGACCCATCTTTTGACGGCATCGTGGGCGACGAATTTCTTCTCGGCGTCGTCCAGGAAACTCTTGATTATGGCCAGAGTCCCGTTAAGGTTTGCGGCATCTTTGTCGAGACCTCGGATGAGTGAGATCTCATCCTTAACAACGTTGGCCAGATTTTGAATTAGAACTTGAATGGTGGCGGCGGCAGCTTCTCCGTCCATTTTGTTCCGGCTGTGCGGATGAGAGAGATAGAGAGTGTGTGTGTAATTAAAGATAATATTTGACCAGCTGACTCATTTGATATCTACTTTGGATGCCCTTTTCAGACAAGGAACCGCTGGTCCCGCCAGTAGCATCCACTCCATTATGCATGCAAGTGCGTCTGTGTGTGTGAGAGACAGAGAGAGAGAGAGACCTTCAGAAACTATTGATAGAAAGAGAAAAGATGAGGGGGAGCTGTGTGGAATTGGAAAAGCTTAATAATATTTTGATAATAATTTAATTTTCAATCTAATATAATATATCTTAAGAAATGTTAGGGCTACTAAAAAAGAATGGTGAAGGTTGATTATATCATGAAATGAAACCACCCATTTTCAAGTTAATAAAATATCGTTTTAGTTAGTTTGAGTGTTAATATAAAATAAAAAACTAACTTATCCATGTCTATAGAAGTGGTGGCCCAAAATTATTATTGGGATCCACATCATCAATATTTGCCTGAAATTGAAATACTTGCATGCATCATATTAACAAAAAGATAAAATATGGTGTAATTACAAGTTGATTTTCAAAAAATATATTTCAAATGATAATTAATCCAAAAATCATGAATTTTAATTGAATTAAAAATCAACTTATGTCATAAATAGAACAGTGGATCCCAAAATATGAATTACAGACTCCACGTCAGCAATTTCATAAATTGGTCCACGCGCATTGAATGATCCGAATTGAAATTTTAAAAAAACTATTGTACTTATTTGTTATGTTTGATATGTCATGTTTCAACTAATAATTAATAAAAAGTCATGAATTATTATGTATTTAAACCTATACAAAAATATCATTCTCTCTTTTTCAAAATAAAAGTATTGTTTCTATAATTATATTCGTTCATATTCCATGATATAATTACGGTAATTGAATAACATAACGAGATTTTTCTGCAATTAATCATAAAAATTGTTTTTCTAACACTGCAAACACCAATAACCACAAATTGTCATTTTCTTTTGTTGTAAGGTTATATGTTGTATTGCCATTCTGTCATTATTTTTTAAACTTCAGTTGAGTGTGTAAACTGTGTAGGACATGCCTGGCATTCATTCAATAATTTATAAGACACCTTTTTAATAAATATCAATTTTAAGATGTGCAATTAAGATTGATTAAAATCCATGAAATATGCAGAATATCGGAATGACTGAGGATGATTCTGGCAATTACATATTCATTCTAATCATATACGACTTGTTTGTTCTCATAATATAGATATCAAAACCCACAAAATACAAATTATAATTATTCGCTATTTTATTTCACTTAAAATACAATTTGCAAGTGCATAGGGTAATTTATAATAAAACTATGGTGAGAACATGTCGTATCAATATGTATTGTATATAGTAAAATCAAAGAAGTATTTGCTTATAATATTATCCTTTATTTATCTAAAGAATTGAACAATTGTGATTGATTTTATAAAATAAAGAAAACAAATAAGGAGTAGAACAATATCAAATCAAATTCAAGCCACTAAGAATGTTCAAAGATTATATGGATTCACGAATATGAATGGTTTATATGAGTTCCTTTAATGTATCAAATTATCTTTAATTTTTATATTTGTAAGAGAATCACTAAAATAGTTGGATCCTCTCTCCCGAGCAAGATCCAAAAGTAGATTAGACTCTATCGATCATTTTCTGATCTCACAGTGTTATCTAACTCCCAAATCGTGTCTAGGATTTATTCTCATGACAATATTTACCAAATTTTCAATGTAGCAATTTTATGTTATGCATTCATAACCTGTTAATCAATTACTCTATCCCAGACAATAATGAATTAACTACACATATGCAACTATTCGTTACATAATTTCATACGACATTCAAATCAAGGAAGTATAAACAAATATAAGGAAAAAATATCATTAAAGAAAAATAGATGAATCCATAATCACACAGATCATAGAATCACTAGATGTTTAGTCACTCATATTCAATACATAATCCACGAAAAATATATTGATCCTCAAAGCTAACATATAAGAACAAAAGAAAAGAATACTATTGAAGCCAAACAATCTTTGTTTCTCTCTTTCTCTCTCAGATGACTTGGTTGGTTGATCCTCTTTTGTATATTTTTTCTAGCTCTAAAATCTGATGTAAAATATAATGTCCTTTGTTGTTCTTTATAAGCATAAACTAGAATTTTCATTTGGAATGAGAGGATACGCACAAATCATGACAAATCGCGGTGACTAGGAACACATCAATAGGATAAGCACTGTTCGTGTGACTAGTGGTGTGGTCTATACAACCTTAGTTGTCCATTTTTCTGTCAAAACTTCAACAAACAAGTGAAGTAACAAAATATAAAAATCATCATGAACTCGTCACTTAGGTATATGCAATTGCCTAAACACTATACATAATAACCCCGAATAGCACGTATATCCTATGTTTATCAATAGCATAAACATATTTTCATATTATTTAAGTGTTTGTTAATAGAAATCGAAATAGCAAGAATGTGTCTTTTAATCAAATCCTGATCTTGACTTCAAATGTTTAAGTACATGAACTAGATAATTAATTATGTATGAATTCATAGATATTGTATATAACTAAAGAAAAAAAAAGTAGTATATTTTTACTGTCCTTTTATATGTAATATAAATAATATATTAACATAATTTCTTACATGTTTTTACTAGCGTTTCATATGTAAACATAAATAATATATAATACATAATTTTTTTTATACATAACTTCATAGAAAGTATTTTAAATATTAATAATAACAATAACAATAATAATTTAAGTTAAATATATAAAAAAATCAACATAAAATTTTCATGTGCTTTGAATTGCAAAAATTGAAAATGTGGTACTTGAAATTACAAAAATATAAAGGTCGTGATTAAAATAAAAATTTCATTAAATGCTGTGATTTTTTTATGCAATTAATCCTTATTTTTATTACATATTAAATGTTGGTGAAATCGCATTACATGATTCCTTTTGATTATTTAAAATATCTTTGAATCATTAATTTGTTATCAAATTATCTGATTGAATATTTGTGGTTAAGTTTAAAATTATATTAAAAGAAACCTATTTAAAATTAAATTATAATAGATTTGAAAATGCGAGATATCACTTTATTAACTCATTTCAAGATCTACATTTAATAAAATTACAATAAAAAATGCATGTTGTCCTTTTTCTTGATGTCGGCTGGTGGTACACAAACTGTTGCGTGATTTGAGTGGAAAAAAAATCAAAATATGATATTTTACTTTGTAAAAACTAAAAGGACGTAGCTAAAATGTAAATTTAATAATAATAAAAAAAAAAAAAACTCGTGACTTTTGTGTCACTAACTAAAATGATACAAAAAAATGTATATGTTGCTAGGCTAAACCTATACGTGTAACTTAGTATTGAACTTTAGAAAAAAAAAAACATATCCTTGTTTTATTTTTAGTTAAGGTATAAATATTTTATACACTGCTACTGCCTAGACAATAGTAGTATAGAGACATCGTCTTATTATTTTACTTTCATTAAATTTCAACCCCCTGGAGAGAGAGAGCAAGATTTATTTGATACATAATTAATTTTCTCTTTCATTTATTGATTTACCTTAATTATAGTTTGGTCATAAGGACATTAGATATTTCAATTAAATTTTGAATTTGACTTAAAACTTGACTATTTGAGGAAAATGTTTTCAGTGAGTCTCATGTGACTCATTTTGCATGTAAGGGGATTTGTGCAACAAGCTACTCGAATCGATACATGCAAAAATGTGAGGATTCTTGCTCGAAACACATACCCCTTGGATTTTACCAATAATGCAAAAGTCGGGCTAGTGGCCCGGTTAGGCGCTAGGCGTATGTGTTCCGACCTGATTTTCACCAAATCAGTATGCATTTTTATTTTTTGAAAGTAGGCCCGTCTAGGCGGTAAAACATTTATTTTAAATTAAATTAATAATTAAAAAAATTATATTTCGGCGTGAACTCTTCACTTCAGAGTCTCAAGCTTCAGATAAAAGACTACCGAGAGGGCCACGATTAGGGTTCTAGTTTCACTGTTTCACACTTTTAGCCGCCGCCAGTCACCTGTTGCCATCGCTGTTCGTCTACCTGCCGTCGCCGCCGCCGCTGTTACACACTAAGGTTCTGCGTTTTTTTTTTTTTTTTTTTTTTTTTTTTTTTTTTTTTCTAGTGGAAACCTGCAAATCTCTTCTCTCTTTAATACTAATATAGAAACAAGATTTCCCCACCATTTTCTTGCAAGAATTTGATACCTCATTGTTTCTTGGTTGGGTTTGGACGGGAGATGGGTCAAACAACATTTAGTTTGCATCAACTCAAAAATGAGTTTTGTATGAGAAATACTGTGAGCTTCACTTGACTGGGGAGTGGGGAGGTGGAGGTTGTTTACACAAAAGATATATATATATATATATATATATAAGGAAATTTGATATGATATAAAAAATTAATTGACTAAAAGAATGCAGCTCCATGCTCATAAATTGGTATACATGATCATAAATGGAAACAAGTAGATATTGATTAAGGGAATTGGGAATTTAATGCACGCCAACTTAATTCAAAGTTAATTAAGCATCAGGTGGTTGGCACTTGGTAGTGGCTGACTACTTCAATGATTGCTATTCAATTTATATCTCATACGTAAATGTTTTCCAATGGTGATGTTGTGCGTGTATATATTATATAATAATCTATATATATAAACAAAATGATTTTTTTCAATTTTATTTTCCTGCCAAAACTTTATTATTTAATATAGAATAAATTATTATTATTAAATTAAAAATGAACGTTTTTATTCTAAAAATTTTGATTAGATTTCGAAATCTAAAATTTCCCAAAAATTTAGGTGTTTCAAATAAGATGATATCAAGATGATTATACCACTGCATTTTATATATGATTTGAAATCTAGATATTTTATCGAATATTAATTAAATCACTAAATTTTGAAATTCAAGAAATATATGAAATCTAACAAATATATGATTCGATCTTCTTGAATCATTTTATCAAACCAATTAAAATCGCATGATCTTATAAACTCTGTGAAATAATAATATATATATATATATATAAATAAATATTGTTTTCCTACATAAATTTCCATCCTATAAATGTAAAACTATATTTATTTGGGGAACTCTTTTAAGATAAGTTATTACAATTTAATTGGATAGATTAATATAAAAAAATCTTCGAGATTTGCTTAATAATTGTTGTTCGACATAAATAATTTTGAATTTTAAGGAATTTTGTTAACTCATAATATATTCAAAATAAGAAATAAACATTGGAATATTTGTTAGGAACGAGTAAATCATTGTAGTTTCATTATATTGTGGAAAGTGATTAACGATTTTCCTAAAATTAAGCTATCAAAATCACCCAATCACATGAATAAAATTTGATTGTTTCAAATATGAAATTAAACTTTCATTGATCTTATTGTAATTCAAAATTATTTCTCATTTTGTCTCTCTCTTCTTTCTATATATTTTATCAAGATTATAAATGGTAAGACAAGTATAATAATATGTGTCCTATTTCAGTTGTTGCCAAAGCCTACACTCTTCAAAATTTTATTTTCAGGTTTATTTTATTTTTAGATTTTTTATTCATATGTTGCTTTCAATATATTATAAACATATTTTATTTTCTTAACTATTTTTCTTTCTTATTTTTAAATGAAAAGTTCATCCATCTCTTCTATTTTTCATTTGATTGTTCTTGTAATTTTCTGTTGAGATCTGCTAATTATTTCGACGTATAACCATTTTGCGATTATTCATTAGCTTTCTAAGCATTTGTTTCTATCTAATTTCAAATTTTTGTGATATATTATATTTAATTGGCGATTTGTTTAATATTTTTATCCCTAATTTGACTGTGTAATTAACAATTTTTACGAGATCTGTACAAATCTTTATTTTCTTTAATTTGCTCATATCTGTATTTAAAAAAAATTGATACAACCTTCTATAAATCGTGGATATCATGCTTATCAATTTGTGAACGAAAAATGAATTACAAATCCTGACCTTTTACAATATATTATATAACTTGAATATATTCTTATATTACAAAATGTAAAGAAAAAAATATTTTTTGTCCATTGCATAGGTCTCACACTAGTATAATATTATAATATAATGGAATTCATATAAATTATGTAGTAACATTATCTTGCACATGTGATTTTAATTTTAGGAATGGGCTTGTTTGATTGATATAAGAATTTACATAATCAATTGCTATATTCTAACATATAGGAGCAAATTATGTCATTGAATATTCGATAATCTTCGAAATTGCTTGTCTTTTTGGTTGTTTTTAGTTTTACTAGTTTTACTTTTTATACTTTATAGTTTGTGGACTTGTTGTATAATTTTCCAGATTGTAAGATACTAAGATGACAATTTCTTCAAGTACTGCATCGGTGAGTGTTTCCCAATCCATGTTAACAAATGACTCACTGAAACGAAAATCAAATGATATGGGGTGGGAATATGCAGTGTTAGTGGATCCAAATAATTTGGATAGGGTAAAATGTATCTTGTGCGAGAAACAAATGCATGGAGGTGTTTATAGAATGAAACAACATATTGCAGGCATAACGAGAAATGTTGCTGCATGTGAAAAGTCTACAAAAGGTGATCAAATTAAGTGCAGGAATGCAATTAATGAAGCAAAGATGAAAAATAGGGGAAATAATCATCATGATGAAGAGATAAGATCACAAGTGAACATTGATAGTGCCATTGATGACATGGTTATTGATGATGATGTGATAGAGGATAAGTTGAGAGAGTCGATAGGGTCTAAATCTCATAATTTCGTTGGCCCTATGGATAAGTTTGTAACTCAAATCAACCTTGAGGCTGACAAAAAATAAACCTGCGTGACCAGAATATCAAAGAGGCAATTTGCAAACAAAAGCTTGATAGGGTGAAAGAGTTTGTTTATAGATGGGCATATGAAGCAGGTCTTTCTTTTAGTGTTTTTGAGCTAGATAGTTGTAAGAAAATGTTTGACGCTATAGCTCAATATGGAAAAAGGGTGTACGCCTTCTACAAGATATGAACTTAGTGAGACATTTTTAAAAAAAGAGGTCGATAAAACCAAAAAATCGCTAAATCCACATGAAGAAGAGTGGAAAGTTAATCGTTGTTCAATTATGATCGATGCTTAGAGTGATAGGAAGAGAATGAGCACCATGAATTTGTGTGTGAACTCTAGATTAGGCACTGTTTTTCTTTCTTCTAAAGACTTCTCGAACATTGCACATACAAGCTATGTAATCTATGACTATGTAGAAAAGTGCATTCAAGAGGTTGGTAATTTAATTTTTTAAATATTTTTCTTAGGAACTGAATGCATTGATGTGCTTGTTCATTATTCATTAATGGAATCTCTTCATTTTCTTATTATGAAAAGCAGGTTGCTGTCGAAAATGTTGTTCAAATAGTAACTGATAATGCCTCAAACCATATGGCAGCTGCAAAGTTGTTGAAGGAGAATAGGCCTCAAATATTTTGGACCTCATGTGCTACCCATTCAATGAACCTTATGCTTGAAAGCATAGCAAATTTGCCAAAGTTCAAGAAAACGATTGATCAGGCTAAGGCATTGACTATCTTCATCTATGCACATCACAAAATCTTAGTTATGATGATGACACACACAAAAAGGAGGGACATAGTGAGACCGGGAGTGACTAGATTTGCATCGTCATTTCTATCTTTGCAAAGCATATCCGAGAAAAGGGTCCAATTAAGGACAATGTTTACGAGCATAGAATGGGAACAATGTATATTTGCAAAGACTGTCAAAGGAAAAGCAACATACACCATGGTGTAGAGTATGGGTTTTTGGAATGACGTTTCCATGTGTTTAAAGGTTTTGGGGCCGTTGGTGAGGGTACTTCGGGTTGTTGACGGTGATAAAAAACCATCTATGGGATTTGTATACGCTGAACTTATCCAGGAAAAGGAGGAGGTTAAAATTGCCCTGAACAACATTGCTAAGAACTACGAGACTATCATTGACATTATTGATGCAAAGATGAAAGATAGGCTCACTAGTCCACTTCATTTCATGGCTTGCCTCTTGAATCCTTTCTATCATTACCTTCCCTTGGATCATGATATCGCAGCTGGGGTTATTGATTGTTTGGATGTTATGTTTCCTGGGACCTTGATATGCAATCTAAGATTATGAATGAGGAGATACCAAAGGACAAGAACAAGAAGAGTCTTTTTGGAAAAGAAGTGGCAATCGTTGCATGCATGAAAAATATTACCATCGACAAGTTTGATCCAGGTAACTTTATACTTTAAAGTTTTAAACTTTTAAAATTTGAGAAACTAAACTAATATAATTTATATTTTGTTATTATTTCCTTCATGGCTTCATGTAGTAAATTGGTGGTTTATGGTTCAATAACTCCGAACTTGCAAAGGCTTGCTATGAGAATCCTCTATTTGACTACTAGTTCTTTGGCGTGTGAGAGAAATTGTAGCACATTTGAAGGGGTTAGTGAAATCTAATACATATTATCATATTAAATGTTTAGTTAAAATCTAATTACATATATTCATTATATTATGTGACTTACTTTTTATTTTATAGATACACACGAAGAAAATAAATAAGCTTCCAGCACAACCATTAAACAATCTTGTGTATGTTCGATTCAATGCAAAATTGATGAACAAGAAAAATAAGCTAAAAGAGAGGGATTTGGAAGTGCTGCTAGCACATGATGATGCAAGTTATGCCCAAGAATGGATTGTTGATGGGATTGGATCAAATGATGATGGTTTTGTAGAAGCAAATGGAGACCCAATCCCTAAAGTGACTTTGGAAGTGGTAAGTAATATGGAAGCAAATGACTCATTGAGGCCTCAAAAAAATGTTAGAGAACTTAATGATGATGAGTTCTGCTCTGATGATGAGGAAATAGATGTTGAGATTGAGTTAAGTCCGATGATGTTCGTGTGTTGGAAGAGTATGGAGACGATCAACACTTGTTGTCTCAAATACCTCCTCAAGGCTCTCGTATCAATCACGAATATCTCATGATTCATGAACTTGACTATGTGTTTAACCTTAATTTAATGTCTGTGACTTTTGTAGTTGGAACTTGGAAATTGGAACTCGTAAATTGTAACTTGTGTTATTTAAATTTTGTTGTCATTTTTTTTGTGAGATTAATAATTATGTCATCCTCATATTTTATATTGAAGTTCGAATTGAAAAAACCAAGAGAATAAAATTATGTTATATTTATCATATATAAGCTATATGGGGTTGATGGAAAAATAAATAAATAAATAAATAAATAAATAAATAAATAAATAAATCAGTTCGCCTAGCGGCGCCTAGGCGCTAGGCAGTCGGAAAGGGTCCGACTACTGATTTCGGACTTCTGCACAATTGAATTTTACACTACGCATGTACATTCCAAATATTTAATATTTTTTAGGTAAAAAACAATAATTTTTAAAAATCGTTCAATGTTAAAATATTACTTGTCACCATAAAGAGTTGTGTTTTATTAAAAACTTTTACTTTTTATATAAATAATTACTATAAAAAGTTACAGTAAAATATAATACTTTATCAACGAAAAATTACACTTTTTGAATAAACATATTATTATTATTTAAATATCGCCAAATACACTCTCCCAAGAAAATTGCATGCATCCAACAGACGGTAGATCCATGCATTTTTTTGCTGTATTTGGGTCTGGTTAGCTAAGATCCATGTATTTAGGCATTTATAGAATTAGACCTGATCTGTGTAGATGAGGTTGACTGTGTTATCGTGGCACACAAAATTTAATAAATTATTATCTTCTATGCAAACTAGTAGCAACGGTGAGGAAAATCGATTCCACAAGGAGAAAATTGATTAATTAAGTTCTTTATATGAATCAGTCAATCGAATAAACGGGGGAGGGGGCAACGATTTATTCTTATATAAACAATGAAAGTTATTGAAATCCACTAATTAAAAGGCACCAATTCTCATTTTAGTATCCATGAAACAATTAATAGTGTATCTTTCAATCTATCTGTCAAATTTCTATCCTTGGATTAAAAACAAACTCTTATCACTTTGAATGGTCTCATAAATTTAGTGAATTAATTTATTTTTTTTAAAATTTATCTTGTTCAGTCATACAACCTAGGACAAATCTTTTAGATTTAATTTAACAAACACATTAATTATCAAGATAATATAATACCCTAGACTCCAATTTACAAGCTTGATACATATAAAAACTCCAATTTACAAGCTTGATACATATAAAAACATAACAATTACGGATTATGCATTTATATTCTAGCAATCAATAATCAAAATATCTAATCTGTCGGGGCCCGCTAAATTAGATCATCAACCATCATAATTATAAATAAAGTATTAAAAACAAGAGAGAACCATAAAAGAACATGTTACTAATAATTCATACAAGATTAAGGCTTAAGGTTCAAAATTCCTTCAAGCAGGCGTATGAAAGTCTATCCAATATCATAATGCAAAACCACTTGACTACATCTAAAAAAAAAAAGATTAACGAAACTAAATTAAGAAACTAAAAAAATGAGAAATCAAGAACAGAGGCCACAACGGTATGCATGAATGTGATACCCATTCTATTGTCCTCTCTCCATTGTCTCCCTATCTCTTGACATTTTGGACCTTTCTACTCAATTCTGGACTCATCCCCAAAACATGGCTATTGGGGCGGCCTTTTCCAATCATGAAATTCCCAATTATATAGACTTTCTCCAAGTTTCCTAAATGTTGTAAGACTTTTGTAGCCTTATGGGTAACTGGTTTGTGGGCCAATTACAAAAGTCTCGCTATTAAGCTAACAGGCTAGCATACCACATACTGGGTTGTCCAATGTGAGCTCATGGATTCAATATGTTGGGTTAATTATTTCTTTCAAGCTCAATTTATTTTTTTATCCATTAGTTGATCTATGATTGTTTCTTCATGCCTAAAATTACTCCAAATCACTTGCATTCAAGGGCTGCATGGTCCTTACGGAATGACAAGGCACAATTCGTGCATCAAGGGGCATGGTCCATACTTCGAGGCTAAAAAAATAGGGTGTTCTAGACTGAGCACAGTTTGTGCATCGCCTTGCATGATCCTTGGTTGAACTACAGTGCTTGATCGAGTGGGAAATGGCTCAATCAAGCGAGAAATGGCTTGGTCGAATGCTCAGTTGAGCGAGAAACGGCCTGATCGAGCGCTTGGTTGAACTAGTCGTGCGAGTGGTCAAGCAAGAGAGCTCAGTTGAGCATATGTTTGGCCTGTTCGAGTGGATGGTTGAGCGAGTAACTCTGTCGAACGCTTGTTTGGCTTGGTTGAGCGCATGTTTGGTCGAGTGCCACAACGCTCGACCTCATCCAGTGGCTAGGTAAAAAGGCTTCTTCTTTTCACTCGGTCGAGTGTTCAAGCGGTCAAGCAAATGAACTCTACCCCTCTCCTTTGCCGTTTTACGCATTTTTCAACCGTTTTCTACTATTTTTCTTTAATGTGATCGTGTATATTCATTCTACATCCTTTTGCTTTAAAATGGGATAAAATGCTACAAAACGAACAAACATATCATCTCCACTCAATATGATAAAATATGGTTAAATAATGTCTTTATACACGATTTTTGTCATTAAATGCATCATTATCCATTCCAAAATACACGTATAAACATTGTTTATCAGTATATCATGCCAATAAATTCATTGTAATTAATTCACAAGATTATCAAGGATTGAATCGTAAAAAGAACTACTGAATACATAAAATATTTCATAAGGAATAAGAATAAAATAATCATATGCTAATTCATTTTCTCACGATTGAAGCACATAAAATTTACCCTAAGAGTTTAAGCACATGAAATTAATTCACCTTAATCTTTAGTATGAGAATTTGGGAATAGGACTTCTTTTGGCTATTAAAACTGAAATTTTGAAAGTGTAGAGCTTGAAAGAGATTTTGGAAAGAATTGAGGCAGAATTCTCAACAAAAGAAGAAATTCTTCAACATTTTTATTCACTATGCAATAGTGAATGAATAATTTATATCTCATAAATAAAATTGTCACAACCTAATTTTCATAACTTATTTTAAATGTGATTCAAACACATATATCATAGCGATAAATTCATTTTCTTTAATTATCATAATTATTCAAGAATCGAGCCACGAAAAGAACCACTTAAAACATAGAATAAATCATTTTTCATAAGGAAAAATTGAAACACATAAAATTAATCACTAATCATAAGAGTTTAAATCTAACATTAATCTTATGCAGCGAAAATCATAAATTAGTCCTTGTTTCCTAAATCAATATCACATGATAGAAATTAATAAATAACTCAAACTAATTTCAATTACACAACATGCAAATTTAATGCAAATTCATAGACATGATTTTAAACAATAGCTGCGGAAACATTGTCAATTAAATTAAAACTTAAAAATGCTTCTAGCTAATAAATATCTTAAATTAAACATAATGAGATCGCGATTAATATCATAAGAATGATAGATTTAACATATTAGACTAGATTAAATAACATTTGAATTAAATAAGACTTTCCACACCTAAACATATTGACAGAAAATTCATGTGCAATTAAAACATAATATTCCTAAAATCAAGCCATTAAAAAAGAGGACCACATAAACATACATATCAATTTAACATGTAAATTGAATACTAATAAATTTAATTTCATAATTCCAAACTTATATGACTATGATCAGTAATTTCTAATCTATAGAAACAATATTACAAAATTGGTCGCCATCAATTAATAGAGATATAGGCAATACATAATCAACTAATCATGCTTAACAATCCAACATATACATTTTATTATCATTATAATAAATGTCATTAAATCCAAGATAATTTCATAAAATTAAGTACATCATTAAGAGAGCTACTAATTAAAATAACTAATATTAGTAACAATATTCGTAATCATGGGCAGTAGAATAAACATAAACTCTTACTTAATTTCACATGTAATTCATAGCAGCAAGAATATGAAAAATATCCAAATAACTTTCATAACCACTTGAATAAAATAAAATCATATCCTAGACAACCACTTACATATGATCATTTATCCAAATATGCTTAAGCTAGCAAATACCATTTAATTCATAGGGATGAATGCAACTAAAGTATCATGGAATAATGGACCATTCTAAAATAATTTTCATATATCTCAAATATAATCATGTTTCATATAAATTAATTAAATTGCATATGAACATATTAATGAGTATACTTTCAGAAGTCAAATAATGCAACAACAATTAAATACAATCCTGAAAGTAATGATGCATATCATGTCACATATAGTAGTAAGAACATATCACTTTGGTAACTAATCATGTTCATAATTTAATGGACAATATATCCACATTAATATACATTAATAAATATAAGTAAATTCATAAGCCAAAAATTTCACCAAGGCATTCTACTATTAAAGTAAACCTTCACCATATAATATAAATATCATAATCCACAAAGAAAATATCATGATTCAAATAAATCACTCAAGACTTTATAAATCCAAAAATTAATATTAAAAGCAATATAACTTATTAAAATAATAATACTCGTCATAAATAATTCAATAAGTTCATAAAATGCATAGGAAAACTATTGGAAACCATATTTATCATGTGCAATGTAAATATAACACATTCAATTACTTCAATAACAACTTATTAAATAAGATCAATTATACATAGAAAGCAACTTATTTATAAGTACATATCTTGACCTTATTGCCATAACCATATAATTCATAAAATAATATGGAACCAAATTAACCAAACTTAAAGATAAGAATCATTATCTCAATTTATCATATTCTCTTGGATCCGCCTCGACTCCAACACTCACTCTACTTAACATGAAATGTGGGAATGTGATGGGGATGAGCTACATCCACCTCGTGAGAGTCTAACTTGTCAATACTAATCACACCATTGATAGTAAAACATGTAATAATAGTTAAACGTATGCCATAAAACTTAGGGGTAAGCATCAAGTACTTACATAACTTATAACTTATGGATGAACGAGTTGTGTCAGAATATACCTCATAACTTATGCACGTATGAACGGGTTGAACCGAAACATACCTTGTAACTTAGGGATGTATGCCAAGATTTCTCCAAGACATACCTTACAACTTAAAGGCATGTAGCAAAGTAGCATGCAAAACTTGGGGGCATATAGTAGAGTAGCTTATAAAAATTAGGGGATTGATCAATCATACTTAGGGGTGCAACTTAATCTTGCACATATCACATATCATAACATATATTAACAATTAAACATGTAAACTAATCAATAAACATAATCAGTAGAGACAGATAGGAACCCTCACCATAACGTAATTGACATGATATGCATATGCAAGTTTTCTCATATCGTCTTCAGTCTTCGCACAACTCCAACCTGAGATTAATGTTTCTTATTATTTAATAATAGAAATTGAGGAAATAAGTTAACTTTGAAACATTAAAACTAATATTCTGAAAGTGTAGAACATGATAGGAATCTCTGAAATATTTGTAGATGAAGTTCAAAGTGAATAGGAAATTCTTCAATGTGATTATTTACTGCACAACAGTGAAAGAATATTTTATAATTCATAAAATATATGGAGGAAAAATATGAAATTTGAACTGTAGAAACTAGATTCATATGAAGATATCATATAAAATTTTCGGAGCTTTCTAAAAACAATTGTTATAGGTTTTGGATCTTTTGAAATTGAAATAGCTGAAGCTGAAATCTGCGCACAACCGTAGAAAGAATATCATATATCATAAAATACAAACTGGAATGATTTGA
Source organism: Caryopteris x clandonensis (assembly GCA_028749325.2). NCBI lineage: Eukaryota > Viridiplantae > Streptophyta > Magnoliopsida > Lamiales > Lamiaceae > Caryopteris > Caryopteris x clandonensis. Next base: position 1,246,732 of record JAPYKT020000015.1, read on the forward strand.
AAATTTTATGGAAGATGTATAACACTTATAGGAACAACATATTTAAAATTGAAGAGATTTGGATGACTATAAACCTATATTATGAATTTTCCAATAAAAAATGTGGGATTTTATAACTCTGGATTTGAAGTAGTAGAAAATTCATATAAAATAAAATAGATATCCAATTGGCTAAAACTTTAAAAATGACTTGATATCATAGGGATGGCCAACATATTTAAAATTCAAAAGATTTGGATATCTATAACCATATATTCTAAATTTTCAAATCAGAAACATAGGAATTTTTAAATCTAGATGTTGAGGGATAGAAAATTCATATAAAATATAATAGATATCGAATTGAGCTGAAATTTTAAATGTGAGTTTATATCATGTAGATGAACAACACAATAAAGTTTCATAAATTTCGGACATGTTTAAATAGGACTTTTGAATTTTCAAAGTAAGAATACTCGGTATTGAAAAGAATGGAGAAAGAGGTTGAGATGACAATGACGGCTCAACTGACAAACCCTAGGTAGGGTGCATGAAATTATATGGTGGAGAAGGATACAACTATAATATCTTATGATTTTGTGTGGAATAATTCAATAATGAGATCCCATATTCTTAGGAACTGCATTGTATCTTTATGGTTGGATTACAACTCTTACTTGACTAGGTCAAATAAAGATTTTATCCAATCAATCATAATTGAATAAAAAACATAAAGATCTAATCTTATCGATAACTTTAAAGCCGAAAATTAACATTTAGGCTCAAAATACAGTTGGACTTATCAATTAAAAATGAGACTTCGCCTTAATCATAACATAACCTTAATTAGGCTTGTCATATAATTCAAGACTTAATTTCTTGAATCATACTTTGACTTCAATAAATAAATGAGCGAGATGGTGCATGTCATAGGCTAAGTAATATGAGACATTTGAGCCTATGCATAACATAATACCTTATTGGTCTTAATAATTCTCTCGAATTCAATCCTGAACTTAAATCACCCAATTGAGTTATCTTAAAACATATAATGGTCATAAAAGCCCACAACTTAATACATGAAACATAAATAATAACTTAATTTTTTTTAAATAAGAATTTTTAAAAAATTCACATCATTCTCCACTTAAAATATATCATAAAATTTAACAAACAATCATATATTTTTTTCTTTTAAAAAATAAGTAGTAATACCTTCTGAATAAAAAAGTAATGCCTTTTGAATAAGAAAGTAATACCTTTTCAATAACAAAGTAATATTGTTAATATTCGACAAAAGTGAGAATCCTACATATATTCAGATTAACAAATACACATCATTCCTCCTACTATAAAATATATCATATAATTTAACAAGCAGTCATGTATTTTTTGTTTTTAAAAATAAGTAGTAATATCTTCTGAATCAAAAAGTAATACCTTTTGAATAAGAAAGTAATATATTTTCAATAAGAAAATAAAACTATTAATATTCAAGAAAAACAAGAATTTAATAAGTAATCATGTATTTGTTTCTTTTAAAAAATAAGTTGTAATACCTTTTGAATAAGAATGTAATACCTTTTGAATAAGAAAGTCATACATTTTCAATAAAAAAATAATCTTGTTAATATTAGACAAAAGAGAGAATTCTAAACATTTTCAAATTAACAAATACACATCATTCCCCTCCCCCTCAACTATAAAATATAGAGTGAGTCTCCTGTAAAATGGTTGCACGTGTGACACAATTTAAGGTATTACTGGTTTACCTATAAAGTATTACTTGTTTAATTATAAAGTATCACTATTTTAAGGTAACAAATCAGAAGTAATACACTTAAAAAAAATAGTGATATTTTATAGTTAAACAAGTATTACTTTATAGTTAAAAAAATAATACTTTAAATCGTGTCACACATGCAACTGTTTCACATGAGTTTTTGCGTAAAATATATCCTAGCATTTAAAAAGCAGCCATATATTTGTTTTATTTTTTTTTAAAAGGCAGTAATACCTTTTGAATCAGAAAGTAATACTTTTTGAATAAGAATGTAATATTTTTTCAATAAGAAAGTAGTAATATTGATATTTGACAAAAGCGATATTCCTAAACATCTTTAAATTGACAAATAGACATCATTCCCCTCACTATATAATATATTCTAGATTTTAAAAGGCAGTCATGTGTTTGTTTATTTTAAAAAATAAGTAGTAATACCTTTTGAATAAGAAATTAATAATTTTAGAATAATAGATTAATACATTTTTAATAAAAAAGTAATACTGTTAAATATTCGGCCAAAAGCGAGAATTTTAGATATCTTCAGATTAACAAATACACATCATTCCTCCACCATAAAATATTTAATACAATTTAACAAGCTCTCAAGTGTTTGTTTCTTTTAAAAAATAATTAGTAACATTGAATAGTTTTCTTTGTTCAATTTCTAAACAAATATATAAACAAATAAAGAAAAAAATAAATTAATGAATTAGGCTTTCATTCATATTTTAAAATAATTTATCTATTAATATAATAAATATTTTAATAGATTTTTTTATTAAGACATATCAAAATAAATTTAGAAATTAATTTCACAAATTTATTATACAAACTAATCTAGTAGGATGTAATAACATTTTTATTTTGAAATCTACTCAATTTGTATATTACAACAGAATATGATTTTTAAATTTAATTAAAAATTAATATTACTTTCAAATTATTATATTTTAAGAAAATGATTAATATTATTAAAAGATAATATTATTGGTTTAATTAAAAAAATTCTATCATAACATGTGACGTTAAAAATTTGAAGAGATAATAATTTAATGGAATTAACTTTTATGCCTATCAACAAAATATAATTCACTAACTAGTAAGTATATCAATTTTAAAAAATAATTTTATGTTTAAATATATTGAATTTTAAGAAAAATATAAAATTTTATTTTTATTACTGATTACAATTGTAATTTATCTATATTGTATAGTAATTGTAAATAATTAAAAAAATGAAATAGTTGAGTGATATTTTAATATTGTTTATGTCTGTCCAGTATATTGATATAAATTAATAGGATTTCAAAAGTTGAACTGCCTAATCATTCAGTTAAATATACAATCATTTAATATAAATATAAAATAATAGTATAAAAAAAGAAATGACCCAGGACCCAGTTGCACGGATCCTAGATCCGTGCAACTGTTGCACACAAGTTTTTGCCAAAACTAAAACTCAAAACAGAAAGAATATTTTCCCGGTTCCACAAAGGTCGTCTGTTAGGTAAACAAACATTAATAATGAGTTCAATTTCTGGAAATGATAATAAACAAGACAAAAGAAGCCCAACAGCTCTATAGTAATTGCCTTATTTCCAGCTCTGAAAGTCTTCTCAACTTGATTTCGCAATGTGGTCCTAAAAAATGCAGCCCCTTCTCCAGGTCTCCAAATTATATTCTTTCATATATGGAATATATGGATCTGATAGAGTTCTTACCAGAATTGATATAAATTTAGGTGTTAGATCAGAGTATAAGCTTCTTAGTTCAAGTTCAAGTTAAAGATGACAAATATGAAAACACAACATTTAGTACTAAAATACATTTACAAGAATTTGTTTTAGTTAGTCTATCCAACAAAAGTAATTACTGCCCTCATAGTTGTCTTCTTGCGTTATCGAGATATCGATATATTCTGCCCACGTACTAAATCGTATAAGGAAGAAATTAATATTTAGTACTAAAAATATTTACAAAAAAATGTTTAATTAGTCCATCCATCAAAAACAGTTAAATTATATGAGTTAGATGGATCTTACACACACCATTATACAATTCTTGGGCAGCTGTCCTCGTGGTTGTCTTCTTGCATTATCCGGATATCATATTCTTCTAAAATACTAAACATTAAGAAAAAATTTAATATACCTTTAATCAAACCGAAAAAGATGAGTTTATAATTTTATAAAAATGCCTTTAAACATTGTAATTAGTGGGGGCAATAAAATGAAAGCAGAAGAAAATGATATAGACTTACTGACCGCACACTCGAATCCAGTGATCATGAAATCAGATGTCTGGGATATGGGAAATATTGGGCCACTCAGAATCATGACTGCTAACTTCTTGTTCAATCCCACTTCTCTCTTTTAATACTGGACATTCTGCAATATCTAAACAAATAACTTCATTATTTGTCACACTCAAAATAAAAGATATAAAACATTATTTTGTGGTGACTCTAATATGTACAATATATATATATACTGTATTAAATGAATTTTATAGATAGTAGTGATTGAATACCAAAAATATATTATCCTAAGGTTTTAGTTTAACAATAACACAATATTGAATTCGTAAAGTTGTAATGTGTTATTTGAATAAAATTTCACTGTTTTATAATTTTTCTATAATTTTGTAGGAACCAAAGTTCTCTTGCACAAATCTAGCTTTTATAATTTGTTTCACCTGCCTAATAATCATTTATCAATTATTTCACGATTTCACAAATTCAATAAATTAATCAAATGAAACGAACTCAAGTTTAATTTTAGAATACATATTATTGCATAATATGAAAAAATTGATCAAATAAACTAAAATAATATTCCATAGAATTTACATAAAAATTAATCTAAAATATTTTGAATTCATTTTTATTATTAAAATAATTTTTAGACAAAATTGTAATCTTTCATAGGTGTCGTATTAGCATCAGCAATATTCGCTACTCAGAAACCTATCCATAAGGACACCATAAAAATAAAATTAATAAAGAAGGGCCACTACAAACTACATACTATTAATAAAAAACTTCACAATATATATATAATAATATAACAGATTATATAATATACAAATAAACATTATTTCTAATTACTTTTAAACAATAAAATATGTGTTAATACTAAATATTAACAATATATATCTTTATAATAAATAAAATGAATAAGTTAAATTTTTTATTATATTTTCTAAAATAATCAAATATAATGATCTTGCGCACATCATTTAGATTTACAAGAAATGTTAAATAAAAAAAAATTGATTGTAAATAATTTTCATAAACAAATAAAAAAATTATTTATATATAAATTGTTCATATAAATTAGTTATTATAATTTTATTGATCTAGAACATTGATTAGTATTAAAAGAAAATTTATTAAGCATAATTTATTGTAATAATTTACATAAAAAATTGATTATTAATAATTTAAAAAATATAAATCATTATAATTGATATTTATAAACTGCAATTATTAATATTTGATAACTTTAAAAATAATTGATTAAATAATACTAAAGTTTTTATCATATTTTATAGAATCATGATTTTAATGTTTCTGCAATTGAATTAGTATTAATACTAATTATCAGCCAAAATAGAATTTAAATGTAATTAAATTTATAAATAAATGGTTTTAAAAAAAAGTGTTGCAAATTGAATAAGATATGTGTATTTAACAATAAATAAATTATTTAATATATATATATATATATATATGATAGAAATCTAAAATTTAAGATAAATTTATACAATTTTATTTATATTTTATATATCTTATAGAATTATTTATGGTTATTTAATAAGACCACAAAAAAGTAATACCTAACAAACTGATAATAATAATAATAATAATAATAATAATAATAATAATAATAATAATAATAATATTATTATTATTATTATTATTATTATTATTATTATTATTATTATTATTATTATTATTATTATTATTATTATTATTATTATTATTATTATTATAGTAATAATATTATTATTATTATATTAATAATAATAATAATATTTTCAAAATAGTTTATACATGAATTAATCATTTAATACTTAAAATATTATAATATTTCTGATATTAAATTTATAGAATATATAATAATATTATAATTATAATAAATGATATATATATTTTTGGAAAATATTTAATTGTTTTTTATAAATTTTTTACTTTAAGATATATAATATTTGATTATTGTAGTAATTTCTAAGTGTTACAAAATTCAAATATAAATCATTGAAAAAGAACGGATTAACGAAAAAATAATAATATTATGAACTGTTTTATTATAAATTAAGATATAATTGTTGTATATATCCATTGCTTATTTATATACAATAATCACCACAAACAATTTGATTATAGCATGAGTATAAATCAACTAATGTATATATCAATATGTTTTGTATGTATGCAAATCTCCACAAATTAGGATACTACAACGTTTGTACTTAATAATTATTTTTAAAAAATTATTCAGATTTATTGTATGGGTGTTTCTAAATACACCACAAAAATTACTATTCACATCACTTTAATTTTTTTGAATAAATTTAAATATAATATAAATGACAAATATACCCTTATATATATATTTTAAGCAAAATTATAATATTGTTATTATTGTTATTCTTCATTCTTGACTATACTCTATATTCAAATTAATAAAATAAAATAAAAATATTTTATAAGTAATCAATAATAGACCATACAATATAAATTATATAGAAAATATAATTATTATAAGAATTACACAATTAAATACTATATTTTTCGTCGAAAAATACAGTATTTAATTGTGTAATTCTTATAATAATTATATTTTCTATATCATTTGTATTGCAATTTTTCATTATGAATTATTTACAAATATTTCAACTTTTATTTTGATTCGTTTGAATATAAAGTTAATGTGTAAGTGTGTTTGAGCAAAGAATGAATAATATCAATAATAAAAATATTAATGTTTATTTTTTTAAAGAAAATTATATAAGGATATATATGTCATTTATATTTTATTTAATTTTTTTCACTAAATTAAAGTGGTGTGTAAAGTAATTTTTGTGGTGTGTTTAGCAACACCCTTATTGTATATAATGTTATTTACATATTTATTTATTATTGATATTTTATTGAGGAAAATAATTGACATTTTCAGAAATTTAATAGTAAATAGTATTATTTTGATATTCTATTGAAAAAATTGTGATTTTTTTTTATCAATCTAATTCTAAACATACACAAATATTTTATGAACAAAAATCAAATATTATAACAAATTTAATCAAAATTAATTGTACAAAAATTATATAAACAAAAAAAAAATTAAATTTATAAATAAATTGTCCATAAAATAAACAGTTGTGCTACTTGAACATAAATTAAAAAATTAGCAAATATTAATCATTGAACTTTATAAACTTTAATGATTAATATGAAACAAAAAAAATGATTTCATAAAAGACAATATAGTATTAATAGGTTCATAACATAACAAAAACAATAAAACGAATTTGAAATTGCATTGAACGTTAACATACTTTTGGGATTTGATTCAGGTCTTGTATATTTTTTATTGATAATGGTAGATACTTGAATCTTTCTCATGTTGATTCCTAAGAATGTTAAAGTCTATTGTCTACCTTCTTCCTTTTTTTTTTTTTGGATATTGAGATATATGATAAATAAGTAAATCAATCCTAAATATTAATAACAGATTTGTCATGTTGTAACTAACTCTACAATATTAATAACAATCATAATTAAAGAAAAAAATATACAATACAGAAGCTGCATATGTTTTAAAATTGATAATATTTTTGGTCTAAAATAATTACTGAATACAATAATACACATGGTATAATATAATTGGACATTATCATACCAAGATTTACGATATTATTTTTTTATTTCTTTTAATTAGTAATATATTAAGAGAATATTAACTATTTACGTAACACATCACATGAATTAAGGAAAAAGAATATTAACTATTCAGTATACTTCAAATCTTAAATTGTGGTATAGTTTACTATACAATGTTAACAATATAACTTCAAAATATATTAACTTTAAAAACCAGAGGTTAGTATGAAGGAGAGATTTGCGCTCAACAAATTCAAGCTTCTTAATATATTCATCACTTCCTTTTCTAGTTGGACACAAAATACTAATCAACGTCATCAAATTTAATTAATTCCTCAAATATCTTTCATTCCTCTTTCCCAACATTAATCGTCCTAATATTTCTCCCTCTCCTTTTCTCTCTTATTTCTCCCCCATAAAAATGGTTGCTCTCTCTCTCTCTCTCTCTCTCTCTCTCTCTCTCCACCTCAATCACTTTTAGAAAATGTCCAATGTTGTTTTTGAATTCCTCTGCTAGAAGCTCTATCGACTAATCTCCAAATCTATATTCTACTTCATAATGATTGGTAATTGTAATATTATTATTGTCCTTCTTATAGGCGGCGACTAACGATCAAATATATCTGTTAATGCTTGAGAACTCAATGGTTGTTGTCTGAATGTTTGGGCTTCTATGGACAATTTGGCTAGATGGGTATAGTGAAAGAACACAAATTCAGAGAGGGTTCGGGTGGGCTGCGGGTGCTAATATAATAAATTGAGTGATATAACACATAGCAATATTTTATATACTGATTTAATAATTTGAGTTGTATTCTCAAATTTTCTGCTAATATAAAAAATTATAGATTGGATTATCTAATCTTTCGGTAACAATTTTATGTTCTGATTTTCTAGCAAGATCACGTTCTTTACAATTTCATTGCTGATTTCGAGATGAGATCTCTAATTGGGGTAGTTTCATCCACTAATTTCTTATGTTTTTATGCATCTGTTAATTTGCCAATTAGGATTTACATTCATTGTATGAATTGCTTTCAAAATATTTTCAATGGAATGATGTCAAGAATCAATACTAACAATGATATAAATTATATATTTATGTTTATATAAATCTCAAGAAATTTGTGTGACTGCAGCTGTTAATCTTTTGTGAGCTTCAAACTATTCTTTGATATTATTAAACTACATCAGTCATGTATGTGCTATTTTATGTGGGGAAGTAGTTATGTGTGTTTGTTGTGATTTCTATATTTTTTTTCTTTTCCTTTATTTGTTGGATTTTGAAGAAATTCTCTTTTAGGTTAACATGTATTTTGAAATAAATTTTTGATGTTCAAAATTTCAAGGGAGCAAGAAATTAATAGAATATGTAATATCATGCCTGCCTTCACGTCGTCCGTCTGAGTCCCTTCATCTGTTGTCGTCAAGTAAATCCATTAGAGCAACTAACTATTTATTATTCAAACCCGTCATGTAATTATTATATTTTTTGTCCAAATCTAAGAATCATTTTTATGCCCCCATTTGCGAAAATATCTCAAAGACACACTAGACCAATTTATGAAGACTTCACTTAGAGATGCATGAGATTTTCACTCTGAAACAAAATGGTTGTTGTTTGATCTATATTTTTCATTTGAAGCTTCGTATTATATAGATGCTTACTTTAGTCCTATGGCATTAAGATCCTTATTTTTTTATATCTAGATAAGGCTAGCAGCTGTAAGAAAAAGAGAAGGACAAGATATCCTAGTGTTTGAAACATCTATAGTTTCTGCAGCTCCCCCAAATTTCTTTTATATTGGCAAGGCTTTTTGTTTTTTGGCAATGTCTTCTCTATTTATCAATATGTTTATTGTTTTTATTGCCGAATAAATGGGAGCATTAGTTTATTGATATGTTTACATTGAGCTGAGCACCACAAAGGATCCCTTATATTTCAAATTTATATTATTTTTAGTGGCCTGTTGTGTAATTATACAATTTTTCCTTTTACTTATCATTATTACTCAATTTTTTCCTTTTACTTATCATTATTATACAATTTTTTCCTTTTACTTATCATTTATATACCTTATTTTAGTTTTCTTTCTCTTTTCGCTAATGTTGTAGATGTTAATTGTACTGATATTATAGGTATTGGGAGAAATTCCTATATTTCAGAACTCTGCATTGAGGAAGTTGCATTTGCATGCAGAGTCATTAGTATCATGTTTCATTATGCTACTACATCACATTAGTATTGCAAGGACAAACAAGCTTGCAGATGATTATATGACCATGGAGTTTATGATTCCTGAAAATCGGATGGTTGGGATGATTGAAAGTTTTGGAGCCAACATCTCATGATTAGAAATGAGTCTTCAAATCTTATAATTTTAGTAAGTTTGCAATATCTTTATACAATAGTTTTGATGCTACAAGGCTTCATGAGAATCTATTTAGCAATGGCTATGTTTTAACCTTAGTTGAATATAAAGTAGGGAGTCAAGAATAAGAGATGTCAAGTCCCAAAGTCTCAAATCTCCTTCTAATTCCCCGGTAACAATCTTATGATTATGTATACACCTTCATTTATGATTTATACTGATTTGTTCTTACTAGTAAGTTATAATGATTTCACAATTTTGTGATACATATTATGGCTATTTTTTAACTTTATTGTAAGTAATGGCTTAGACATTACTACTGTTGCAAATATTAATATAATGAAGAAAATTTGAAAGATATGAATTAGTAGAATTCTAATTGCAGCAAGTGCTCTCTCTCTCTCTCTCTCATTGTGGCAAAAAAAGGTGGGAGAGGCTAATATTGGAGGCTTCTTTTATAAGAGAGGAAAGAGATGAGACCCATTGCAACAACAATATTTTAATTGAGAAAAATGCAATTAGAAAATATAAAAATTATTATTAGTTGTGTTTCTTTTTATTTTCTATTTAAAAAAGTTAAATCACAAAATCCTAATATTTTTATGTGAAGAATGGTTCGATAGGTTTGTAATTCGCCAATAATGATTATAAAAGGAGTAGTAAATCCATAAATAGATGATTACTTTTATACTTTCTGCTTAGCTTAATTTGTTATTTTGACCTTCATACCATTAGAGGATTGGGGTTTCTTCTAAAATATTAACTCTTTAACATTAATGAATCTTATTTATATGGCTAAGTGTATTATGAAGAGTGTACACACACGTGCATATACATAGAGAGACCGAGAGACAAAGAGAGATAGTTTTTAATTATTATTGTATAATTCAATTGAGACAAATTCTTGCATTTATGTCGTCAAAGCTAAACAATAGTTTGGTCGAAGATATTTTTTTCTCTTCATAAAACAAACCAAAATGTACCTTTGATAAAACTCAAATGATGATGAGAGTGTAAATAAAAAACATTATGTTTGAGTACATGAATTTTCTAGAATTTGTAAATTGATAATTTTTTTTATTTAATTTGCAGTTTGTTTTTAATTAGATTTTAGTTTTCAGCCACTTAACTACTTAATGAAATATAAAACATTTACGACATTACAAATACACATTATCTATACTTTTTTTATTCTAGAAAAAAACAACAAAAAATTCACTATTATTTATTCTATTTATTTTAAATATATCTATTGGTAATATTGTATATTAATACATATTTTATTGTTCAAATATAATTATAAATGATTTTTAGTTTTCATTTTAAAAATTAATTCAAATTATATTTTTAGGAATGATTTTATTATGGGTGTTTTTAATAACACCACAAATTTTACTTTCTACACCACATTTACTTTACACACTACATTTTAATTAAAAAATTCAATATTTTTACTTTACACACCCACCTATTTTTACATTTATACCCTTATTTATTAAAAAAATGATGAAAATATTGAAGGACACAAAGCTTTCGTCTTCTTCTCCGAAGAAGAACTGCCGGAAGAAACCGGAAGAAATGTAGGAAAAATGTTGAAAGGAGATGTTCTGTCTTCTCCTTTGAGGAACAATTGCAGGAAGAAAATTGTTGAAAAAAATGTTAATAAATACAGCTATAACTCTTTCATCTCTATCCCTCTCACTATTGAATATCAGAAGCAGAAGGAAGAACAATGAAAAAAAGGAGGAGGAAAACAAATCTCAGACGAAAGACAAAACAATTTAATGTGTTCAGCTAGATCATGTGGCCGAATGCAAAGCACAATGTTCGTTTGCGGGCGCTGAACATTTTGTGAGGCGTTTGATTTTCGCCAATTGAATATATTCTTGTGTTTTCAATCTCTTGGCACCCAACATTGAAAAACTGTAATTAGTTTTTGAATGTTCAATATATGTGAGGCTTCAGTAGCATGTGGTGGTTTACTCGCGTGGAGGCTCTGGTTTTTAAACACTATTGAATATCAGAAGCAGAAGGAAGAACAATGAAAGAAAGGAGGAGGAAAACAAATCTCAGACGAAAGACAAAGCAATTTAATGTGTTCGGCTAGATCTTGTGGCCGAATGCAAAGCACAATGTTCGTTTTGCGGGCGCTGAACATTTTGTGAGGCGTTTGGTTTTCGCCAACTGAACATATTCTTGTGTGTTCAGTCTCTTGGCACCGAACGTTGAAAAACTGTAATTAATTTTTGAATGTTCAATTTATGTGAGGCTTCAGCAGCATGTGGTGGTTTGTTTGTGTGGAGGCTCTGATTTTTGAATGGAGATGGGTTGGATCTGGAGGTTGGTCAGCGCTCAAGGAAGAATGGGAGAAGGAGAAGAGGCTGCAAAAATAAAAAAGTGAACAATAAATTAGGGTTAGGGATATTATTGTAATTTTATTTATATCTATTTTTGTCTAAATATTTTTTGTGGGGTGAAGAGTAAAAAATGTGGTGTTAATAGAAATGCCCTTTTATTATTTATGTGGAGTCCAATTTAGATTTTAAGGCTTCTTGTTTATTAATTTATTAAAGTTTTACTTATATAATTATTAAGTATATTCATTTAAATAACAACAGTATGTTACAATATTCATAGTCATTTTTTCTTTTTATTAACTAAATATAATTTTATTTTAATAAGTCTCAGCGATTAATTATTAAAAATAATTGTATTAATATTTATTGTTGTTTTTTACTTAATATATATATATATATATATATATATATATATATATGCTATTAATGTATTTAATATATTTATAGTTTATCAAAAGTTTTAATAATATCATTATTCCAAATAAAATTATTTATTTAATATATATTATTATAATATTTTTTAAAAGTTTAAACGTTGTCAGTTTATTTTACAAGAAATCATTGTTGTTTAATAAATAACATGAACATATATTTAATATTTTGAAATACATTATTATGTATATTTTTGTTTTGTAATAATTTGTATCAATATATATGTTATAGAAGATTTGCATTTAATACGTTCATTAGTTATATTATTCTTAACTTAATATGATTTAAATGTAATTTTACAGAGTATATATATTTACTGAATTTTAAATTGTTACATAGATTAATTATTTAATTTGATCATGTCATATTTATATTATTAGTAATATGTATAATGTTATTTATTGTACTTGTTTGGCTCCTGTGCGTTGTACGATTATAAATATTTAAAATTATAATTTTTAAATTTAATATTATATAATAATGAATTTTTAATTTAAAATATTAGCAATATATTTATATTATAATCTAATCCATTATTATGTTCATCCTCCCTAAATATGTCCTTCCTCTCACAATAGCTAACTGAAAATATCTAAACTTCAAACATATTTGTCCCAATTAAATTGAAGAACATATATTATCAGTAATAAACTTATCCCACCTAATTATAAACGAACATTATCATATGATAAGATTTTCAATCTAGCTTTCCATTTATTAATGGACCATTCTCACCCCATAATGAGTTAATTGGAGCTATGGGAACATGGACTTCAAAGAGTGTCACTCAAATGTTTCAGTAGCCTATAAAGAGAGTTACATATTTTAACTCTAGACATCAAATTGAGATTATCAAGAGAGTTTAGTGATTGATCTTTTGTATGTTTATTTTTGAAGTTTGTATTAATATGTTCATGTGTTTCCTCCTGAAATCAAGAGCGTGAGGAATCGATAGCCTAGATTAATCTCTCTTTCAATTATTTTTATAATTCACTTCATTATATTAGAAAACGTTTTTGCCGTGAAGGAACCCACAAGTTATTCATAACTTATGCAAAAATGTTATATTTAAGCTTGAGTTCTATTTCTGTTGCACGATTGTTATTGTTGTGTGCATTTTTAAGAAACAATAACAATTTTAATCTTTTATATGAAATTCTAAATAAATTAAAAAATAAACAAAACTTTAATAATGTCATCAAACGTAATTATTATTCCTCAGACATATACTACAACTAAATCTTTATTATTAAAGAATATATGCTAATTAATAAATAGATATATTTGTATAATAGTTAATATCATTATATATATGGTACTCTATACATATTAGTTAATAACTAATTAATATTAACATATTAATAGTTTCAAATATTAAATGTGATACTATATATATAATAGTTTCCAGAATATTATGACCATTTAAATAATTAGTATATAAATAAAACATGATCAAAACAAGAAAGCACGGTCTGTAAATTATCGGTAAACAGAAACATAAATTAAGAAAATATACCTCAATATGTTATTTTCTTGAATAGATTAATTTACAAAGATTAAATAAATTACAAGAAACAAAACTAAAGTGTTGAATGCATTAGAAACATAAATGTAAAATTAAAAAACATACATGAATATGTTTCTTGCTGATTCCAATAATTTAAATAAATTGCGGACAAAAATAAACTGTGGACAAAACAAAAATATAAACTACATAATTAGTAATAAAACTGAAAAAGAATGAAGAATGAAAAAAACTACAAAGAATTTTTTTTTTTTTTTTTTTTGAGAGAATGAAAACAAACATTTATGAAGTAAATCAAGAGTCATTTGAAATGCGAAGATAGGGTAATTTATTGCTTAAACTTTACATAAAATTATTTATTAATAATAAATTATTGAATCCATCATAATACTCAAAATTTGATTTAATGAAATCCTACTTTCTGTATCTTACAGAATATCAGGACGGGGGAGATCATTGGACATGGCACTGAGCGCCGTGGATTGTATTACGTGGACGAGATTGCTGAAAAAGGTACGGTGATGCTGGCTATCGGAACTGCACCTAAAGCTGCTTGGCTTTGGCATCGTCGACTCGGGCATCCTTCTACCGGTTATCTCAAACTTTTATTTCCTAAATTTTTTTTCTCTTCAGATCTATACTGTGAAACTTGTATTTTGGCAAAAAGCCATAGGCAATCTTTTAAACCAAACAATACTCGTGTGAACTCTATGTTTTCTTTAGTGCATTCTGATATTTGGGGCCCTGCACCTGTTATTGGTGGACAGGGTTTCAAATATTTTTTATTATTGATAGATGATCACACTCGCATGACTTGGGTTTACTTTCTGCATCACAAATATGAAGTTTTCTCTAAATTTGTCCAATTTTATACAATGATTCACCACCAGTTCCAAACCAAAATTAAAACTTTGCGGTCCGATAATGGGGGGAATTTGTAAATTTTTCTATGACCAAATTCTTCAATGATAATGGGTTAGTCCACCAAACCACCTGTCCTCACACACCCGAACAAAATGGGGTGGCAGAACGCAAAAATCGAATCCTTCTAGAGATCACACGAGCCTTACTCATTGAGTCTCTGTGTGCCTACTCATTTTTGGCCTGAAGCTATTTCTACAGCTGTATATCTCATAAATCGGTTACCCACAAAGAGTCTTGCTCTCCAGACTCCTCTTCAGTGTCTTTCTAAGCTTGCCCAAATTCCCGTTCCTCTTACCTTAAAACCCCGCATCTTTGGCTGCTCTGTGTTCGTTCATATTCCCAGGAATGCACGCACAAAACTGGACCCCTGTGCAGTTAAATGCGTCTTTGTGGGTTATGGCGTTCACCAAAAAGGCTATCGATGTTATGATCCTAAATTTCGTCGCCTGTTCACCACAATGAACTGCGATTTCCTTGAAATCGAGTATTTTTATCATCACAACCTTAGTAGTCAGGGGAGAGTTCTAAACTTGACACACTAAGTTGGCTCGATCCAATGAGTTGGTTGCCAAGCCCAAGCAATCCAAGAGTAGTTCCAACAGAGACAGTTAGCCATACTGCTGAGCTAGTTTCTGAAACTCCGTCACAATTACCGGATAGCCGAAAAGTGGTGTTCCTCCCGACAGTATATTTGAGGTAAGAGAGCATACTGAACCTCCTATTTCTACCAATTCTGAATTCGCTAATTGTGAGATTCCAGAAATTACAGATCATGGTATAGAACAAAATGCAGGTGGGCTTCATGAGATGCCAGAAATTACTGAACAAAATATAACAGAACAAGATACTGGCAGGTATGCTTTGCCTCCTCGGAATAATAGGGGTATTGACCGTGCTGTCGGGGCACGTCAAAATTAATTATATTATTTTACCTCGCTTTCCTCTACTATTTTTAGTAGTGGGAAGTAAGGCTCGATCCCACAGAGAACGGTTGAATTATTTGTATATTTTTTTATGCTAATTTATGAATGCAAATAAAAAGGGGGGATGTTGATGAATTTTGTCTACTAAACTAATAAAATAAAATCTACTCTAATAAATAAAAATCAAGCAAATAAACAGAAGGCAGACAGTAATAGGAATCAATTCTAGTTCATGGTTCAGTTTTCCCCCTATTCAAAATCATATGATTATGCGACACATTACTAATTTAATTGTGGAATTCCTACCCCTAAACCAACAACAAGCTCTGTTGATTTGCTTTATCCCTTAAGTGTAATTAATTAGAATAAGCTCTCTAATTAACCTATTTAATCGAACAGTCCAAAATGCGCTCTTTGGATTTAATTCGTTAAATGCATTATCAATTAGGATAATAGGGTAGGCAGGTTATTGAATTCACATGCTCGATTCAATTAATCCTGTATTATGTTGATTCTAATAATATAAATTATTAGTTGCTACAGACGGGTTCAAGATCACAACAATTACGGATTACAATTTAAACCCTAGCCCTAAATATATAAACTATCAATTGGGGTGATCAGTCACAATTAACAATATATATATATAATAAATCAATTCAACTCATCAACATAATAAATTCGCACATATTAAATCAATATGGTGTCACAAAAATATAAATCACATAATATTGAAATAGGGTTCAAACATTCGCTAAACCGGAATATAAAATTTAGTTACACATCACGTGTCTAAAACTTAAAATCATCCAAATGAAAGACATTAAAACAAAGATAAGAAGGGAGGAATAAATCCAAATCCACAAAAGATGAGTTCCTCCGTGAATCTGTCCCCTTGCTTTCTCTTCCTGTCTCCTGGCGTCTCTCCCTTTGTTTCTTTGTTCACACCCTCAATCCTAGAATGATTCTGCTGCTTGCCTTTAATCTCCCTTTTATCCTTGTCATTTTGCCCTAATTTCCTTTATGGGCTATAATTACGTTTTGGGCTTAATTAATTAATTAAGTCCAAAATTATCTCAGCCCATAAACTTCTTTGTAATCTTCATTCCTTTGATGGGCTAAAGATGGCCAAGTGCTTATGTGGCTTCTTGTATAAAATTATCCAAAAATGCTGCAAATATCCACAAAAACAAAAGGGAAGTAATTCTTATTGAAACATTAAATAAGTATGAAATAGAGAGTGCACAAGAATTAATTGTATTAAAAATACAATTTTATCAATTAAAATTATGCACAATTTCCTACTTATCAGGTATTCCTCCAAAGCGATATTCCCCAGAGAGAACCAGCAAGAAATCCAGATACTCGATTGGGAATATTGCTAAAGGGAATCTCACAGACCTTGCAACAGCTTTCCAAATTGCTCTATATGAAGATGAGAATCTCCCAAGAACAGTTGAAGAAGCCTTTCTGTCTAAGCACTGGACAGATGCAATGAAGAAAGAAATGGATGCCTTGGCACGAAACAGCACGTGGGAAATTTGCAAATTACATCAGGGGAAGAGACCGGTTGGATGTAGATGGGTCTTTACCATCAAACAGAAACTCGACGGATCTATTGAGCGGTATAAGGCTCGGTTGGTTGCAAAAGGGTATACTCAGACTTATGGAGTGGACTACTTAGAAACTTTTTTCACCAGTAGCCAAGATGAATACCGTACGAGTTTTACTATCAATTGCAACAGACCGAGATTGGACACTTCATTAGTTTGACGTTACCAATGCCTTCCTACATGGGGAAAGAAGTGTATATGGAGGCACCACCTGGGTTTGAGTTCGAGTTTAGAAACGGAGAAGTTTGCAGATTGACGAAAACCCTATATAGGCTTAAACAATCTCCAAGGGCCTGGTTTGGGAGGTTCACTAGTGCTATGAAGAGTTATGGTTTCCAACAGAGTAATTATGATCACACGCTTCTTAAAGAAACGAGTAGGACGCATTACCTGCTTGATCATCTATGTTGATGACATGATTATCACAGGTAGTGACACAGAAGAAATTGAAAATTTGAAAAAGAGTCTGTTTCGTGAGTTTGAAATGAAAGATCTGGGCGCCCTTAAGTACTTCCTCGGCATTGAAGTTCTGAGGTCAGCTAATGGGATCTTCATATGCCAGAAAAAATACACTCTAGATCTTCTTGCTGAGACCGGGATGTTAGACTGCAAACCAATTGATACCCCTATTGTAGAAAACCACATATTGCAGATTGTTGAGGGTGCTGAGTCAACCGATCGAGGACAATATCAATGTCTGGTAGGGAAGCTTATTTATCTTTCTCACACAAGACCCGATATTGCTTATGCAGTTGGAATTGTAAGCTAGTTCATGCACAGACCGCAAGTTGATCATATGGAGGCTGCACTTAGAATCGTGCGATACCTTAAGGGTACTTTTGGGTATGGATTGTTGTTTGGAAAACATGGGCATTCAAGGATACACGGGTATACAGATGCCGACTAGGCAGGTAATCCTATGGATAGAAGGTCTACTGCAGGGTATTTTACCTTTGTAGGAGGTAATCTAATTACTTGGAGAAGTAAGAAACAGAAGGTGGTGTCTCTTTTTAGTGCTGAAGCTAAATTCAGAGGAATTAAGAGTGGCTGGAATTTGTGGCTGCGGAGATTGGTTTCTATTCAAATCAAACATGTCAGTTATTTTATGATAATAAAGCAGCTATTAGCATATCTGAAAATCCAGTCCAGCATGATAGAACAAAACATGTAGAGGTAGATCGGCATTTCATTAAAGAGAAGATAGAGGCTGGAATTGTTGAACTGCCATTTGTTCGATCTGAAGATCAACTCGCAGATACTCTGACCAAAGGAGTGAATTCAAAAGGTTTTGCAAATATACTTGTCAAGTTGAATATTGGAGATCCCACTACTCAACTTGAGTGGGAGTGTCAGCAAAGGAAGTCAAAATCTTCGTCCGGAAATAGCTCCTTGAAACCTGCAGATCAAATCACAATAGATTAGTTCCATAGTTAGAATAATTACCTTAGATAAATGTATCTCCCCTCTATATGTACTAGGTGGACTTTTAAGATGGAGGTACTAGATGAGCATTGCCGCAGCTGGGCAGGACTTAATAATATGGTGAGAATAACACTTTTAGATTGTGAAGAATGCGAAGAAATCCCATATGATGGGGCAGTTGCCACATCTCAAATATCTAGAATTAATTCATATGCGGAGTGTTAAATCCATTGGGTCTTCATTATATGGCAGTCCCAATGGCGAGCCAATTATTGTGTTTCCGGCGCTCAAACATCTCACGTTAAGTAGGATGCCAAACCTGACAGAGTGGGCAGAAGTAGATCAATTTCCAAGTGCAGCTGAAACAACTCAAGTGAAGGTATTTCCTAGCCTTGAATACTTGAGCATCACTAATTGCCGACAGTTGAGGAGTGCTCCACGACATTTCCCGTGCCTTAAGAAATTGGATATTAATGAGATGGATAGTGGGTTACCATTGGCAAACATATTATGTGGGATCAATTTAAAGTCTCTCACAACTCTCGAAATTGAAAACGTAGATGGATTTGAGTGTCTTCTAGATGGGTTATTCCGCAACAATCCAAATCTCTCAGAATTGAAATAATTGATTGTCCCAACTTGAGCGAGTTCCCAGATGGTCTATGCACCCTCAATTCTCTTGAGTCGTTGTTTTTAATGAATTTAAGCAGCGTAACGAATTTGCCGATCATAATTGAATGCCTGCATAAAATGCGTCGTCTCAGAAATTTGAGAATTGTTAATGTTCCCAAACTCATGGTGCGTAAATAGATTGGCTCTTTGCCCAGCCTGCAAGAATTAGTGATCTTTCCTGCTGCTTCAGATTCCTTGGATTTTGTTATTTCGGGTGTTGTTGGAATGCTGAAAGCTGCACCCCCATCTCTTGGTAAATTAAAATTGGGGGGGATGGAAGATTGGGACTCCCTCCCGATTGAGCTTCAACATCTCACTGGTCTGTCTTACTTAGCATTAGGGTATTTTGGAATAGAAGAGTTGCCTGAATGGTTTGGGAACCTCACATTGCTACATACATTATATCTGTATGGTAGCAAGAAATTGAAGCGTCTGCCCTCTATAGAAGCAATGCGGCGTCTCACCAAATTAACTTTTTTAAGAATAAGAGATTGTCCAGTATTAAAACAGAGAAGTGGGATTGAACAACAAGTTAGCAGTCATGATTCTGAGTGGCCCAAGATTTCCCATATCCCACACATATGGTTTGATGATCACAAGATTCGAGATAACCATCAGTAAGTCTTTGTATCATTTTCTTCTTATTGTATTTTATTGCATCACCTAATTACAATGTTTAAAAGACTGTCCAGTATTAAAAGAGAGAAGTGGGATTGAACAAGAAGTTAGCAGTCATGATTCTGAGTGGCCCAATATTTCCCATATCCCAAACATCTGGTTTGATGATCACAAGATTCGAGATAACCGTCAGTAAGTCTTTGTATCATTTTCTTCTTATTGTATTTTATTGCATCACCTAATTACAATGTTTAAAGGCATTTTTATAAAATAAATTATAAACTTGTCTTTTTCGATTTGATCAAAGGTATATTAATTTCTTTCTTTACATTCTAGTACTTTACAAGGATATCGATATTTGGATAACGCAAGAAGACAACTATGAGGGCAGCTGCTGGAGAATCGTCTAATGGTTAGTGTAAGATCCATCTTGACTCATATAATTTGATTACTTTTGTTGGATAGACTAATTAAACATCTTCTGGTAAATGCATTTTAGTACAAAATGTTGTGTTCCCATATTTGTCATCTTTAACTTGAATTAAGAAGCTTATACTCTGATCTAACACCTAAATTTATATCAAATCTGGTAAGAAATGTATCAAATCTGATAGCAGTAAAAGAAGAGTCTAAATTATTAAACACTAAAAGATGTATCAACAATAAATTATTAGATTTTCTTTGATTTATTTACTAGGAAAACAACATGACAATTTGGATGGAAAGTGACACTTTTTAAAAAAATTTCAAATTGCCGAACTTGTATATCAATATAAATATAGATATAGATAATAGAGTAGTTTACAAATTGTTGAACAATAGAACAACATATGAGTTTTAGTGATAATTATACTAAAATTTGCTCAATAAAGTTCAAAATCTTGATGTTTCTTCCATATATTATTTTAATTATAAAATATTCATTCACTACTGAGCCGTAAATAAGAGTTTTCTATTTACTTTCAGATTCATTATAGTGATGCAAAGAACGGATTGTAAAACTTTCAACAAAAATAAAAAAGTTCTAAAAATTATGATTTTGACTATATATGAAAATATTGGAATATTTGTAAAAAGTTTTATATTTCCTCAAAATTTTGATTACAAATAGATTGATTTATTTAAAAGTTAATATTTGTAAGCATAAAATTAACATATTATGTGAATCATTATATACATAAAGGAATCAACTGTAATAAGTTCAACAAAAATTTAAAAATTTAAAAATAACTTTTTTTACCCTATATGGAAAGAAAATATGTATTTGCTAAATTTTTAATATTTCATCAAAATTTCGATTATATATAGATTGATTTATTGAAGTTCATATTTAATATTGTATTTCTTTAGAATGTAAGGACAAAAAAAAAAGATGTTGTGTGAATCACTTCATGCGTAAATTAATTGAATGTCGAAATCTATACGAAAAATGCATCATAACTCTTATAACTTTGTAAAAAATACCATAAATTTGGGAATATAATTGTATAATAATGTAAGGAATCTATGGTAAAACTTTCAACGAAAATTAAATTTTTTTAAAAAATCACGCTTTTTCTCCTATACAAGAAAAACTAAGTATTTACTAATATTTTTAAAAAAATTCAAATTTCGAGCTGAGTTAAGAAAGAATCCGCGCATTGGCTTCATAGAAGAAGAACAAGGATAGTTATTCAAGAACTCATACATCTTGTGAATATTCTTGCTATTTCGAATTCTATTAACAAAAAATTAAATAATCTGAAAATATGTTTATATTATACTTTGCATTTTGTGGGTTTTGAAATCTATATTATGAGAACAAAAAGTCGTATATGATTAGAATGAATATTTTATTGCCAGAATCATCTTCTGTCGTTCCCATATTCTCCATATTTCATGGATTTTAATCAATCTTAATTGCACTATTAGAGAATTAATTTTTATGATTAATTGCAGAACAATCTTCTTGTTGTTCAGTTACAGTACTTACATCATGGAATATGAAAGAATATAATTTGGAGACATGGAAAAGGGGCACATTTGTGAGGACCACATTCCAAGATTACGTGACTGGAAATCAAGTTGAGAAGACTTTCAGAGCTGGAAATAAGGCAATTACTCTAGAGCTGTTGGGCTTCTTTTGTCTTGTTTATTATCATTTCCAGAAATTGAACTCATTATTAATGTCTGTTTACCTAAACGGACAACTTTTGTGGAACCGGGAAAATATTATCTTTCTGTTTTGAGTTTTAAGTTTTATCTTGCACAAGTTTTCTTATGGTGCTATCTGGAGCATTATCCTTAAAGATTTTTATACTTAATTGTGAATTGACATTTGTCATTCCCATTGGTCTGCACTGTTGTGATTTTGCACAAACCATATCACAACATCAGGAAGAGTGGAGGTGAAATAATTATTATGGCTTCGCAGCAGAATGTGGACGAGAGGGCTATCAGATTAGTCA
Organism: Caryopteris x clandonensis; assembly: GCA_028749325.2. Lineage (NCBI taxonomy): Eukaryota > Viridiplantae > Streptophyta > Magnoliopsida > Lamiales > Lamiaceae > Caryopteris > Caryopteris x clandonensis. The sequence goes on from JAPYKT020000015.1 coordinate 1,269,689, forward strand.
ATGCTGATGAAGAAAGACAGAGGCGTAGAAGGTTTTGATTCAATTCTGATGGGATTTTCAGTTCAGTTCAGTTCATTTAAGTGTAGAATATGTAAGATTTTTTTTGGAATCATTGGAATAGTTTATTTTAATCGATTTTAAAGATATTTTGCAATTGAAGAACATCAGCTAAAAGTTCATTTATGCTATCCTTGAGGTATTTGATCTTTTTAGAATTTTTTCATAAGTTTTGTAATGTTTTTACTACTTGTTACTGTTATGAATCATTTGTTTCAATAGTTTCTTGAAGTTGAGATTATAATAATTTTTATCATGATACTCTTCACTTGTGCTAAGATGAAAGATTCAAGTTGTGTGTGTGCATACACAATATACACAATTGTGTGTGTGCAAGATATTATTACACACAACTTCAAGACTTCAAGATTCATAGTGCGCATACAAATTATACACATTGTGTGTGCACATTGCACACGCTCACTGTGTACATACACTGTGTGTGCTCACTACATACATTTACACTTCACACACACTACACGCACTGTGCGTACACATACCGATATATTAATGAGACGTGACGATTACAGGATCAGGAAAGAATTTATCACATCTCGATGGTAAAAAAAGGGAAGTTGAATAAGAACAAGATTTCTCATGAAGCAACAAGATTGCTCATATGATTCATGGAAAAGTTTCTTTTGAACATAAGCATTAATTTCAAAACCTTGTTTTGGCTCATTCAATTTTCTTGATTTTCAAGCTATAGTGCCCAGGCTCATATGCGACTCGGCCAATGGCAAAATCATATGTTTGGTTATTTTACTTTTAAAACCTTGAAACAATTCTTTTATTTGTTGTTGGAGTCTATGAATGTCTCTGACCTACGTTAGCACTTTGGTCGCTCATAATGGCCAATAAACTTGGTATATAGTTAGTATTACCATATATAAATAAGTGCAGTATAAACTAAAAGGAATATGAAAACACTTGGTATATTGTTAGCATTACATTTATATACTAGAAAAAAAAGAAAAAAAAGAAAAGAAAAGAGAAGGTGATGTAGATTTACAAAGAGATTGTGACATCTTTCTTGTCAGATCAAAAATCAAAACTTTAACCCCCTAAGGTGGTCTTGCCGAATCGACCATGCATAACGAATCAGACATTCATGTCTAATAACAACAGTACTGCTAGAAGTAAACTTGAACCCCGTAGGCTTTACAATCAGAATGATGTAAATGAGGAACGCAGAGCTGTAATCTAAGCCAGGTCCAACTAAAGTTGCACTTTCATGACTTCGAATTTTAACTTTAGCTTTGTGTCTCACATTTCTGGAAAGTTTTCTAAAGAATGTATGTTATTTGGAGGTGGGAGTACTTAACAACCCCACAACAACCTTCTTATACACAAAATAAACCTCTAAGGGAGGAACCTAAGACTATCTCCAAACGGAATATCATTGATGTTAAGTCCATCATTTTCCTCCCCAGAACTCAAGCCAAAAGTGTACATTGAATTTAATTGATCCTCACTGAATCAAGAAATAAAATCAGCATAACATAACCAAAAATCTCAGCGTCATATTACTTTTTGGATTCCAATTTATTGGTCTATATTTTGAAACGTAGTATTGTTTAACCTTAAATGTATTACTCTTTGAGTTGAAAGGTGTTACTGTTTAACTATAAAATGTATGACTTTTTATATTGAAAAAATTTACTTTTTAATTATAAAGGTGTTGCTCTTTGTATTGAAACATTATAATATTGAGCCGTAATTTTTTTTTTTATTAAAATTTATTACTTCTTAACCGTAAAGTATTACTCCAAAATTAATAATTGTTTTTTTACCACCAAGAGGAAGGTCGTATTATACCAATTTTCATATTCATTTCAAACATCATCAATATCATAAATAAACTATTATTTCATATTATCAAGTTTCCTTCTAGCAGTGTTGTTACTTGACAAGAATGTCGGATTCTTTATGCATGGTCATGTCGGTGAGACCACTTTAAGGGGTTAAAGTTTTTATTTTTTACCTAACAAGAACAATGTTACAATCTCTTGGTAGATCTACGTCACCTTTTCAAAAAAAAAAAATTAATTTTAATTTCTAGGATATAAATGTAATGCCATCAATACACCAAATATTTATATATTCCTTTTAGTTTACAGTACAATTATTTATATATGGTAATACTAACCATATACCAAGCTTATTGGCCATTTTGAGCAACTAAAGTGTTAAGGTAGGCCATAGACATTCATAGACTTTAACAATCAATAAAAGAATTGTTTCAAGGTTTTAAAAGTAAAATAACCAAACTGATTTCGCCATTGGCCGTGTCCCATTTATAAGCCTCAGTACTTTAGCTTGAAAATCAAGAAAATTAAATCAGCCAAAACAAGGTTTTGAAATTAATATTATGTTCAAAAGAAACTTTTCCATGAGCCATATGACCAATCTTGTTGCTTCATGAGAAATCTTGTTCTTGTTCAACTTCCCTTTTTTTACCATCGAGATGTTATAAATTATTTCTAATTCTTTCTAGATCATGTCATCATCACTTCTCATTAATACGTCGGTATGTGTATGCACAATGCATGTAATGTATGTTTGTGGTGTGCGCATGCAGTGTGTGTATGCAATGTGCACGCGTAGTGTGTGTACGCAGTATGCACACACACAATGTGTATATTGTGTATGCGCGCTATGCATATAGTACACTTAAACTTGAATATTTCGTCTTAACACAAATGAAGAGTATCATAATAAAAATTAGTATACTCTCAACTTCAAGAAACTATTGAAACAAAGGATTCATAACAGTAACAAAAAGTAAAACATTACAAAACTTATGAAAATTTCCAAAAAGATCCAAATACCTCAAGGATATCATAAATGAACTTTTAGCTGATGTTCTTCGAGCAGAAAATATCTTTAAAATCGACTAAAATAAACTATTCCAAGATTCACAAAAATTCTTTTCTATACTTGAATGAACTGAACTGAACTTCAAATCCCATCAGAATTGAATCAAAACTTGCGACGCCTCCTTATTTCTTCATCAGAGTTGAATAAAAAAGTAATACATTTATAGTTAAACAATAATATGTCTTAAGAAAATTGAACAAATTTTTTCAATATTTACTAGTTTAATTGATGCTGAGATTTTTGGTTATGTTATGCTAAATTTATTTCTTGATTCAGTGAGCATCAATTTAATTCAATGTGAGAACAACATATTTGAGTTAAAGTTGTGGTTTTCCTTTTCTTTTTTGTGTATACTTTTTGGCTTGAGTTCTGGGGAAGAAATGATAGTCTTAGGTTCGTCCCACGAGGTTTATTTCGTGCATAGGAAGGTTGTTGTGGGGTTGGTAAGTACCCCCACCTCCAAATAACATACATTCTTTAGAAAACTTTCCAGGAATGTGAAACACACAAAGCTAAAGTCAAAATTCAAAATCCTGAAAGTGCAACTTTAGTTGGACCTGGCTTTGATTGAAGCTCTGCTTCGCTCATTTACATCATTCTGAATGTAAAGCCTAAGGGGTTCAAGTTTCCTTCTAGCAGTGTTGTTACTGGACATGAATGTCGGATTCTTTATGCATGGTTGTGTTGGCAGGACCACTTTAAGGTGTTTAAAGTTTTTATTTTTTACCTAACAAGAACGATGTTAAGATCTCTTTGTAGATCTACATCACCTTTTCAAAAACAAATCTTAAATTTTAATTTCAGTATATAAATGTACTGCTAGTAATATATTCCAAATGTAAATGAGCAAAGCAGCGGTCCAACTAAAGCTTCACTTTCATGACTTTGGATTTGGACTTTAGCTTTGTGTCCTTCACATTTCTGGAAAGTTTTCTTTACTTACCAACCCCCACAAGAACCTTCTTATACACTAAATAAACCTCAAGGGAGGAACCTAAGTAAATAAAATAATCAAATAAAATAACACAGATGTTTAGTAAATATTGAAAAAATTTATTCAATTTCTTAGCACATCTATATTATTGTGTAACTGTAAATGTATTATTTTTTGTATTTTACTCTATGAGTTTAAAGGTGTAATTGGGTTCATCCGACCTACCTACAACCCACTATTAAATATTATTACGTTTAAACATATATATATATATATATATATTTTCTTTCTATCAATATTTTGTTATTTTTTATGAGAATTTGGTCCTGCATTTTAAAGTCTCACAAAATATTACAGATATATAGTAGCATTTTATTTTTCTTGCATTCGTTATTTTTCTACTTATCTATATTTTGGTTTGAAATACTTTAATATATATTTTTTTTAATAAAGTTGATTTGGAGTAATTTTAGCAAGGAGAAACGATCATGTACCACTAATGGACAATAAATAAAATTGAGTTTGAAAAGAAATAATTGACCTAACATATTAGATTAGTAGACCTACAATATTGGATGATCAATATGTGGCCCATTAGCCCAATAGCAAGATTTTGGTTCTTGGCTCACAAATCAACTACCACAAGGAAAATAAAGTGGTGGCATTGTTGCATAAATAGAGATATATGCACATATGTATGATTGATATAACCTTGGTTAAAAGGTTTTGGACTTTTTGGACCTGTGCTTATAAAAGGATAATATTGTTATTAAGTAGACCTAAAACCGAATGTTGAATTTTGGAGTTGTGTTTCGAAGTTCCCTTAATTGAAGCAAATCTAGTTGGGGATTTTGAGTATATTATGGATTTGGTTAAAATTGAGCTTGAAAAAAAATAATTAACCTTACATATTAGATTAATAGACTCACATTAGATGATCAATATGTCCATCAGCCCAATAGCAAGATTTTGGTTCTTGGCTCGCAAATCAACTACCACAAGGAAAATAAAGTGGTGGCATTGTTATCAATTTCCCTTAATTGAAGCACACTCAAGTTGGGGATTTTGAGGGTAGTATGGATGCTGAATTGAAAAAATTACATGTGATTAGTTTACAACAAAATGTTGGAAAGGAAGGATGAGGGATTAAATTTGCTGCCTCTCCTTTTGGGGGTCCAAGTGTGAATGCTGAAAAATATCCGGACCAACCTATAGGTGGTGTGGAGCTGCTCACCTTGTTCAGAAATTTGAGGTGGAATCATTTGTCTGCCTTGAGGAGGCCGAAGTGTGAAAAAACAAACTAATATCTATACAAACCTATAGGTAGCGTAAGTTGTCGATCTCGTTAAAAAAATGAGAAGTAATGAAGAAATAGGACTCCATGTTAGATACAATATAATTTGTAACCTGATGGAGTGGTAAACACAAAGATAAAAATGTAATATACGAACATAAGTAACTTCAAGGTTAGCAAACAGTATGGGTTTCAACTGGGCGTAAAATTTAGTTAAATGATGTAAAACAAAATAAACGAACTCTCTCTCTCTCTCTATCTCTCATATCACTCAAATAAATCTAAACTCGACAAGACTAATTGGTATGGATTGTCCCCTTTATATACATATCATGGACAACTCTAAACCTAATTTACATGGAAGATATCTCATTTAATTATGTGTGCATATCTTCAAGATTTGTTTTCTTGTTGAGATGACTCTTGATAAAGATGAATATCCTTGAGTAGCTGCTGTTCACAACTTGGCTGATTTGGTTTCTTAATGTCATTAGGAGTTTTTCTTGATAGACTTCTTGGTAGAGTAGACTTGAATACGAACAGCTTCCACACGACTTCCACATGCTAATTTCTTAAAAGAATATACATGTGTATTCTTAATTTATAAATATATGAATCTTTGTAAATCTTTCAAGTATACTGCTTCACAAAATCTGCACATGGACACAAGATTTCGTTAAATCGAGCATCATCCCAAATTATGGTCGATTTTTTCCAATTACAATTTTAAAGAACTCAAAACCGAGTTGTTACTTTGACAAAGTAGTTTAGAATCTTGCGATGGTGGAAGTCTAGTGATGATGTTGGAATATCTAAGTCATAAATCATACGGAATAGGCAGCAGAAGTAATAATCAAAATTTATTTCTACGATTTGAGTTTATACTTGCATAGCCCTGTATATGTAATTAAAAAGAATTTAGCAATTATACCAAATGATTCAGGTTCTTAACTGAAATCCTTCAGATCGCATGTTTGATCAAGAATATCCTACATAACTCCTGATTCCTATAATACACTAGCGGTGGAGGAGGAGGTAGCAAGTGATGGAGCTGCTGCTGCTGAGGATTCTAGTGGAAACACTAAACTTTATTTTGGAAATTTGTCGTATAATTACAATAGTACACAGCTTGCTAGTATAATTCAATAATATGCTTGTCCAAAGAGTGTTGAGGCGAGTCCAGTTGTAGTCCACATTTAGTTGCTTCAATTGTGAGCCCTAATGATGACCTTTTCATCTATAACCTCAAGTTCTTGTTCGCACCTGCCCGTCTTTTAAGTGATTTTATGGCACAAACTTGATTCACCTGTTCTTTTAATATAATAAAGTATATTTTATTTCATCCATTGCTCAGGTTGAACTTGTGTGAAACATCCAACTTATATAAATTAAAATATTCAAAGATATATTTTTTAACTATTGGTTTTTTATATGAAAACAAATTGGAAAATTAATTTTCTCAACAGGTTTCAGACCCTAGACCTCCAACACATCAATTATTTAGCATTGAATGATCTATATATATATATATATATATATAAAAGTACAATGGCTGTTTCTATTTTTGTTTTCCCGCCCAATTACATTTCTTAAATTTGTAAAAAAAAAAATCATTACCTATTATAGATATAGAATATATTTGGTCGGATCTTAAATTGGCTGTAAATATCTCTTCGAATTATTTTTTTTTCTTCTGCAAAATCTATTTATTTTTAAATAACACATAGATGCACCCTAAAATTATGAAGATGTTGTATTTAGTCAACACTAAATAAAATGTGTTTTGATTTTATTAATAATCCCAAAAAATCATCCTATTTATTTTACATGCTAATATCTATACAAAAGTAAAATGCATATTTAAATACTTTTTCTCAATAAATGGTGTTTTCATTGTGAACACATAAATATTAAAATTACTATTGCTTGTTAATTAAAGAAACCATGTGGTTACATAAAACTAAATGGCTAAAAAACAACGACGCTCAGAATCTGAGTTTTTCCTAATAATTAGGAGAATGTTGCCCATATAATTAGGAAAATAATTATTTTTGTTTACGCAGAGTTTAAAAGGGTGTGAGAGTGCAGAAAATAAATCATTTCACAAAATATTCTTAATCCAAAGAGTTTTTTTTTTTTTTTTAATATCGAATTTCTAAAGATCCTAACCAGTTTTAGATCAAATCTATTATTATTCTTTTAGATTTTATGAAATTTCAATAAAATCAATTTATTAATCAGAAAATATGGAGAAATATGTTTGATATTTCTATCATATTCCAATATATATATGTATATATATATATATATTTATATATCACCTACAATTCTATTTTTTCATCTTCTCTCTATTCATTGAAGAAAAAAAGCGCCTATAATCTATTTTCTAATTGGCAGGATATTGAAAAAAAAATCATTATTTATTTTTTAATGAAAATATTTATTTTTCAACCCAATGCACCTTTAAAATTGGATATTATTATTTGCTTTTTTATTAAAAATTGTGCAATTAATTTGTTGTGTAAGATTCAAAATTCAAATCTCCTAAAACTTCTCCTGTTAAACGTGCTTCTGGATTTATTTTTCAACGAAAAATCACTATTAATGTGATCTACAAATTATGATTTGATTTTTTCGATATCTATATCTATATAAATACACACATGGCAAGAGACAAATACTTTCACATCCTCAACCTCTCTAACTTTCACCGCTTCTATATTTATTGTTTATCTACAAAGGCTTTCTGCCTTCTTATTTCCATCATTCTCTGCATCCCATTTTTTTTTTTTTTTTGTTTGCCTCAAATTTTATGATAAATATGATATTTGAGTGAATTGCACAACTTTCTTATTGTATTTATGTCCAGGATCATTTCATATTTCACATATCTTTTTTATTTTGATTATTAAGATAATATTTTTAGAGAATATTACTTTTTATGCTTTTGAATTGAAGGGTTGGTTGATAAATTACCAATAATTCTTAGTGAGCCTTTTGTTTTCAACAAAAAAAAGAAAAACAACTGAAATGAAAAGATTGTTCAGGTATGTAAGGATAAAAATGGTTTATTGGCGGTCTAAACCATATTAAAACTTCTAATCATGTTTATTTGACTTACTTTAGGATATGCCACAAGCCCTAACATCCCTTTCCATCTAATTTTCTTTACACCAACTCAAATGTTTAGAATAAGTGTTTATTTTACATGGGCATAAAATGGTTATTTTATTAAAAGAATTTTGCAATATGAAGAAACTATATTGACAGTGCTTAATTACGTGAATGGTTATCTCTGAGATACAAGGAAGCACCATGATAACTCTATCTAATAGAGTTATTTTTGTACCTTTTAACTTAAATTCATGTAGAAAATAGTGATGAATTTAGTGAATTTTAGTATAATATAATAGAATTAGATCTTTGTTTTGTTTTGTAGTTTGTATAAATTAAATGTATAATTTTTCCTTAATCTTATGTAAAAAAAATAGGGCTGGAGCTGAATTTGGGGAACCGAAGTTAAAAGTGCAGAATGGCTGAAAAGTCCTCAGTTGCTGGGAGCAATGGTGCAGCAACACTAGAAGTCAAAAAATTTTACCCAGGAAATTTGAATCCAGACTGCTGACTATGCAAATTAATATTGCCAAGCTGGCGTGGGCCAGCTTTTAAAGTAAAGGAGTGACTGAATCAGCAGGGGAATAATCATGGGCCAACTAAATGGGCTACCTAAGGTGGAAAAGATTGGTGCGCCTTGATCATCATCAGCCAAATGAAGTAGGGCAGCAGCATAAGAGAGGAAAAGGGAAAGACAGCAGCAGCACGCAAGAAACAGAGACAAGCAGAGCTGCTAGACCAGGAACAAAAAGATCATTATTCTCAACAGCTTTTCAGCTAGAATTCAAGGGGAAAAGAAGAAAACAACAAGAAGAAAGAGAAGAGGCAGGAAGCTAAAAAAACAGCACTCCCAACAGCTTATTCCTCTTTTCCTTACTATCTTTTTATTCCCCTGTTTTTTTAATTTAATTTCATATACTATGGATGATGAATTAGACATTTGGATTGTATTTTCTAAGCTAATCATGAGCTAAACATATTGAAGACTTGAGTTGATAATGGACTTTGAATCATTTTATTGAGACTTTTATGCATTGTTGAGTGATTTGTGCTATTGTTCATTCAAGTGTGCAAATGCTTATTATTTGTTATTATTTGGCCAGCAATGATGAATTGATAAGCTAGATTTAATACTGGGAAGGTTAGGTCTAGTGGAAATTGCTTGAATTGCAAGTTTATAACTGATTCTAGGTTGTAGTTGTGAATGGTATAGGGATATATTATTCGCCTTTCATAACTCTACGAATTGATACTTACATCGATGTTCCAATTTCTATTAGGCATAGGAATATGTTCAAGTAGAAAAAGGAATGTTTAACATAGCATTTGGAAAATAACTATATGCCAAGAGAAAATTCGTGTTAACTTTGAAAGCATTTCATTCAAAAACAAAGCCATTGAACATTGATCAATGAAATCCGATTCAAAAGGAAATTAGTAATTCAAGTTTATATCTCCATCTTGTGAAATTTCTTGCTGTTGTTGGTTGTGAATTGAACAACAAATTGTTGGAAATATTTTCTTTAATTCTTGCTTGAATTGTAGAAGTAAAACCAAACCATCCACTGAACTTATTATTCATTCCCTTAGTTAAAATTGCTAGTAATTGGTAGTTGCAATTTATTTTAAATTCAATCTCTGTGGAGATGATAAAACTCATCATTATATTACTTGTGTGACTACGTGCACTTGCGTATCAACCAACACACCACTAAGATTTTTTAGCTTATAATTTATACTTTTAAGAAAATATACCATAGGGCATTTGTAGAGGTGAATGAGCAAGACACAAATTTTACTGTTGTTAGTGTTGCAGAAATTGGTTATGGATGTTCTCATGTGCAGGTTGATGTTAAGTCAGTGGACGACACCCATTTTTATTTGTTGTATGAGAAGATATGACTAGGATCGTGATCTTCATCAGACAATTGCTAGAAGTTGTTGTTGCTTAATTACCACATGGCTATCCCTATGACTGAAGATTTATCTCTTTAATGTTTTGCCTGCTCTAAATATGTTATAAAGGTCTCATTACTATAAGGTTTCATTGGCGTTTATATTTGAGTTTTTTTAATGTTGATCACTTCTGTATTTTGTAGAGTTCTTTTTCTCTTTACCTATTTTTCCTTGTGATTTTTTTTCTAAGCAATCTTGTATACATATATGTTCTATTGTGCCTGTTTTTTATTTTGATTTTAAATTATGTGATTAATTCTTATATTAGGAATAGTTAAAAAAACAAAATAAAATTATGGTGGATTTGATATATATATATATATATATATATATTCATGTATGTATATAAATTGTGCATACATAGTTTTTTTCTTTAGTTTGTATTTAACTAATATGTAATTTTAGTTATGTTCAGTAGATTATAAAAATACTTATGTAATATAACTATGTTTTGTGATTTAATTTGAATTTCTTTCATTTAGGAAATAAAAAATGGTTGATTCTTCTATTACCGCAACTGCTCTATAAGACTTGAATTAAAAAATTGGACCATATTTAATGATTACATTTTGAATATTTTTTTCTCATTATATCATTCCAATATGATTTTTAATTTTTTTTTAATTTGAAGATCACGAATAAATATATAAAATTGTTCCTCGCAATTGGTAGCAGTTTGTTTTTTTACTAAACTAAAAGGTTATTTCTAAAAGTAATAAGCAAGCTAACATAATTTAAATTATGGAAAATAATTGCACAAACATTGTTATCTTATAAGAAAATTAGAGATATCAAACTAAATAGTGCAACTCTATTAAAAAATAATTTAAGTTGGAACCAATATTTTGAAAATTCCAGCCAAATAATCTCAACACGGTAAGTTTAGTGATGACATATTTAATCAACTACCGCATCATATTCATTCTGATAGTCTTCCCCGTGTAATATTATTATTAATGCTACATTTTATTTGCACATGAATCTTCATCAAAAAATTATTTTAAAAGTTGGCACTCCAATTATTCAAAATATTATAATTTCTCGATTGTTTGTTGCTCGTGGTCTTTAAATTTAAATAGAGAATAACGATAAACAAAAGTCAAGGACTAGCTCTCAATCATGTTGTATTGTTCTTGAAGAAACACGCCATTGATCATGGACAATTATATATTATTTCTAAAAGAATGTAATATTAAAAAATTAATTTAAATTTTGATTTGTAATAACAAGAATGTTTTGTGTAGAACTATTACTACATGTAAGGATATAAAGAGCTGTTTCAATTTTATAAACCTATATGTTTATTGTAGTTTAATTTGACAAAATTTATGATTTAATTTCATTTTTTATGGTTGTTACAATTTTAGTAGATTTTATTCATTTAAAATTAGTTATGTTATTCTAATTTGATAACATAGCGTAGTATACATTCATCGAATACATTAATCTTATATATAAAGCCTAACTAAGTTGCATGTGGTATGAAAAAATATCTAAATAATTAAATTTGTAATGATTCATCAACTTATTATTCTTAAGAGGAGGTAGATTCTCTTGAATAATTTTCAATCGCCAACAACTTGATTCAGATACTAATTTAATATAAATGAATACTATCAACTTCAATACATATTATTATAGCAGCATAATTTTATTAATTTTAAGAAATGGATAACAATCATAAGATTGCTATTTTTGAGATAAAATTACACTTAAAAAATACATAAATATAAATGAAAACAACAAAAAATAAAGCACAACATTTCACAAATTCAATATTTATGGCTATTATTTTTTAGAAAAAAGCATACTTCTTTAATAATACATAAATATCAATGAAAAAAAAAAAAAAAAGAACACAAGATTTCATAAATTCAATATTTATTTAAAATCATAAATGTTGAACGAAAATCAAAATTACATAATTCTTGTAATAAAAATAATACAGAATGACTGGCCTGCATCGCACGGGTATCACACTAATTTTCCATCAAACTGAAGTTGTGCTTTTGAGAATTTATTACAAATAGGTTTTTTATATTATGTAATTAGCTGAAAAATAAACTAAAACTTAAACAATTACATGATCTATCGGATTTAAACACTCACCTCACACAGCAATAGGCCTTCAACATCATACCCAATATGGTTGGACTAATAAACCATTTTATGAAATATATAGTAATTGTTTTTTATATTTAGTAATTAGCAGGAAAATATATATATATATATATATATATTATTCAATATGATTCAAACCTTGCCCCATTAGCTATAGAAAATTTGTTGCTTAACCCTGGGTCATTTTATAGAATTTTAGCATATGATATAAAATATATCAAATCAAATTTCATAAATCAATGTATAGATATGCAGCAAGTTTTAATGGGTTAATTTGTGGAATTAATTTTAAGATTAATTTTTATATGTCTTCATAAATAATCTCATACTAGGTAACCAAGAAATATTATTACATTTTACGTAAATATGTAATACGTTTAAAATTAAATAGTAATACATTTACTGCTAAAATAATAATAATTTTATAGCTTTGCAATAATATATTTCAACACAAAAAATAATATTTTTTCAATACAAAAAGTAATGCATTTATGGTCAATAAGTAATACATTTCAACATAAAAATAAATATTTACAGTTTATACGTAATATTTTTCAACACAAAAAGTAATACTATTAACTATTAAACAGTAATATATTTCAACACAAATAGTAATATCTTTTATAGCTATATAGTAATACCTTTCAACAAAAGAGTAATATACATTTAAGGTTAAACAATAATATCTTCCAACGCATAGACTAATACAATGCTACACAAAGAGTAACATTGATGAGCAATATCTTGCAATACAAAAGTAATACCTTCACGGTTAAGCAATAAAATATGTGTTAAGAAATTAAACAAGAACATTTATCAATATTTACTAGTTTAATTGAGCAAGATATTACTAATTTAGATTAAAAAAAATTATTGATTTAACTAAAAAGTATTACGTGCTATTGAAAGTATTATATGTTTATTTAAAAAGTATTGTTAGTTTAATAAAAAATATTACTTACCTAGTGAAAACTCAAAATCGCTAGAGCGCAAGCTGCATACGTCTTAAACGTGAGTTGTATGCACACTGGACGCGCAATTTTTTTATTGTTTTTAGTTTTGTGTGTTTTTGAGGTACAGCCTAAAAAATATATATATTCTTGGTTACCTAGTATGAGATTATTTATGAAGACATATAAAAATTTTACCTGTGTATCCGACCCTATTACTCAATTTTAATATGTGTATATATATATATATATTTATATATATAAGTAAAATACATATTTTTCAATAATTTTAGTAAGTTGAAATATTTATATTGAGTTAGGAGATACTTTAAAATTTACTTCGAAAATGTCGTGTAAGTTATTATTTAATATAATATATTTAAAAAAGAACAATACAATATAATATAACGAAACTATATTTAATAAGATATATGTATATATTTAATATATGCAATATATTATATATAATAATAATATGTATGTATATCTATATATATATAAGTAAAATGTAAATTTTTCAATTTATTGAAAAATAAATGAGACAATATTTATGTTATGGTTGTTGTTATAATATGTATAATTTTTTTTTTTAATTTATGACATATTTGATTGCTAATTTTTACTTGTTTTGTGAAATTTATAAAATCGAAATTTACAAGGCAGAGTAGAGTAGGGTAGGGGTGGATCGAATAGGGTCTGGTTTGATTGGGTAAAATGTACCTGCTCAATTATTATATTTGTAGCGGATTACCCAATTACCGGATAGATATTATTCGTATCCTAACCGAATAAAAATTTAAAGTAATAAAGTAGAATATGGATAGGGGTTAGAGAGGCCGAGTAGGATACGGGAAGACCTACCCATGTCTGGCCCTACCGTTTACATCTCTAATTGATAACTACTAAATATTGAGATAGATATCATCATAATGATATAAAAAGATTTTGGGATGATTTATTTAAAGATAATATACAGCAAACTAACCTAAATTATCAAATAAGAGTAAATCAATAACAGCTATTTAAATTACCAAATAATATACATATATATATATATAATTATCCCCACAAGATAACTATAATTTTTTTAGATTTAAAATATATGAGTTATATTTTTATATTAAGTATATTAAAATGCTCAATTAATGAATAATAATAATAATGGAAAAAATTGGCTGCTAAACAAACCAATAATAAATAGTTGATATATTTAGAATTAATCTTTTAACGTATTGAAAATTAGTATAACAAATTTTAATTGGGAAAATTATTTCTTCACTCAACCACAAACATAGACATCCATAATATTTTTAATGCAAATTTAAATAATCCAAATAATAAAAACGACTTCAAATGCCAATATTTCAATGTCCAAAATCACGAAACACAATTTGTATATTACTATTATTTCTCATTAAATAGTGTTTATCATTTTGTTTCATGCCATTCTATCGTGTTGTGTGAAGGATTTTTACATTTATGTAATAAGTTAATAATCATAAAAAATAATAATATATAGAAAATCCTAATTTACTTATGTTCACTGCCAAAGGGGGAGATTGATAAGGTAAGTATGTTAGCATATATCAAAAATCATAATTTAATTATGCTAATCTAAACAGGATGCAAGGAAAAGATTACAAAAGATCTTCGGATGAGAAGGAGCAGAATCGGATGGAAGATCAGTAAGATCAAACCAAATCAAGAAAGAGAGATGCATCACACAAAGGAAAGATTCCAAAGATCTAATCGATGGTTTCCACTGTGCTTGAGAGACTTCAGATTATTGTCGTATGGAGTCGACAGTTAAATCCAGCTAGGGGATCAAGTAAGTTGTTAGAAGAGAGTGGTATAGTATTGGCTAATATTGGGGGGTCTGATAACGTGTAAATTCCAAACTATACAATTGTGGGAACAAAAACTCTTTCCAATAAAGATACTTAGGGGAAGAAGAGATTCTTCCTCGTAATTGTTGTAATTACTGTTTCGCTTCTATATATTTCAATTATAGTTCGAATTCATACTAAACACAACACACACGCGCACGAATTCTGATGTAACAATTGGCACCATAACAGGTTCCTGTTTTTTTGTTAAAACAGGTTGATTCACGGACATGAACATAGGATCTCACAAGGAACATTGTTGCCACATAAAATATATCAATTATTTAAATTCGGTGATATTCCATAATACTATGAAAATTCAAATTTTGTGTAAATTTAATATTGTAAGTAGGATGTGTATATATATATATATATATATATATATATATATATGATAAAATAAAATTTTATTGTTTTCGTTTTTCTTTTTTCCGGGACTTCCTAATTTTTTTGTAAGCTCTAATATTGTAGAAATATTGTAGATATGAGATATGTTTGACTAAACCTTAGGCTACTTGTAAATATATCTAATAAAACATATTTTTTCTTAAAATTTGACGGTTTATAATTTTTAAATAAAAAATATGTCTGCAATATTATTATATAGTATCCGAGTTGAAAGTGATTACAATAAAAAATGTGGGATTTGATTTTGTTAATAATATAAAAAAATTCCAAATTAACATTCTTGCTGATGCAATAATCATCCATTTTATCATTATTAGAAAAATATTAATTTGGATAAGGAAGATTGGAGTAGAACCATGAAAAATTATTAATGATATTTAATATGATTTTTTTAAATTAGTTCATATTCAAATATGAAGACTATAAATTCAGATATTAAGTATAATTATTATTTTTTTGCTAATATTTTTAGTAATAAATAGCATATTTTTTAGTAATAAAAATGCATAAAAATAACTTATGTGCATAGCACTTTTGCACTAATATTTTAAACAATATAATAGACAAATTCTTTATATTAAAATTTTAATATTATATATATATATGAATATCAGATTAAAAATCTTACAAAAAGATTGATTTGATATATTTTTCATAATATAGCAATACTTTTTAATTAAAAAATTAAGATTAATCTTAATATGAATTACTCTATAAGAATATATTGTAAGATATTGTGGAATCTAGTTCAACCTGAATATTTATTTATTTATTTATTAGAACCGACTCTTCAAACCCCCTTTTCCCTCCAACAAAATGAACCAAAAACGTTCTACCCGCAGAGATCGAAATGAACAAACCGTTGTTTGTTCGACGGAGTCTCAATTGGAACAGTCTGTATGTATATGTGTATGTATATATGCATATATATATATGCGCGTGTGCGTACGTACATATACATACATAGAGACAGGAATCCAACCCATTCCGTATAAAATCCCATTCAGAGAATGGAGCGGTTGAATTTAACAGAGCTGCCTTTGATTTTCTTTCCTTTTCTCTTTAGAACAAATTTTTGGTGATTGGGGTTTCAAGATTCTAGGGTTTTCTTTGTAATCAATGGCCGAGAAGTCCGAATTCCCTGACGCGCCTCCCGAGGTCATTTTCTTTATCCCTACCAAATCATACGATACAATCACATTTTCACGTAATTATGCGCTTGTGTTATTCTTGAAAATTAGACTATGGTATAATTCATTGTAGTTTTGTTTACCGTTATCAGCAGACATATACTTTGTGCTTGATTGAGTATGTAGAGAATGCAGTAGTCTTCCCTATATGGATGGGTGCTGTAAATCTTGGTCGAATTTGCAGAATTCCTCTTGGTCGAATTTGCAGAATTCTTTCAATTATTTTTGGGGGTTGGGGGTGTTAAATGCGATCTTGTGGGATGTTGTTATGAACAGAATCTTGTTTGCAATGTTGTGTGTGCGTATCGAACTTATTAGTACTAAATCTTGATATTTGCGTATTATGGATTTATTCATTGATTGTTTGTTCTCGAAATCTTTATTTTGTTCAGATAGGTAAATTTACTGTGGAGCGCTACTACGAGATGCTACAAACCCGTCCAGATGATGTGCACCAATTTTACAGGGACGAAAGCACCATTGTTCGGACAGACAGGAAGACGAGAGAGAGTGCAACCACTAGGCTGGTACTCCTCTTATTCTGTGCAAGGATTAGTTGAAACCTAGTGTGATTTATAAATTATTGCAGAAGCACTTATGGATCAGCTCGGTATGGTATATATTTTTCAGGATGTGGTTATTGTCTGAAAAATTGTTCTGCTGAACCCTTGTTCTGTTCTTTGGCATATTCTGTTCTGTTCATCCCACTTTCACTTGATTTAAGCGTCCAGTGTTAATTCATTTACATATTTATAAGTGGTCACATTTTCCAACAAAAACCGTTGACTTGTCCAATGTATGTTTTATGCGGTTGCACTGATTGTTGTATGTTTGGAACAACAAAAACCTAAATTCAGACAAATTGGCCAAGAAAGTTGTCTCTTATTTATCAGTTGGTAGTTTGTCTCCTGTCTTAAACTTATATTCTGAATTCTTGGTCTATTCCTTTCACCACATTAAATGCTCTAATGAAATCGTTACTTGTTCACATTCTAGTGTATCCTTTGTTTGACCTTGATGCGTTTTTGGATTTTTTTTTATCAGTGATTTTGCTCATATCTTTGCAGCAAAAACCGATTCTACAGGATCGAACTACTGTTTCTCAGGGAAATCTTGACATAAAACACAATTATTTTGTAGTATGTGATCACATCTTAGTCTCAAACTTGTATTATATAAAGGATTTTCTTGATTCTGGTTGCTCTTTTAATTGTAAAACTCATTATACATTGATTACGATTGAAATCAACAGCTTGCTGAAGGACAATCTACTGCATCTGAATCTTGTATTCAGGCATCACCAAATCCAATTGGGAGGTCTTATGTTTGGGAAGATGAATGTAATGGTCTCCTACTTTGATCTATATCATGGCTCCATTTGTAATTGACTACAAAATAATCTTTTTTTGCTGATTCAGAGTTGTTTGTGTGTATGTCTTGTATAGATGACACAAACCAGGTGTCCGTGAAGAATGTTCCAACAACAATGTCTGCCAATGAACTTGCTGACAAATTCCAGAAGTTTGGTAATGTCGAGCCTCATGGTGTAACAATTGTAACGAGAAGGAGGGTCTGTTTTGTCCCCATTCGTGCTCCCCCCATACAATGCTATTCCTGAGTTAAATTGCTCCAATTTTGTACTTTAATATGTGCAGGAAAATGATGTATGTGAATCCCATGCATATGTGGAATTCGAACATATCTCTGGGGTGAAGAATGCAATTCAGGTTCGAATGTGTGTGTACTTTGTGTCATTTCTTTCACTTCTAAGCTATGAATATGGAGTACATCTGTTGTTTGTAGGCATCTGTGGTTAAGATTGGTGGACACGAGCTATACGTTGAACCGCTGCTGAGACCCAAGTGAAGTTCATATGTACCCAAGTGAAGCTCCTGGACAACCATGGTATGGTTTAGGCAGTAGTGGATTACTATAGCGAACTTGGAGAAACCAACGGCACTAATTTTGTCAATATAATAATACACTCATTTGGTTCTTACAAGGTTTAGCTTCTAGAATTTTCCAGAAGTAATAAAGATTTTTGTCTTTATTTCCAGCTACTCAAAAAAAAAAAAGAAGTATATATATATATATATATATGTTTGCATATTCAAGATCTTTACAGAAAGCTTTGTATGTATTAGGGAAACAGATATAGTTTTTTACTTTTGTGAAATATACTTAATAAATATGATAAATTAGAATTCCAGTTAATTGCTGGTAATTAAATATGTTATATCTGATTGTGGCCGAATAATATAACTTACTATTTTTAGGTGTACCTATGTTTTTATATAGACTAGATGTTTCGCTTATGATGCATGGAATATAATATATTTTATTATATTAATAATATATTATTAAATTATATTATTGTTATATAAAATTATAAAATATATAAGTGATGAAAAAAATTAAAACAAAATACTTTTGAAACATAAAATATAAAGAAAAAAATTAATAAATTTACTTACACATATTTGTACATAATTTTTTAATATGATACAAAAAGAAATTAAAATAACGTATTTTTAAAAAAATATTTTATGTGTATTTATTTTTCTTTATAATTTAAGTTTTTTCTTATTTATAAAATCAAACATTTAGTATTATTTGCAATATGCAATAGATATAAGAAATTTTAAATTTTAAATTTTAACTCAAATCAATTTAAATATAGTTTCATATGTATAATGTATTATCATTTAAAAAAATTTCTAACTTTAATAAAAAAAAATATAACGAAGTGAATTTTATAATTTAAATTCAATTCAACCTGCAATAATTCCCAAAAAAATACAAATATTTATAATTAAAAAAATGAAACAACTAAATATATACTTGAATAATATAATATTTTTAATTTATGAAAATATTTATTATTATTACTATTATTCTATAAAATATTTATTATTTCTTATTTGTCTTAAATTCATATAAGAATTTAACCCATCTTTTATTCAAACTTAGCACATATTTCAAATAAAATTAAATAATTTAACTCATAAAATGATTATTTATATTTTAAATATAATATTTTATTTTAATATATACAATATTGATATCAAATGATCATAAAAAGACAATTAATTTAACATGTCAAAAATGAATTTGTAACAAAAAGGTTATTTGAATTTTAAAATTTTGGTTAAAAAATACTATTTTTTTTGGTTAAATACATTAATATATAAAATTTATTTGTAATAATATTTTATTTTAAATAAAAATATTTCACAATTTTATTTAGATAAAAATATTTTAAATATTAAAATACAGCATAATTAATTTTTTAAAAATAATTATATTTGAAATTTAAGATTTTATTCTTATGTATGGAATATGTATATCTCATAATATTGAAGATTTAAAGAACATGGAACAAAGATTAATTTGATATATTTAAAAAAATAATGAGTTTGAGACGAAAAAATTATAAATTTTTAAAAATGGAATGAAAAATAATTATTTGGCTAACTTTCTAAAAATAGCATATATATATATATATATGTATATATTTGTAGATGATAACGCTTTATTTTTTTATCTTGCGTTGCAATTGTAATGTTTTAATTGAAGGTAAATTTTCTTAATTATGGAAGTATAATATTTAAATTTGTTATGGAAGCTTAAATATTGTCAGTTGTTATCGTAGTCTTCATAATTCATCAGGTAAAAATGATTTATGTAAAGATAGATTATCATACCTAATGTGAATGAATTTCCATTTGTATATTGATATGTTATGTAATCTTCACAAGATTTATAATCTCCAATAAAAAATTACTGATTATAATTTCAGAAATTTTCCACTTTTTGAATATGTACACAATATATATTATATAACCGTAATCACAAATTTCATAAAAACCCACTCAGACAAGGGATCGGTTGAATTTAACAGAGCTGCCTTCAATTTTCTTTCCTTCTCTCTTTAGATTGTTGACTGGTTCACAAAATTTTGGTGATTAGGATTTCAAGATTTTAGGGTTTTCCTTTCTGATCAATGGCCGAGACGCCTGCCAAGGTCATTTTCTTTTATCCTATTTCACGCAATTATGTGCTTGTGAAATTTGGACTGTGTTTCAATTCATTGTAGTTTTGGGTACAGACGTATATGGATATGTAGAGACTTGTAGTTGTCGTCTCTACATGGATTATCCATCGACTGTTGGTTCATGAAATCATTATTTTGTTCAGGTGGGTGAATTTTCTGTAGAGCGCTACTACGAGATTCTGCAAAAGCGTCCGGATGTTATGCATCAATTTTACAGGGATGAAAGCACCATGGTTCGGACTGAAGGGAAGACCAGAGAGACTGCAACTACTAGGCTGGTACTCCTCTTTATTCTGTGCTTGAATCAGTTGAAATTTAGTGTGATTTATAAATTTCTTGCTGAGCCCTTGTGCTGTTCTAGGCAACTTCTTAGATCATAAGATGTAATTTGTTCGTTCTTTGGATATGTTGATTTGTTTACATATTTATAAGTGGTCACATTGTTTAACAAAAACAGCAGACTTGTCCACCGTGTGTTTGTTGTATGTTTTGAACGACAAAATCCTAAATACAGACAAATTGGCCAAGAGGGTTGTCTCTTATACATTCAGTTAGTGGTTAGAATTCAGTCTCCTCTCTTATACTAATATTCTTAGATTCTCTAATGAAATAGATACTTGTTCTTGTTCAACAATGTTCTTGCTCATGTCTTTGCAGAAAATCTAGCAACTCTTTAGGAGACTGAATTACACGCATATAGAAATAAAGACTAAACATATTTTAGAATCTTGCGATGGTGTACGTCTAGTGATGGTTTCGGGTTCAGTACGCATAAAGGGTTTCAGTGGAAGCAAAAGTTTCATGGAAAGCTTCTTTCTTGCACCTCAGGAAAATGGGCACTTTGTTCTTGCAGATCTTTTTCAGTATATTGATGAAGAACCCATTCTGCAGCATCCAACTGCTTCGGTTTCTAAGTGAAATCATGACATGAAATCCAATTGAAAAAGGTTCTTTTTCCCTGTTATTTTCAAACATTATTTCACTATAAATGGATTTAGCTCATCACTATACCTTGAATTTTAGTAATCCCAATGTGTAATGCCCGGTTATTTTACGTAATATTTTAATCACTTTAAGGCTCTTTTGTTATTCAGAAGCATGAAACCTTACAATAAATTTATGATATGGATCACTGGGAAAGCATATAGGATATTTAGTTTAGGATAAACTCTTTAAAAGACTTGAAACTCAAGAAATGCTAGATTCATAATTTGAATAGGATTCAGAGTATAAGAACAAAGCTAGGGTTACGAAGAGCTATGACACAAGGATTAGTTTGATCCACTATATCTTAGTTTATCCTTATTAAATATGTCATTTTAAGTATGGTTTGGGCGTTTTCCGAATACAGGGTCATTAGTTTGATCCATTATATTAAGTTTTGCCAGTCTTGATATGAATTATGTTATATTGTAGTTTGATACACTCATATTTGTGCTTTTCCTCTTATTTAATCTTGACCAGCCCGAAACTCGTGATTTGGACGTAGCTCTCTGCTCACCCCCATCATTTTTCCCTCAGGCTAGGTAGCTGGTCGAGGTTGTGCGGTGCAGACAAATGAAACATCAAAGATTTCCACAATCATTTGAATTTCTACTAGGGTTTTTTATTTTGCTTAAATTTTTTTGTTTAGGACAAATGATTAAGCTTGTTTTTGTGATATTTAATGAAAATATTTTTCCCTTGAGTTTTTATTTATTTATTTAATTCCGTTGCTATAAAGTGTTTAGTATGATAGGTTTCTTTTTGTTAATTTTGCTTATCAAACTTAGTAAAACTGGTACTTGTAGATATATATGTTTGCGGCTTTTTAAAATATTTTTCTAATCATTGTTTGATGCGAATGCATGTTTTTATAGTTATTTTTCGAAGGTGATAACATACTCAAAATTTATGAGTTTACATTTTGTTTGAGTAAAATTCAAATCTCCTTAAATTATTTCTAAACTCTTGATATGTTGAATGAGTCGAACCTCTTCAGTTCTTGAAGCTCCTAAGACTCAGGTGGGCAACATATATCAAACTACAAAAGTTTTGAGATATATTGCTAAACTTCAAAATATTTCAAAAAGTGGTGAAAAGTAGCTAACAGACATGTGTTTCTGTAAAATGGCTAAAAATATTTTTATGCAAAATAGTTGTTATTAATTTTGGATCTTGATTGTATTAACATACACCATGCATGTAATGATTATGACATATTATAAAACACTAAATTGGGAAAATGCAAACAATATTCTAGTTAGAGCAGTGATCGACGCAAGCGCATACAAAAGAAAGTAAAACTCCAATACAACTTGTTAATTCTAAAAAAATATTAAATTGAGTGACAATGAGGTGGAGAACCGTAGAAAATTGTTTAATTAATAAACAAAAGTTATTACGACAACCACAGATTTGTCTGAAAATTAGAAGAAGAAAAAAAAAAAACTAAAATTCCTTATTGTAGGTAGAACTTAGATTAAGCTAATCTGCAGTCAGTGTAGTGATGTAAAGACCAATTTTCATATGCATGACCGAGGTTGAGCTAAATAAAATAACTGAACACCAACGTTCGATGAGAAGTAAGACAACAAAAATCTTCAAACACGTCTTTCAATCTGCATCAAAGACATAGACAACTTCAGGTTTTCCTCAGCTCCTCAAAACACCTAATTAGAGCCTCAACTCTTTCTCCACCCCTAGTTGAAGCCTCAATGCTTCCTTAGCTCTTTAGCACCAAGTTGGAGTTTTAACTCTTCCTAAGCTCCGGGTTTAAGTTTTTCGTCTTCTATAAATCCAATTTGAAGTTTAATCTTGATTTTCTTAATATAAAGTCAAAACACCAAGCTCACAGACCATATTTGTTGACAAAACCTTAAGACACGTTCCTAAGACCACATACATACAACCACTATTGATGGGAGGAAAACAATACAAATCTTGAATTACAGGACACATGAGGGGTCAATCATGGAGGTTGTAAGCCAGACCTACCAATCGAGACTTAGATATGGTTCCAAGACCGAGATGCCACCAAGAAAAAAACAATCTCTTTTTATGACCTAAATAAGCTAATATAATGTTGACTCGAAGCCATGACCGAGATGAGATCATTAAAAATTAAGTTACGACATATAAAGCAATTCAAGATGGCATTTTGAGGACCTAATTAGTATCAAGCAGGTGCAACATGGCAGCATCCAAGAAAACCAAGTGGCCAGGCACCTCCTGCATGGATAGGTTGGTTGATGGATTATCGGCAAACACATGACAACTGTAATATTGGTCAACCTTTGGTTAACCCACTCAACACACTACAAATAATGTAATAACCTAATTAAAAAGGAACAAAAAACTTGATTACAAAAGACCCTCAGTAAAATCGACTAGGATGAAACCAAACTCCATCATATCTGTGTTGTGATAGCCCCATACTGCACTTTATCCCCTTTCTCTAGACTCTCCGCCTCAACAAGCTTCCACCAATCACGACCCAACACAATCTTTTTCACTGCATCCCCCCTCGTTAGGTGCATTGTGTAGGTATGACATGATTCTGTTATTCTTGTAATTACAGTTAATTTTTTTTTGTTATCTTTTTGTTTTATTCTTCACCCTTCCTCTCTCTTCCTTTGTCAAAAACCTCATCAGATCCCTGCTTCCTCTGATATACATCTGGTTTTGGCCGCTGTCAACTTCTAAAGTTGTGAGATCCTTCTCGAACATGAGAATCCAGTTGTTGTTGTTGTGGGATTATTTCTCCAACTATTCTTAGATAAAACAATGGTGGAACAGCATTACAAGGTGGCAGATAGGGTTCAAATGGCCCTCATCTCGTTGTCGGGCTATGCCATGTTTTGGGCTCAATTGGTCCTTCGTTGATTGACTTCAACCTCGTGAGCACAATTTTCCCAAGAATTAATCAACTGTTTTGGGGATAGCTCTACCATTAACACCTATGAAGGCATGCATGTGATGCGTCAAATCAGTTCTTTGGAGGATTATTTGGCATATCATGAACGTGCAGCTCAACTTCTTTACTACCAGCCAATACCTGGGAATGTTCCTTGGTGGGTTGCAACACCATATTTGAGATCGAATTCCTGATTCCTAGACGACATACGTGTTTGTTGCTATCAGGGCAGCGAGTCGAATTGCTCGTTCACAAAATCACTGGGTCGCAAAGTTTTCCCTTCACCTCTAGTACATATTCGCATCCCCAGGGATCATTCAGGGGGGTACAAATTTTGGGGGTAGCCTTGAGCAGTCGGGCTTGTCTAGGGAGCAATCAAGGCAGTCTGGCAAGCCTCATTTTTCTTCCACAGGATCTTTTGGACCAAAATTGAAACGGAATGTCTGCCACCTCACGGCAAAGGAGGTGCATAGGACCAAGAGGAAAAGTTTTCGATGCAGTCAACCCTAGAGGCCTCTACACAAGTGCACTGTCAATTATTGGAATATTATGATTGAGGCACCAGGGAATGAGAAGACATACAATTTTTATGAGATGATGGAGTTCCAAGCAGAGATTGAATCATCTCTGGACAACAAACTAGTTTCATCACCATAGCTACAAACCGTACAACTTTCAAAATATCATGCAACGGTTTTGATGGAGCTCAGACGATGAAGTTGTTCGAATGTGTGGGGGGCAGATGGTGGTTAACTATGATTGATGGTGGGGCAAGGCAATGCTTTTTAGCGGAGGAGGCAACAAAAAAGTTGAATTTACTAATTGATACATCTGTATGCTTTACGGTGATATTGGGGAACGGAACAATGATCAACACGTGCGGTATATGTAGGGAACTTCCCTTTAAATTCGATTCTCATATATTTACTATTGATTACTTCATTTTTCCTCTTAGCGGTGTCTTGGTTACCACAATTGGGGGATGTTACATCCATTTGGGCTAAACCTGACTATGGAGTTCAAAGTAGAGGATTCTAAAATTGCGCCAACGAGGAGACCCGTAACTTACACACAAGGTGTGCGATCAAAGAGACCTTGGCACTTTGGAAATGGGTGACCGGAAGTGGTTGTTATGGGCCATTGAAGGAGAGAGTGTGCTGAAACAGTTTGGCATGCCTGAAAACTTATCTTTTGAGCAACAGAGAGACTAGGACATGCTGTTATCTGAGTTTCCAACTTATCTTGGCCTCCGACGGGACTGCCCCCACGTCGGACAGTTGATCATCATATCAGTTTGGAGGTGGGGGTCCCTCCAGTCTCCGTACAGCTCTACCAATATAACCATTCCCAAAAAGATGAGATGGAGAAACTAGTTTCAGATATGTTAGCAGCAAGTATTATTCAAATTAGCCCTAAAGTAACGATCATGGATAAATACCCTATTTCAGTATTACAAGAATTGTTGAATGAGTTGCACGAGGAACGATAGTTTAGTAAGCTTGATTTTCGCACCGGATATCATCATATCAGAATAGTGCCTGAAGATATTCTGAAACAGTTGTTGTTACGCATTCTGGCCATTACGAGTTTTTAGTCATGCCATTTGGGTTAACTAATGCCCTTTCCACCTTTCAAAGCCTCATGGATGATATACTTTGACCTTATTTGTGACGGTGCTCATTTTCTTTGATGACCTTCTCATTTACAATCGTTATTAACCCAGTCACATACATCATTTATGTCAGGTATTTCAAATTCTACATAATCATTCACTGTTTATTAACCCAAGGAATGTATACTCATGTCGTCTTAAGTGGAATATTTGGGTCATATTGTCGCCCAGGGTGTTCAGATAGACCCAAGTAAAATCAGAGCGGTGTTGAGTTAGCCTACACCTACGTCGCCACAGGGTCTTCGAGGTTTCCTCGGTATTACAGATTACTATCGTTGCTTTATTTGCAACTATGGTAAGATTGCAGGGCCATTGACAACATTACTCAAGAAGGAAGGATTGGCATTGTGGAATTGGACAGATGAGACAGAGGTAGCCTTTCAAGCTCTAAAGGCAGCCTTAACTTCATCACCGGTACTTTGAATGCGCAACTTCTCCAAGCCATTTGTCATGAGTGCGATGCATCGGGATGGGGTCTGGGGGTTATCTTGATGCAAGAGGGAGAACCCATTGCCGACAACAACAAACATTTAGAGGAACATTTGTTGGCCAAATCAACCTTTGAAAATGAGATTATGGCATTAGTGTTGGTTGTGCGGCATTGGCGTCCTTATTTATTGGGGCGGCGATTCGTTGTTTGGACTAATCAGTGCAGCTTAAAGCAATTATTGGCACACCCATTGACGACTTAAGCTCAACAGAACTGGGCTAGGAAGTTGTAAAGGTATGATTTTGAGGTGGTTTACAAAGAAAGAAGGAACAATAAAGCAGTTGATGCTTTGTCTCGTAAGGATGAGGATTAGAGATGTTGGCCATTTCAACACCTAAATGGCTCAATTGGTGCAATATACAAGATGAGATATGAGTTTAGCCATTCTTTTCTAGGATCATTGACGATATTTTGGTTGGCTGACCTACTCCAAGCATTACACTTTTACCTAGAATGTCCTTTATTTTAAAGGATAATTGGTCCTACCTCGTGCTTCCCAGTGGGTGCAGAAATTGTTACATGAGCTCCATGCATCCTTAGCTGGGGACACTCTGGTGCCTTTCGAACATACAAATGGTTATCATCGAATGTATACTGGCCTGGGATGATGAGATCGGTTATGCAGTCCGTAGCCGCAACTGAGATTTGTCAAAAGAATAAGTATGAAGCAAGGTCTCCAGCTGGATTACTTTTGCCCCTTCCATACCCGAATCGGGTTTAGGAGTATATCAATCTTGATCTTATATCTGGTTTGCCTCGTTCGGGGGGCATGGCCTGTATTTTAGTGGTGGTGGACGGGTTCTTGAAATATGGTCATTTTCTAGGACTGAAACACTCCTTTTCAGCTAGAACAATGGCCGACATTTTTGCTAAGGAGATTGCTTAACTTCATGGTATGCTTGAATCAATAGTCTTAGATCATGATCCCATATTTCTAAGTTCTCATTCCTTTTGGGAAGGAGCTATTTAAGACAGCTGAAATTAAGTTGAGAATGAGTACTACATATCATCTCAAGACAGACGGTGAGACTAATGTCCTAAACAGATGTGTGGAGACTTATCTTAGGTGTTTTGATTTAGAAAGACCTCAAAGCTGGGCTTTCTTATTTAAATTTGTTTTCATAATGAATTAGTATTTCCTAATTCTATTTGTTTAGCTTACGAGCTTTATCCATGGAGGAGGGGAATAACTTCTTTTGAGCAAGCTACGCTTGTGATAGAGGATTTGCTTGTGCCCTCTTTTGAGGATTACATACGTATTTACTTTATTTCCATTATCTCGACTGTCTTCACTCTGTCAGGAAATTAATTTGTGTAAATATGAAAAATTATAAGATTATTTATAATAGCAAGTTAGGGTTGGGAGAATGCAATTCTAAAATTTGTCCTTTACAAAGTAGGATTGGATAACCAAATAAGAAAACGACATTTAGGTTTGGTGTAGTGTGAAAGAGAATCTTATTGCGAAAGTATAAATATCTCAAAAAATATGTCATAATATTTTCGAGTTTGAATCATGTATTTCATTCGATGTTGCATTTTATGATTCAAAATATTTAATACATGATATACGTTAATTAGCGATGTCATTATATATACATTTCGTGTGATGATTCTGTTTAAGAGGAAATGGAACACTGAATGAATAGATGATCCTAATCCAATATTTTCAATCATGAAAAAGATCAAAGAACATTAATCGTAAATGTGATATTGCAATCTTATATTTATTTCACTTTCCAGTTGATCAAAGAACCAAAATAATTAATTACCTATGGCAGGAGCCACAAACTATTTCCTTTTATTTTAATAAATTTAAATTGAATTTTCAATATAATAAGGATCGTCGTCTATAGACTATGGACATGTATTAATATATTTAGTGATGATGTATCAAAATTCTATAATAGAAAAATTAATTATTTTTATAAATTTTATATATGTAATTTGGAGATGTCAGTGGATATATGAACATGTGGTCATTAATCATTCTTCGTTGTGTATATCAACCCAATTAAATTAAGTTCCAGCAAATTAATTATAATCTATTAAAATTTTCACCAATTATAATAATTTAATAGTTATATTTTATTTGATTAAAAGTAATTTAATTGAAATAAATGAAGCAATTGATCAATAATTTATAGGATTCATTATTTGCAACCCAATTTTTTTCTCAATACACCACATTATTAAATTTCCACATATTAATCAAAATTACCTCTAAATTTCTCAATCCACTAACATACTTCCAATTCTAATCTTTTTATTAAATAAAAATAAAAATAAAAATAAATAAATAAATCACTTGAAAAAGACTAAACAAACACCCAAAAAAATATAAACAAAATCAAGAATTAAAAAACGTTAAAAAAAAAAATTACAAGCACCCCCCCTTTTTTTTTTCCTCTTCAAGTCTTTGTTATTCCTTTCATTAGTGAGGGTATGACTTAATAACAAAAACTGAAAGGTAAAATGCATTATTAGATTCCGAAAGTATTATATTTTGTCATATTAAAATTATGTAGTTTTATTTGATCACATTAAGTCTTTAAATTTGATATTTTTACATATTGAGTATATATTTTAGAGAGTCCATCACAATATGAATCTATTTTCAAGCTCAATTATAACCATTAAACATAGAAAGATGATATTACGGCGATAAATTTAATTATTGTATCGATAATGAATACGAGATCTGCTGAAAACCTCCAACCCACCCACCAAACACCCCTAAGTATACCATATGCGACTTCTTTCAAGAGTGTTTAAAAATCCGTCTTGAATGGAACAAGTTTATTGTTGGGCTTTTGGAGGGTTATATTAAGTGTCCATAAGTCCAAAGTATATTTGCTTCAATAATTTATGCTAATGTGTGTGTCACAACAATAAATATTAAGGTAAATTTCAATTTGTAACCTAATGTATAAGGATTTTATTATTTTGATACCTAAAGTCTTTTGTCTTACCCTAAAGTACGATTGCATCCTTTGTTCCATTCTTTCAGCGAAATTTAAAAAAAAATAAAAAAATAAAAGAAATCAAAATCAAAATGTATTTCGGTCATTTTTCTCAAAAAAAAATTAAAAATATTTTAAAATTCTTAAAACTATTTTTAAAATATAAAAATTATTGTAAATTCTTAAAATTATTTTCAGAATCTGAAATTATCTTGAAAATATTAAAATAGTTTTATTGGAAAATTCTTAAAATTTAAGAAGTCCTAAAATTACAAAAATAAGAAAATAGTATTTAAAAGTCTTATTTTTTTCAAATTCGTAAATTATTTGTAAAAAAATTGAAATTAATTTAAAAATCAGAAAACTATGTTAAAATTTTGAAAATAATTTTAAATGTTCTTAAATTATTTTTAAAATCTTAGAGTTATCATAAAGAATCTGATAATAATTCCTAAAAAAATGAAAGTTATTTGGCAAATTATAAAGATTAATTAAAATCTAAAAATATTTTTTTAAATCATAAAATTTTATTTTAACAATAAATAAATTATTTTTAAAAAATCTAATAGGCACGTCGGGCGAGACTGAGTTGTTCTTATTGTCCTTATTATCCAGCACTTACCAACATCCCCAACACTAATTTTTAGCAGTGCACATATAATGTACAAATTTGTGTGAATGGTGTGAAGTAAATTAAACATTATTTATAAACTTTTATGTAATTAAGCCTATAAATATATATAAGGGACAAAAGAATTTATATGGGCGCGGCTATTCATACTTTCAAAACTTCTAAATATATCCTATAATAATTATGATAAAATTATAAAAAAATAAATTGACTAAAATACTATTATATATATATATATATATTTTTTTTTTTTCTATTCTCAACTATAGAAATTGGTCTTGTCTTCTTCTTCTCCATGTTTCTTCAATACAGAGAAGTTGAAAATCTGAAACCTTTCAAGGTCAAGGCCAAACTTGATAAGTAATACACACTTAACACTATTCTATAAAGGGTGTTTCTAAACACACCACAAAAATTACTATTCACACCACTTTAATTTTTTAAATATATTTAAATATAATGTAAATGACAAATATGCCCTTATAGATATATTTTAAACAAAATCATAATATTGTTATTATTGTTGTTCTTTATTATTGATTCTAGACCATACAATATAAATGATATAGAAAATATAATTATTAGACAAATAAATCATGTATTTTCTATCAAAGGCTAAAACCGCGCACACGTCCAGCCAACCAGGGCCGAACATACAATATGGCATTCGGCCAACAGTGGCCAAACATACAACAAGGAGATGGTCGAACACTATGTTGTGTGTTTGGCCACAGTTGGCCGAACGCCATATTGTATGTTCGTCCCTGGTTGACCGAACGTGAGCGCGATTTAGTTTTTCGACGAAAAATACAGTATTTAATTGTGTAATTCTTATAATAATTATATTTTCTATATCATTTGTATTTCTATTTTTCATTATCAATTACTTACAAAAATTTTAACTTTTATTCGTTTGAATATAGGGTTAATATATCAATATGTTTGAGCAGGGAAGGAAGAATATCAATAATGAAAATATTAATGCTTATTTTAAAAAAAATTACATAAAGATATATATGTCATTTACATTTTATTTAATTTTATTTACTAAATTAAAGTGGTGTGAAAAATAACTTTTGTGGTGTGTTTAGCAACACCCTTCTTTAAATAATTTTTCTTCTGTACAAGAGTTCATATACATATGTGTGTGCTTGTTGTATGTGGGCACGTCTAATAGTCTTAATCAACAACCTAAATACAGCGAAGTTGTCTGTAATTGGGCTGTCGTTGCGCCAGGTGCCGCCACATTCTGGTGCTAAACCTAAATTTATGTCATTTTTCAATTTCAGCAAGAATTCTTTTCCCCCCTCTTGTTATTGATCTAAAAAAATTTGGATTTTATTTTTAGGAAAGCAGAGAATTACGGAGGTTTAGACAATCAGGTTCGGATACTAATTTATTTGTTGTTTTTTTTTAGTGAGAAAGGTATAAGGGGTAAACAAGTGGTATATTTAAATAAAAAAAAAAGAATTACTAATTTTTAATGGGTGCATTTAGACTTCGGGGTATGTTTAAAGATTTTGGGAGTATGAATAACCCACCAATTTCCAGTGAAACTGCAAGTTGCTCTAACTGTACGGACAGGGCACGACGGTTCAAATAATGAGGGATCAGTGTGAAGTGGTTAAACTGAATCAGCTCGAGTTTGATTTTCTTTGTTTCTTGATATCACTGGGGTTTCCACATTTTGGGTATTTCTCGTGAAATTGAATGTGAGCTTTCTTCCCAATGGAAGATAATATCGGGCCAGAGGAGGTCTCATTTTCTTTATCTATCAAAATTCATAGTATACAGATATATGCTTCTTTGCATTCTTGCTAATAGCATAATATATTCAAAGATACAATTAAGGGATATCATATATTCTCTAGTTGACTTATCCCTTATATAGAATAGGTTAGATTGTATATATTGAACAGTCGATGATGGAAATCAGTAATGCAAATACAATATTTACAATCATATGGTATCAGCCTAAGAAACTGAAACCCCAAAACTCTCGGTCAGTCCATTTTCACAACATGGTTGCATCAAATCCCTCTTCGTCAACAAACTCCGATACCCTCCCCTACACAACCTTAATCCACATGCTTACCACCAAGCTTTCTTCATCTAATTATTTTCTTTGGTGAAGCCAAATTTACCTTCTTTTAATCGGTCAAGGGCTCATGAGCCTTATCGACGGAACTCGTTCGGCACCACCCAAAGACGTGAGTACAGAAACTTGAGTACAGACGGTAAAACAGAGCCAAATCCGACTTATGCTCATGGCTTGTTGAAGACCAAAGGCTCGTCGGCCTCATCTTTTCATCCCTCACTGAAGAAGCGATGTCCGTTGTCGTTGGATGCAACATTGTTCGCTCCGTTTGGCTTGCCTTGGAAAATCATTTCAGTCACCAATCCAAGGCTCGCGAGTTTCGACTTCAAGGCCAACTTCAATGGCTCAAAAAGGATGACAAATCTGTTGCCGAATTTGGTCGCAATTTTAAACTGGTGTGTGAACAGTTGTCTGCCATTGATTGCTCTGTGGACGATACAGATAAGATCCATCTGTATTTGAAAGGTTTGGGTTCTGCTTATTCCAATTTTTCGGCAACACAGATGGCCATGTCTCCATAAACATCCTTCACAGATCTCCTTAACAATGCTGAGGCATGGGATCAATTTCAGCAAGGTCTTGATATTACTCCACCATCTCAGGCAGTGTTTGCCGTAGCTACTACCCACAGATCGTCGGCACCATCTGCTCCCTCTCGTAGCTATGGATACTCGTAGAAACGGTAAAAAGAGGCAGCCTCATCGCCAAATTTTCAGAACAAATGGCCATTGTGCCAATGCCTGTTCTGACTGATTCAATCGTAGTATTGCGGCTCCTTCGGCTAATATTACGGAGGCTTTTTCTGCTGCTTGCTTTATTACAGATCAACCTGCCTCGGACTGGTATCTGGACACTGGAGCTTCGGCTCATATGACTCTTGCACCATCTCAAATAAACTCCTCTATGCCGTACAAAGGTTCGGATACGGTAGTTGTTGGTAATGGTGCATTATTGTCTATATTCCGTATTGGTTCATACTCTATCAATGCTTCAATTAATTTTATCTGATGTATTAGTTGTTCCTAGGCTCACTAAAAAATTGTTATCTACGTTTTGGATTATACAAGGTTGGCACTAATTGCTACGCGTCGTCCGAAAGCGTCTTTTGAATTATGGCACTCCAGACTTGGGCATGTTTCATTTGATGTAATTGCTTTCCTAAATAAATTGGGCAGCATATCTGTTACTGCTTTATTACCAAGCCCTGTATCTGTGACTCTTGTGAGCAAGTGAAAAGTAAACGTTTACCCTTTGTTTTGGACCTAATACACTGTGATTTGTGGGGACCAGCGCCCATTATTTCTAATTCTGGTTTTTGATATTATGTTATCTTTGTGGATGATTATTCGAGGTTTAGATGGCTTTACCCTTTACGGAAAAAATCTGATTTTTACGAAGTGTTGCTTCAGTTTCATGCTTTTGTAGAAAATCAGTTTTCTCGTCGTATTAAAACATTTCACAGTGATGGAGGCACTGAGATTACAAACAATAGGGTGCAAAATTTCTTTCGTAAATTGGGAATCAGACGCATTATTTCTTGTCCGTACACACAGGCTCAGAATGGACGGGCAGAACATAATCACAGACGTGTTACTGAAACAAGTCTTGCTATGTTATTTCATTCTCACATGCCTATGAAATTTTGGGTTGATGCTTTGAAACAAATCTTGCTATGTTATTTCATTCTCACATGCCTATGAAATTT
The DNA here is from genome assembly GCA_028749325.2 of Caryopteris x clandonensis. Taxonomy (NCBI): domain Eukaryota; kingdom Viridiplantae; phylum Streptophyta; class Magnoliopsida; order Lamiales; family Lamiaceae; genus Caryopteris; species Caryopteris x clandonensis. The sequence continues at coordinate 1,303,987 of JAPYKT020000015.1, forward strand.
TGGGTTGATGCTTTCAGCAGCGCCGTATATGTTATAAATCGCTTGCCGACCAAGATTCTGAATGAAAAATCACCATTTGAGTTGTTATTCTCTACTGCTCCAAATTTTGAGAATTTTCATCCGTTCGGTTGTCCGGTATATCTGTGTCTCAGAGACTATGCTTCACATTAATTCGAGCCTCAAATCAAAACTTGTGTGTTCATGGGCTATAGTAGTTCTCATAAGGGGTTTCGTTGTTACAGTCATATATCCTTCCACGTCTATGTATCTCGACATGCAAAATTTGATGAACTTTTTTTCCCGTTCTCTAACTTACTTGACGAGTCTGCCTGAACTTTATTGTCAATCTCAGAATTTTATGAACCAGCTTGGTTATCTGATCCTTCTAATCATGGTCAGCATACTCCCATGGAGATCTATTCTGCCAACATCTCCTCCAAACGTGCAACATGTAGCTGAGCCTGGCCATATTGAGGCCGTACCAAATGACACTCTTGCTCATGTGTCTAGTGATGGGTCTCCCTCTCCGCCTGCCTCTCCAGTTCCGCTTCCTGTCATTAACCCCATTTCGACTCCCATGCAAACTCGAGGGAAATCCAATATTGTTAAACCAAAGCACGTCACCTATTATGCTTGCAACAATCTGTTTAATGCTCTTGTTGCAGTTCATCGTGGTATTAAGACTGCATTAAAACGCCCAGAATGGTTGGCTGCTATGAATGAGGAGCTTTCAGCTTTATCCTCAAATCAAACATGGGATCTTGTGCCTCGACCCCCAAACATTAATATTGGGGATTCAAAATCGGTTTTTCGAACTAAATTTCTAGTTGATGGCTCAATTGTCATAAAGCCCATCTTGTTGCACAAGGATTCACTCAACTCCCAGGATTCGACTATTCCCATACTTTTAGTCATGTGGTCCGAGCCTCTACTGTCCGAGTCATTTTATCTCTAGTTGTTTTGCACAATTGGCCTCTTCATCAGCTAGACGTCAAAAATGCATTTTTGAATGGTGTTCTGCTAAAGTCTGTCTTTATGGAACAGCCACCTGGGTTCATAGATTCACAATTTTTGAATTATGTATGTCATCTTGAAAAGGCATTATACAGGCTCAAACAAGCTCCATGTGATTGGTTTCAACGACTCAGCAATTTTCTATTAAGCATTGGTTTCTCCTGCAGTCATTCTGATTCATCTTTATTAATATACATTCAAGGATCAACTATATTATATATTTTAGTATATGTTGATGACTTCGTCTTAAAAGGAAATTCTTCCAAGAGTTTACAATCATTTATCTCTCGTCTTCGTCGGGAATTTACCATAAAGGACTTGGGAAAACTCAATTATTTCTTGGGGCTTGAAGTAACCTATATGTTTTTTTGGACTCCTTCTAAATCAGGCCAAATATGTTTGATGATCCTACCCTATATCGCTCTTTAGTAGGCGGGCCCTAGTATCTCACTATTACTAAACCAGATTTATCCTTTGTCGTAAATCTGGTCAGTCAGCATCTACACAGTCCGGTTGTTGAACATTTTCAAGTTGTAAAGTGCATCCTTCACTATGTGAAACACACGCCATCCTTTAGTCAATCTTTCACTCGTAGCTCGCTACCAACGATAGTTGCCTATTATGATGCCGATTGGGCACGTTGTGTGGAATCTAGACGTTCTACCTATGGGTACTCTATTTATCTTGGTGGGAATCTAATATCTTAGAGTGCAAAGAAACAACCAACTCTCTCCTGTTCCAGCTGCGAATCTGAATATCGTGCTCTAGCTAATTCAGCTTCAGAATTAGTTTGTGTCCTTCAGCTTCGTATCCTATTCTTTTTTTGGGACAACTATAGTGCTATTTTTCTTAGCCAAAATCCTAGTGCCCATAAACGAGCAAAGCACATTGATATTGATTATCACTTCTTTCAGGAGCTTGTTTCATCTAGTGACTTAAACACACAATTTATTTTATCTGACTTACAAATTGCGAACATCTTCACAAAGGCTCTTCCACACTCACTGTTTGAATTCTTTCGGGACAGGCTTCGCGTTGGACCACATCCAACGTCTCACTTGAGGGGGGATAATAGCATAACAAAATTCAAAGATTTAGTCTTTGATTTACCTACAATTAAGGGCTATCATATATTCCTTAGTTGACTTATCCCTTATATAGAATATTGAACTGTCAATGATGTAAATCAGCAATGCAAATACAATATTTACATTCATACCTGCGAATTGTATATCATAATTTCAAAAAAAAAAAAACTCTTGTGTTGTGAAAAATCCTCAGTTAGTTTTACTATATTATATTATTGATTATGTGTGTGTGCAGGTTTCGATGACGGATAAGTGAAACTTTGACTATTTTTAGTAACAGAAATATATATACAAAGCGGGCTTCTGCAAAATGATCTGGATTTTACCTTTGTGGTTTTGTTATGTAGAAGATCTAATAAGCACAATCGGTTTTGGGAATCCCAGACAGTGAACTCGTGAATTTGACTTTAAATAGAAGTATCTGTAATATCAGTTTGTAATGTGTGTGATTTTTCTCTATGCAGATTTATTAGGTAATTTGTTCTAGAATATATCTCTTTCGATCTTTTGTATGTGATCGAACATGCCATAACATGTAGGATATAGATGATGCCTCCCATTCATTATTTATTTTTCTATATGAGGGAAAAAGATTAACCAAGTTATTAGCACTAAATCTTGATATTTGCTTACGGTGGATTTATATACTGACTAATTGTTCTTGATGCTTTTATTTTGTTCAGCTGGTGGTTACCTTTTTGCATAACTAGTTGTAGACCTGTTCAATGTACGTGTGTGAGCTTTTATTAAAGATATTAATTATATTTTAAAATTATTGAAAAATAATTCATTTCTATATTAGTACACATATACAATAAAAGCACTATAATTCGAAGTTGAGTAGGAAAACTTAGAATTCATATTCAAAAAAACTTCATTTTCCATCTTTTTTTCTTCTTAAATTCTACTAACATTGACTGACAAACTAGGAGAAATATTTGTTGTTGTGCAAATATTTATATTTACAAAACATTCCCTATAAAGAGAATTAAGTACGGGATTTATCTCGACATTTGAAAAGGCAAAACATGTCGAATTGCATTTTCCTTTCTTAATTGAAATATTTCTAACTCCTTTTTTTATTATTATTTATTATTATAGGGACACATGACAGCTTATGAAGAAAAATAAAATTTGATGTGGCAAGTCTTCAGAGTATGAACTCTACTTTTAAATATATAAATGTAAACTGATTTAATATATCCATCCAAATGTCTACATTTCAAAATAAATATACTCATAAAATTGTATTTTAAAAAAATACTTTAGAATATATTTTATGTGGAAACTTTATTACTATTATACTTTAAAATATCTTTAAACTGATATAAAGGAAATTATTTGTTATTAAAATATTTATGTTAGGTTTTAAGATAAAAATACAGAAACATTCTTTTTTAATTCAAGAAATTAGTTTGTGTATAAAATACGATTGCTTATTTATTTTTTATCTTGATTTTATTGGTTGAAAATTTCATGTGCATGGTTTGGAGTATTTATAGAGGGTTAATTTAATTATTTATATATTATAAATATTATTTTTTAGATAATCTCATATTTTTTTAAAACATCAAAGTTATTTTGTCTATTTTCTTTCACAATTATAATATATATATATATATTTTTTTTTTGTGGGTTGGGGCACTTGTATTAGATTTGAGTATTTATATAAACAATATAAATTTGTAGTTGATTGAATTACATATATATAAAAAAAAAAAAAAAATCTAAACTTTTAATATATTAGATTATGAAAAAATTAATATTTTTTCTAAAAGATAAGATTATTTATTTCATTTTATTAATTCATAATAATAATATTTTTAACCTCAGAATATAATTTTAATTGAATTGTAATGTTTGTACTCTTTTTTTGTACTTATTATTTATTATCATTAGGACATATGGCCGCTTATAAGTAGTGCAAAAATATGATGTGTCAAATTCTGAGAGTATGACTCTACTTTTAAAAATATAGATTACTTTCGCATGATAGTGAATCAAGTGGCTGACGTGCACAGGGTTTACACGAGAGTGATTGCAACTACTGTACTGTGCCGGGGTTCTATATGTAGCCTTTTATTTCTTTGCATGAATTATTTGAAACTTAGTCTACTGGCCATTTGGAATGTGCAGAGCATAAAAAGATACTCTAGCTTTACTTGTAATTGCTAAAGCACTTATGGTTTGGCTTGAAATCCTTTATATTTTTGCAGGCAGGTTATTCCTTTATATGTTTTTGGCTTATTTGTGGATCATCATAAGATGCATCTCATTCGTGCTTTGGATGATTGAAACTCTAAATATTATAAGCTGTCCCACTTTCACTTAATACTGCACTTTGGTTCTTTTACATAGTTAAAAAAGATTACATTTTCTAACAGAAACAATGGACTCGTCCAATGTATGTTCGTTGCAGCTGTGTATTGAACATTAAAAGGTGTACTGAAATGGGTAAATATGACGTACTTGATCTCATTCCAGTATCCTTTGTTTGATTTTCATGCTTCTTTGTTTCTTGCTCTAACATGTGATGTCCATTTCGAGCTCTCCCACTTTCTTATGCCTTTGTATGAAATTCAGCAAATTGTTAGGTCACTCAACTATGTATGGATTGAAATAAAAAATCTACATTGTTTACATTCTTGGAATGGCAAAATTCTACTAATGGTTTGGGGTTCAGTATAAAGATTTCAGTAACGAGGATGTTCGTGGAGGCCTTCTTTTTTGCACCTCAGGAGATAAGAGGATACTTTGTCCTCACTGATCTCTTTCTCAGTATGTTGATGACAAACAGATTCTGCAGCATCCAGTTGCTTCTTTACCTCTGGAAATAATGATGCCAAGTTCAATGCAGAAGATTCATTTGGACAAGATTTTTCCCCATCTTAATCTAAAAAAAATTCTTTTCACCTGTAGTCGTTGAATTTTTACTCATCCTTACGTAAAGACATATCGAGAAAGTGGAGGACACAAGAAGTTTATGATGCTTTAGTTATTCTTTAAGGATAGCACAAAGGAAGCATTCACATAATCTGCAGTAACTTGCCTACTACTCTTTCTTATGGAATATGCACCTGCCCTCCACCCCAGAGAGAGAGAGAGAGAGAGAGAGATTTAAATGGGGATAACTAGGAGAAAAGGTTCTGATACCACATTTGATTGATGTCAACTCTGCATATACTTGAGTTCTGCTCAACTATGATCTTATCTAATTATCTGATGCACCCAAAACTGCAAACTTGCAAAAAAAATTCCCTAAAATTAGAATTAAGCCATGAGCTCATTGCTCCCATTGAGGTTGAGCAGAATAATTCCAGGGAACATGAAAAGCAGGTCTACGTCAGAAATGTTCCAATAACAATTTCTGCTTCTAAAATTGCTGAGGAATTTAAGTAGTTTGGTAAAGTAAAGCCTGATGGTGTAGTCATTAGGAAGGAAGAGGTCCATTTTTTTCCATTCCTGCTCTCCTCAATCGATTCTTTTCTAAGCTAAACTACTACAGTTTGAACTTTAAATTCATGCAGGGTACATGTCGACGCTATGCGCTTGTGGAGTTTGAAGATATGTCTGGGGTGCAGAATGCAATTAAGGTTTGAAAAAGTTTCCTTTCAATCGAAGAATTTCACGCACACACTCTTTTCCACTGATGAATTTGCAAAAAACAAAATGATATTCTCCTCTTAGAATGGAATACAAGTACTTTTGCAATAAGTTCAGCATTATCTGCTATGTGTTCATGATTCTTCTTTCTGAGGTGATAAATGATTTCTTTTATTTACTTAGCTATTGTGACTCCAGCTGAGTTCTTATTAATATCGACTGCACATGTACATTTGTACCTTGTAGGAATACGTGGTTGGGATCGGTGCATATCTACTCTACATTGAACAGCTAAGACCTGAGGGTAACATATCTCTTTGAGGAGGTGTGTATTTAGTCTGTTTTTAAAATCTTTACATTGATATTTCAATTCATTAGCATTTTTTCTCTCAAGCTGTTGGCCAGAGATCCTGTGGATTCTCTTTTGATCGATAAATTTGTATGAGCAGTTGAACCTGATGATCTGCAATTTAAAAGGCGTCCTCTCTACCTTTCTGAATATACGACTCTTTGCAGAGAATACGAGTGGAGACATTAACTCATCACCCCCCATCAATGAACCTATCATTGAGGCTCAACAACCCATCAACGAACCTGTCATTGAGGCCCAACAGCCCGTCAACAAACATGTCATTGAGGCCCAACAGCCCGTCAACGAACATGTCATTGAGGCCCAACAGCTCCGTCAACGAGCCTTTCATTGACGCCCAACAGCCTGTCAATGAACCCGTCATTGAAGCACAACAGCCCGTCAACGAACCTGTCACTGAAGCTCAACAACCCATCAACGAACCTGTCATTGAGGCTCAAGAACCTACTTATGCTTCTATATTACGTCATCATATCTAAGTCACATACTTGCATTCCACAATGCACTTCCATGATTCGAGTTGAATAGTGTGTGCATATTTGATTATGACCGAAACCTACAGCTTGCTAAAGGAATATGCGATGCAGCCGGACCCTCTAAATTCTCTTGGAATAAGCCCAATTGTATTAAACAGCAGCACGGCTCTGCATCATGGAGCCAAGCATCGATTTCATTGCCAATCATAGTTGACACTTCTGTTTTCCTGAGAAATATTCCATCAACAATGTCTGCTTCTGAAATTCTTACAGAGTTCAAGAAGTTTGGTGAACTCTAGCCTGATGGTGTGGTCATTAAAGTCCAGAAGGTTTGTTCTTTTGCCATTACTTCTCTCCTCTTGTGATGCTTTTTGTAAGTTGAATTAACTATGTGATGCTTTCTGTACGTTAAATTAACTTCAGTTTTGTACTCTAATTTTATGCAGGATACACCTGTAAAATATGCATTTGTGGCGTTTCAAGAGATCTCTGGGGCACTGAATGCACTCAAGGTCTGAGCACGAACCTTTTATTGAAGAAGTACAAAACAATAAATGATGAACGTAGAGAGAGATAAATTATTTATTGTTTGTTATTTTATTTATTAAATTATACTATTACATTTGTTCCTTGTAGGCTTCGGTGGTTCAGATTGGTACACATCGACTCCATGTTAAACCGAAGACCTGGAAGTAAACTTTTTTCGGTTTCTTATAATATGGCTTCTCCTCCATCTTGCTTAAATATAAAAATAATGCATCTCGGAAAAATGAAATAAAAGGATTTTAGAAGTTATATCTTTAAATATTGCATAGAATTTCTTTAAAAGAAGATGAAAAATATATTTAATATAAAAAATATTAAAGCAAAACTTGTATTATTTATGTGTGTTGTCTAAGCACTGTTTCGACACTCTGGTGGCTAATCAATAACCCGACTAGCGCCTAGCGAATTTTAGAACCCCATAAATAACATTCATCACATACAAATTTGATTTTAGGATCCAATGCTTAAAATGCAACATATTTTCTTCTCTAGACTTGTGTAAAATCTCATCTTAGGCCCCGAATTCAGTTGTTTGTCAAGAGCCTGACTGGCGCGTAGTGAATTTTAGAACATTGTATATTAAATCCATCAAATACAAATTTGATTTGAGGGTCCAATGCTTAAGATGCAACATATTGTTGACTTGTGTAGAATCTTGTCTTAGGCCCCAAAGTCACTTGATCCGACGCTGACATGCTTATATTGTTGGCTTTTCGTAAACAGGAACTGGTGGAATAAAGCACTTCGGCAACCAGGGGCGAATGGTTCCTCCAGAGGAAAGATCATAACATTCATGTTAATAGTTGATTTTTTTTTTATTTTTTTTTTTTAGTAATTAAAGAAGTAAAATAGCAATATTTCTTTTTGTTTGGGCCAACCTTTCTGATTCTGCTCAAGATGATATAATCTGAGAAGGATGTTGAGGTGATTTTGTTTCTGCAAAATTCGAGCACAGGGAAACATATCACAACACATTTTTTCAACTTTGTTGAGCAATTCTAATTGATTCAGATAACATTTTCAATATATATGTATATCTAATAGATCTAAGCCCACCAACTTCAAAAGAATTAAATTGACCTCACATTTTGAGGATAAAATTCAAATATAACCGTCTTCTTTTCTTGAAAATGCAGAAAACTCCATTGGTTAGAACTAGCCCAAAACCCCCCTCAGATACTGTAAAATCTTGCAAGAATACTCCCATCTCTGTCAAACTAGAACTGGATTGCAGTTCGCTTGTTAATGTGTTCCTGGATTTTTTCCTATGTTACATAGGGCCCGGTACAATATAAGTCGGGTTGAAAGAGGTTTTGGGTATAATGGGAAGGCATACGCATATCAATACAGCCGTGGTTAGTGATAACTGTGACAGGAAGGTTCATGGAGATTGCAAGACTTCACAATATCTAAAGGGGATTTGTATGCTATTTTCTAAACAGACAGTTATGTTCTTGATGTCAGATGCTGCTCCTTTGAGCCTCCTCTGTGACATTTTCGTCATCCTCTGTTTCCCACAGAAATTTAGCATACGCAGCCAGCACGTCGCTGAAGAAAATAAGGAGCATGATCACACGTCACATTTCAATTATGCAGAAACAACATAAAAAAATTTCACAACCACCGGTATATTCTTAAACAAGTCAAGGAATCTATACCTTCTCTTTTAAAAATTTAATGCAAACACTGGCCTTTATGTGATTTGATTTCATGACTAGCTTGGTTGTTGGTACTAAGTACCAGCTAACAAGCTACCTTGTCCTGTTCATATGGATTCATAGTTGTTGAAGCTAAGGTTGTAAGATGCATGAATTGATCGTTACCTATCATCTGGAGTTGCTTTGACTGCTCGTTCAAAATAGGCAACAGCTCTATCTTTATCACGATGAAGCTGCCAAACTATATCAGCGTACAGAGAAAGCATTTCACCATGGTGAGGATCCTCTAGTATTCCACGCGAGTAATATTCTTCGGCTCCCTCAAGATCACCCTTCATCTGTCACCAAGAGAGTAACAAATGATACCACATCATAATGAAATTGTACTTCCTAATGTTTCTGAACTTGGTATTCTTGTTTCAGTGGAATATGAGACGAGACAATCTAGAACAGATGATTATTATTCAGACAAAATCTCATGAGAGCTATTGTTTCCATGCTAAAGAAACACCTCATCTGCAAGAGAGTTTCGGACTAAACATCTACAAGAATCTTCAATCTATACTCTAACCTGGTAACGATCCTGTGAAGGATTCTGAAGGAAAATGCAATTTACCTGATGCAGGAAATGAGCGTAATTTCTCAGAAACAAAGGGTTCCGAGGATTTTCCTCAACCATCCTCCTGTAATGTTCTTCAGCATTAGCACTTTCATCTGGGTATCTCCCTATGTAGTCAACAGCATCATTAAAATTTCCAAAACCAGCATTGTTGATTCCCAGCCCCATTGCAAGATGTAAAGGTGGGCTAGATGGCCTTATTTCTTCTGCAAAATCTCTGCCCAACGCATCCACCAGGACAGGATTCTCATCAATCTGGCATTTGACAATCACACATCATGAATTTTATTCGAATTATTATATAACCTCAGCTATTTATTGAAAGATGATAACCTGAGTGTCAGAAGAGCTCTCTTCATCCTCGTTTTCATCTATATCCCACAAAAAACTCGCATATGCAGCAAGAACATTGCTGTAATAAGTAAGACGCAATTTCAAAAATTCTAGTTTATAATATCAAACTTGAGCATGAAATTCAGATGTGAGAATTGTATTTGAAAAAAATAGGAGTATTCACCTGTCTTGAGGAGCAGCCTCAGCTGCCTTTCTGAAATAACGTGAGGCTCTAACTTGGTCACCATGGAGCTGCCACACCAACTTGGCATATTGAGAAAGTATCTCACCATCTTTAGGATCTGCCTGTGTAGCTCGGAAATAGTATTCCTCAGCACCAGAAAGATCGCCCGTGGACTGTCATAATGTTGCCACATTTCATTGAACACCATCAGAAATTGGATAAACTTCATTAGTATTATTATCTAAGGGGAAAAGTATGAGTTCAGAGTTATGAAACACAATTGCCAGCAGTAAATTTTGAGTTTGATATCTGATGATGATTTAGGCTATCTGAGCCCAAGCTTATAACAGGCCTATATAGTCCAACTCCATGAATTCTACCACAAAATTTAGCCTGCTGTTCAGACTCAACAAGCCGGAAGCCACAAAAGAGGCGTAAGAGGTCCGATAACATCAAATTCGAGACAATGCTCAAGTGGTACAAATCATACCAAAAGCTCATGTGACTCATGTCCTGCTTATATTTATATATTTCATACACAATTCCTATATGTCTAGGTTCATTAACTACTATCTCTTTAAGGGCATAGGCTCTTCTTATTAGCACAAATTACATGTAAGAACCCTATTAATCCAATCATTATTGTGAGTGAAGCAACTCCAGAAAATTCTTAATTGTCTTTAACCAAACTTCATAACAATGGTGATGGTCTATGGTTAAGCTTAGTTGTTCTTGTTGGGCCAAGCACCTCCAAAGAAACCATACAAACCTCTATACCAGGTAACAAGCAACATAACATGTTCTTGAAACTCAATAACAGAATTCAAATTGAAAAAAAAAAAAAAAAAAAACTAACCCCCAAATACTGAGCATAATTTTTCAACTTGGATAGTTCGTCCTCATCTCCACCAGCCCTTTTCACAGTAGGGTTCACAATCTCACCTTGAATTTCAATCTTAACATTTTTTAATTGGTCGGATTCCCTCTCTTCGTCGTATCCATCAGCCATTCTCATTGCGTCCTCCGCGAAACTGAAGTCAGCTTCAATGTTTTCTCCAATTGTAGCAGATCTCTCGAGCTTCTCTGCGATTACCTCCATGTGTTCGTCTTCCCCAAACCTATCTTCGTCTGTACTGTATATACAGAAGGATGGTTCCGTACGCAATATTTGTTCTTGATCATTATGCTGCGAAGATTCAGTCATATTGGAATTGATGAAAAGGAGATGAATCTCAAGAAAATGAACTCAAATGCAGCAACTTTTCTTGAGTATTGTCAGTCTTTTAAGCAGCATTACGTTGCTTGAAATCGTGAAAGTTTGTGAACTGTGAATAGAAAACAGAGACCCCATGTGATGAAGATAAGATCCAAGATAAGTCAAATGCAATGTAGGTTTATATTTTATATTTTTCTTATATTAATTAATAATATTTATAGTTATTTTTCAGAAAAATTACACATGCATTTGCATGCAGGAACAAAATCAATTAAAAATCATATATGTCATTTTACAAATGAAAAAGTTAGAGTGACCCTCCCGTTTATTAGATGCACCGAGTACTTAATTTATAATATTAGTAATATTTATTTAACTAAAAATATTATTTGTTTAGTTAAAAAGTATTACTAATCATTTGTTATCTTAAAAAAGTAATAATATTTTTCAAGTAAACAAGTAATATTTTTTAGTTGAAAAAGAAATATTATAAATCAAATTCAAGATTTGGCATGTACAGAATGACAACTTATTCTCGATTCTATGATAAATTTTATGAAAGCCTTTAATTTGCTTCTCTTTGATGGAAGTTTGATTTTTCCGGAATGTATCCTAATTTTTGGCATATTTCGTCATATGATGATCGATTCAACCTCTGATCAAAAAGATATAAATTGATTATATTTCATCTCTTCAACAAGTTTAGTAATGATCATAATGGCCCTATTGTTCCGATGGACTCTATTGCTTTCTATGTTAAAATGAATTTTTATTTTCTTTTTCTCTTTGATTCAGCAATCTCAAAGTTTCTTTTTGATCCAACTATAAAAGGAAGCACTATTTTTTTTATAACTTAAATATTGTTAAGAACCTTTCGCTATGAAAACAAACAAGTTTGTAACACGGAATTGGACTTCCGATAGATAACAGAAATTTTTTGAAAGATGCACACCATATTTTGCAAAAAAGGTTATTATTGAAAATATATTAACTTTATGTAATAGCATTAGGAAAATATCAGTTTTTTTACGCAAATGTGAATTTCCAATCAAATATTATTTTAAATTTCTAATTAATTTATTATAGTATGCATTAAAAACAAATAAGAATTAAACAAAAAATAATTTTCTAAAATAATTTCTTATAAAAAGAAGTTTAAAATATAAAAAATATAAAATCCAAATAACATGTTGGTTGTTTTTTGATGCAGGTTGTGGAAGCGGTCAAATTGTACGTTTTTAGTGTTCCTAAAACATACATAATTAAAATTACAGATCTCATACAAATTTTTTTCATAATACATGTGTCTGGACATACAATTTTATGTATTTTTAGTAGTGGGTTACCATATCATTGATGTAGTTTGCCGGACATAAATAAATCAACAAACTCAGATAACACACCAAATATTAATTAAGTAAAACCTTAATTAATATTTTTATGAGATCTAACTCTTTTTTTTTTTATCTTTTCTATTTTTTTCAATTGTTTATACATCTTTCTTTAGTTTTTTTTTTTTTTTCAATTTTTCAGTTTACATATTTTTTCGTAGGTTTTTCTTTATTATTATTTTTTTAATTTTCATTTTTTTCCTTGTTTTTCATCTTACTTTTAATATATATATATATATAGTTGTTTTAAGTTGTTTCAGAATTTGGTGTTTCTTATATATATATATATAACCTAAGACACTTGAAAAACTGATAAAAGAAACACCAAATTCTGAAACAACTTAAAACAACTATTTATATATATATATATATATATATATATATATATATATATATTTCGTTCAGTTTTCCTTTTATTTTCAATATTTTGTTATATTTTTAAAGAAATTTTGGTCTTGCATTTTACATCTCACACAATTATTACAGATATATAATAGCATTTATGAGTAATTATTTAATGTAATGAACAACACACTTTTGTTGCATTCATTATTTTGTTACTTATTTATATCATGCACCACTAATGAAAAATAAATGAAAATAAATAATTGATCCAACATATTGGATTAATAGACCCACATTGGATGATCAATATGTGACCCATCAGCCCAATAGCAAAATTTTGGTTCTTGGCTCACAATTCAATTACCACAAGGCTAATTGATTAACAACCAAGATAAAGTGTAAGGATTGTTGCATAAATAGAGATGTATGTATTTTGGACTTGTGATTTATAAAAGGATAGTATTGTTATTAAGTAGACCTAAAATTGAAGCAAACTCACGTCGGGGATGTTCGAGTGTATTATGGATGCCAAATTGAAAAATTAGATGTGATTGAGATAATGGTGATTAATTAAAAACAAAATGGAGGACTGAAATAGCTGTCCGCTCTTTAGGCTAAAAAATATTCAGACCAACCTATAGGTGGTGGGAGCTGCTGACCTCGTTCATAAAGAGATACTTCAATATGTTTTTTTTTTCTTGTTTATGTAGTTGATTTAGAGTAATTTGAGGCATAAAGAGACGATCATAGATCAACTTATGAGTATCAAAAGGGTTTGAACTTGAAATGAAATAATTTGCCCAACATATTGGATCCATGGGCTCACATTGGATAACCCAATATATGGACTGCTACCCCCAAGCCCAATCGTGAGACTTTTTTCAATTGGCCCACAAAACAATTACCATAAGGCTACAAAACGATCACACCGACAACATCCCAATATGAAAAAAATTCTTATAGCAATTAGGAAACTTGGAGAAAATCTATATAATCGGGGATTTCATGATGAGAAAAGGATGTCCCAATAACCAAGTTTTGGGAAGAGAGGATTGGAAGTGAGTCCAAAATGGAGTAGGAAGGTCCAGAACGTCTAGAGAGGGGGAGAGAATGCAGAGAGGACAACAGATTGGGTAGACGGGAAGATGTTCAAGGCTTGCTAAATAAAATGATTAATCACAATATATCATCAAATGTGATCACTTTTAATGTATTGATAAATGTGTTGTGCAAGAAAGGAAAGGTGCAAGAGGTTGAAGATGTTGTGCAACCTGTGATGCAACAAATATTAGTCCGAATACTCTCACTTATAATACATTTATAAGTGGGTATTGTTTGCAAGGGAGTGAGGATAAAGAAAATTAAGTATATGACTGCATGGGTAGGTATATTGTGTGTGTGTGTGTGTGACTGCATGGGTAGTATATGTGTATTGGTGTAAAATTGTGTGAGAATTTGTGATGCTATAGTTTATGTAAAATTGTGTGTTACCTTTTGGCTTGGTATAGAAGATTGAGATGCTACATATTTGGTATTACATATCTTGGCTTGGTTCTAGCATCATTAGGGGCTGAGGTACGTAGTTTGTTGTCACATCAATTGCTGCAAACTAGTTGAATTGTTCGAGATGTTAAGATTGTGTTTAGATTGAAGGGTTTGAATTTTCAAGTGATTTAAAATCCTTTGTTTGAATTTAATGATTTAAATTCCTTAGTCATATGAATGGATTTCAAATCTGAAATAAACTAGAGTCGATCTATAGATTTTATTTTATATATTAGATATACTAGTATTACACCCGTGCGTTGCACGGTTTGTGATGTACAAATATTTAAAAATTATATTATTTTAATTTAATATTATATAATTATTTAATTTAATATTATATAAATATTAATTTTTAATTTAAAATATAAAGAATATTTATATTAAAATATTATTATATTTATTTATAATTTAATAAGCTTTTAATTTTTTATTTTAAATTTAATATAATATAATCAATTAAGTTTTATATCCATATATAGCTCATTTAAATGATATTTATATAATCATATAATGACATGACATGAAGTGTAAGACTTCGCTTAATTAATCAATCTAAATAGTTAATTAAACTATTTAGCTTCAATTTTGTCTCATTTGGGACATTTGATTGCTCAAATAGTAAGATATGTACATTTCATATTTTAAACCACATTTAACACGAAATCTCATTGTCATAAGGATATCATTGAAACTTCAACTAATAACTATAATTTTTCAGATCTTTTTGAAATTTATTTGTTGAAATATGACTATTTTTAGTACATAACGAATATTTTCACACTATAATATTTTTAATTTTTTATATAAAAATACTAATTATTTTACTTTTACATTTGTAAATCAAGTCTACCACAACAGTCAAAATCTTACATTTGGAAAGTCCAACCAATCTTTATCCCATATTGGAATAATATAAAAAGTGAGTGTTTAGTCATGCACAATGTATGCGATCGTATCCAAAGTTACTAGTAGAAGTAGTTTGAGAAATTTGGATTGTTCTAAAGATAATGTTGAAAATAGTTCAAAAAGACAAAAAAAATGTGTTGCTTCATGAAGTTTTTTGAAATGTATAATCCTTTCATTATATATATATATATATATATATATGTATATATTGTAATAAACTCAATTATTATATAAAGTTATGATTTTATCTCTTCTATAATTTACATATTTAATTTTGTGAATTTTCTAATTTGTAACTTCATTCTATCAAATTTTTATATTTTCCTATAAGTTACATATTTTAAATAAATTAAAATGTAAATTTGAAATGAAAAAACATGTTATTTGTATATAAAGGATAAGGATCCTTGATTCCATATATCTTTTTTTATTTTCACATGTAATAAATAATTGTTTTAAATTTTATTTATTTTTATTTGAATATTAGTATTGTATATTAATTCTATAGATGAAATATGTTCGTAATTTGTGTTTTATTTAGAAAAAATTGTTTTAGTTTTTAAAATTCATAAAATTTATGATTCTTTTTTTAATTTATGAATTGGAGAAATTAGGGTTTGCATGTACTGTATTCATTTAATCTATGTACATTATGAAAAGTTTGTCCAAAATTTTTATTGGAATAAATATATCAAAATTGATTACAAAAAATACTATGACTCGTATTGCACCAATTCACATCATGTGTATTCAATTAGTTTCCATAAATTAAGTTTTAAATGAGGAATTAAATAAATGATCCATTTAAACTAATTTTTTACAATGCCAAATATTTTGCCTTTCTTTAATTTATTAGTTATGTATTGTAGTAATCATATTTAATTTAAATAATTAAACAATCTAACTCCTCAATTAATGTATATTTCTCTCTTAAACTTTTATAGAAATTGCATTTGGATACTTCTTAATTATTCATAATAATAAAAATATTACCAAAAATAATTTTATTTGTAAATAGTAAAATATGAACATCGTATTTTCCAATTAATTACTTTTCCAAAACTTACCATAAAATATATTTATATTTAATTTGTAAAGTATAATATACAATCACAAAACTTCAATATTTGTCACAATCACAAACTCTAATATGTACACAATATATAAATATATATATTTATTAATTGAAAATACAGATAGTAGTAATCGAACACAAAAAAATATAGTAAAAATCTTAAATTCTTAGTTTAACCCTAGTATTAAATTCATAAAGTTGTATGTTGTTTGAATAAAATTTCACTATTCCACAAGTTTTCTATGATTTTGCAAGAAGCAAATATCTCTTGCACAACTGTAGCTCTTATAATTTGTTCACCTGCCTAATAATCATAAAAAATGTATGTATCATTCACATTTTTTACAAATCTAACAAATTAATCAAATGAAATGAACTCAAGTTCACTTTTAGGAAACATCTTCTGCCATATTCTCAATAAATTAATTTAATCCAAAAAGAATGTAAATAATTTTCTTAAATGAGTCAAATAATAAAATTATATTTCACATAATCCAAAATATTTTGAGTTCATTTTTATTATTGAAATATTTCTTAGTCAAAATGAAATCTTTGATATGTCCCATATTAACATTAGGTACTCAAAAAGCTATCCATAAGGACACCATAATAATAAAATTAATAAGGAATGTCAACTACAAACGACATACTATTAATAAAAATCTTCCTAATATATATATATATATAACATAACACATTACTATAAAATATACAAATTCATCATTTCTAATTAATTTTAAACAATAACATACGTAGTAATATTACATATGAACGATATATTCATTATAACAATTGAATAAATAATACTAATTTTTATTTATTATATTTTATAGAATAATCAATGTAATGATCCTGCACATAATTTAGATTTACAATAGATATTAAATAAATAAATTGATTGTAGATAAGTTTCATAAACAAATACAAAATAATTTTATTTATATATAAATTGTTCGAAAAAACAGTTATTATAATTTTTTTGATCCAGCATCAACAGTATTATAATAAAAATTACTAAACATAAAATTGAATAACATATGCATATTTAACAATGAACAAATTGTTTATATATATATATATGTATGGTATGCGTCCAATAGATGAAGAAATTTAAATTTTCAGATAAAATTATAAAATTTATGTATATTATATATATATATATATATTATAGTTTTATTTAGGGTTTTTTAATTAGACCAAAAAACCTAATTCCTACCAAACTAATGTTCTTAATAATAATAATAATAATAACAACAACAACAACAACAACAACAACAACAACAACAATAACAACAACAATAATAATAATAAAATTATTATTATTATTCTTATTATTATTATTATTTCAAAATAGTATTGTACGCGAATTAATCATTTAATACTTCAAATATTATAATATTTTTATTTTAAATTTAAATAATATATATTAATATTATAATTAAAATTAAATGTAATTAGGGAAAATATTGAAGGCTTTTCAATAAATGTTCACATTAAATCATATAATATTATGAATTGTTTTATTATAAATTAAGATTAAATTGTTGTATATATTCATTAGATATTTATACAAAATACTTCCCACAAATAATATGATTATAACATGAATATAAATCAACTAATGTATATATTTTTATGTTTTTTTATGTATACAAATCTCCATAAATTAAGATATTACAACATGTGTACTTAATAATTATTTGAAATTTTTGGTCAGATTATAACTTTATTATATATATATATATAATTTTATTTACATATCTATTAATTATTGCTATTTAATTGATGAAAATAATTGATGTATGCACAAATTTAATAGGAAATAGTATTGCTTTGATATTCTATTAAGAAACTTTTGATTTATTAATCAATCTAATTCTACAAACAGACACATATTTTATGACAAAAAATCAAACATTATAACAAAATTAATCATAATAAAATTTATTGTAAAAAAAATTATATAAATGAATAACGGATTATTGAATTCATAAATGAAGTGTTCATAAAATTAAAAGTTGTGCTACTTGATTATAAATTAAAAAAATAAGCGAATATAATTCATTAAATGTATGAATTGTATACGGATCCACAATTATATATATATATAGTAAATATTATTTGGTAACAAACAACTAAATTTAAAAAATATATATATATTATAATAATTTTGTACCAAATCCAAATAATTTTTCTAAAAAAAAATCACATGTAACATGTTTGCATGTAATAGTAAAATCTAGTTGTAATGCATGTTTATAAACTTTTATTATAATGATTTGATATCTTAGTATAAATATCCAATATTCATTAGTTGTAATAATTTATTTATAATAGATATAGGGAACTTAAATAAATTAAGGATTTTAAATAGTCTATTTATTAATTTAAACGTGTGAAGTTTTATATACATCCACAATAATATATTATATATAAGAAAACAATATTAGTAACAAACAATTCGCTTTGTGGTTAAAATAGTTGCTTATTCAATTAAAAACGAAGTGAGCCTAATAATTTCAATATCTTTAATAAATTGATTATTATATAATATACAATAGTAAAAAATTGTTGCAATTCTCTAAAAAATCTAACAAAATATATTGCCCAAATAAAATAAACTTTATATTTATGTGTAAATAATAAATTTATATTATAAATGATTCATCCTAAAAATTGGTGAGATTCTCACACATAATCCGTTTGTCTTGAAATGAATGTCATGCATATTTAACTTGGCTTCAATAATTGATTCATATAAAAAAAAAAATCCTAAGTTAGCTACATTTTCTATTTAATATGTTAATACTTAAGGTAATACTATTAGTTACCTACGACCATCCCCAACAGTTTACATTATTCTAGTGCAAATTCAGCACCACTTTAGCGTAAAATTTACATACTCACTCTAACAGTTTGCACTATATTTTCCACCAAAAATAATATTACACAATAATCTTTACTTTCTTTATTTTTAATATTTATTTTTACTATTAAATATTTGTTAAAAACATTATATATGTAATTTTAAAACATTAAATTTTGAGATAATATTTATTTTACTTATATTCTTAAACTATCATATTCAAAAAATATATATGTAAAATTGAATGTCGGGTAATATAATGCAATTCTATTTAAATTTGTATATAATATTTAAAATCTCATATACTTATTTTTATTATTATTTAAATTAAACATGATTTTAAAAAACT
Source organism: Caryopteris x clandonensis (assembly GCA_028749325.2). NCBI lineage: Eukaryota > Viridiplantae > Streptophyta > Magnoliopsida > Lamiales > Lamiaceae > Caryopteris > Caryopteris x clandonensis. Next base: position 1,323,574 of record JAPYKT020000015.1, read on the forward strand.
TGATTTAATTTCAATTTGGATAATTGAGATAAAAAATTACAATATTAAATATTAAAAAAAAGATATAATCATATAAAGAAGAAAAGAAAAAAAAGTGGCGCAATAAAAAATCTGCAGTAAAAGTGATGCAAAAATTTCAAAAACTTCAAAGTGGTGCAGAGAATGAAGTGATGCTGGAGGGTGAAAACTTACGCCAAATGCCAAAATAGCTTCTTGTTGGAGAAGCTCTTACGGTTATAAAGCAATCAATTAGATGATGTAATTTAAAATTAACATATTATATTATGTAATGTTAAATATAATGATTTAATTAATGCAGTTTAATTAACTTAAACGTGGAGCAAAAATGATAATATAATCATCACAATATAAAGATAATGGCTTAATATACATTAATTTTTTAAATGCAGTAATTAATTAAATCAATAAAATATAATGATTAAAATAATTTATTTTAAAATAAGATTATATATGTATTATTAGGCAGTAAGAATATAACGTCATTTTAGTTGAATGTGATATATTACCTAGTTCGGTTTAATTTAAACGAAATTAGAAAGATCAATTGAGATTATATTTTAAAAAATTAATTATATTTTGAAATTGATCACTTCTGCATATGAAAACTTATTTTTTCTTCCTTTCTCTATTCTACGAGATTTAAATTAATTATTTTTATATAAATAATGATATGAAATCAAGAAAGATATGTAATCATATATATATATATATATATATATATATTTGATTGATATAGCTATGATACTTATTGATTTTCAAGTCATTATCTATCCAAATATTTGTTTATTTGATTATCTTTTTTTTTTTTTAAAAGCTTATAACTTTTTTTGTTTCAACTAATTAATTTTATTTTCACAATCTTTAATTTGACATCCATATTGCACATATATACACACACATACATATATTAAAATTTAATTATCAAATATAAAATAGAAGAAGAACAAGGATAGTTATTCAAGAACTCGTAAATCGTGTGAATATTCTTGCTATTTCGAATTCTATTAACAAAAAATTAAATAATCTGAAAATATGTTTACTTGAAAGTATTCATTCAATACTGTACAGTAAATAAGAATTTCCTATTTACTTTTAGATTTATTACAGTAATACAAAGAATGTATTGACAGTAACACAAAGAACGTATTGTAAACTTTCAAAAAAAATTAAAAAAATTAAAAATCACTTTTTTACCCTATATGGAAAGAAATTATGTATTTGCTAAATGTGTAACATTTCATCAAAATTTCATACGGATTGATTTATTGAAGTTCATATTTAATGTTCTTTCTTTTAGAATGTAAGAACAAAAAAATGTAAGTGAATCACTTCACACGTAAATTAATTGAATGTCAAAATTTAATATTTGTTATGAAAAATGCATCATAACTCTTATAACTTTGTAAAAAATACCATTAATTTGGAAATGTACTTGTATAATAATATAAGGAATCTATTGTAAATCTTTCAACGAAAATTAATAATTTTAAAAAATCATGCTTTTTCCCCTGTATGGGAAAAACTAAGTATTTATTAAATTTTTAAATATTTAAAAAAAAATACTCAAATTTCCAGATGAGTTAAGAAAGAATCGACACATTGGATTCATAGAAGAAGAAGAAGGATAGTTATTCAAGAACTCATAAATCTTGTGAATATTCTTGCTATTTCGAATGCTATTAACAAAAAATTAAATAATCTGAAAATATGTTTACATTATACTCTGCATTTTGTGGGGTTTGAAATCTATATTATGAGAAAAATAAGTCGTATATGATTAGAATGAATATTCTATTGCCAGAATCATCTTCTGTCATTCCCATATTGACATAGCTTCTGAATATCAGACAATTTCACATGCAAAATAATGACAGAATGGCAACATATAACCTTACAACAAAAGAAATGACAATCTTCTTCTGTCGTTCAATTACAGTACTTATATCATGGAATATGAAAGAACATAATTTGGAGACCCATTGCGAAATCATGTGACCCGAAATCAAGTTGAGAAGACTTTCAGAGCTGGAAATAAAGCAATTAATCTACAGCTTTTGGGATTATGTTTATTGTCATTTCAAGAAATTGAACTCATTATTAATGTTTGTTTAGCTTAATGGACGATTTTTGTGGAACCGGGAAAATATTATCTTTCTATTTTGAGGTTTTAGTTTTATCTTGCTCAAGTTTTCTTATGGTGCATCTGGAGCATTCCCATTGGTCTGCACTGTTGTGATTTTTCACAAACCATATCACAACCTGAGGAAGTTTGGAAGGTGAAATAAGTATCATGGCTTCGCAGCAGAATGTGGAGGGGAGGGCTATCACAGAGGCGTAGCAAGTTTTGATTCAATTCTGATGGGATTTGCAGTTCAGTTCAGTTCATTCAAGTATAGAAAATAATTTTTGTGAATCTTGGAATAGTTTATTTTAGTCGATTTTAAAGATATTTTTCACTCAAAGAACATCAACTAAAAGTTCATTTCTGATATCATTGGATCTTTTTGGAATTTTTTCATAAGTTTTGTAATTTTTTACTATTTGTTACTGTTATGAATCCTTTGTTTCAATGGTTTCTTGAAGCTGAGAGTATAATAATTTCTATCATGATACTCTTCATATGGATTAAGGCGAAAGATTCAAGTTGAATTATACTACACGCATTGTAGGCATAGACAATACATACACTGTGTGTGTGAACACTGCATACACACACTACGCGTGCACATTGCGTACACACACTGCGTGCGCACATCACATACATAGACTACACACATTGTGCATACACATACCGATGTATTAATGAGACCTGACGATGACAGGATCTAGAAAGAACTTATCACATCTTGATGGCTAAAAAAAAAAAAGGAAGTTGAATAAGAAAAAGATTTCTCATGAAGCAACAAGATTGGTCATATGGCTCGTGGAAAAGTTTCTTTTGAACATAAGGATTAATTTCAAAACCTTGTTTTGGCTCATTTAATTTTCTTGATTTTCAAGCTAAAGTACCCAGGCTCATATGCGACTCGGCCAATGGCAAAATCATATGTTTGGTTATTTTACTTTTAAAACCTTGAAACAATTCTTTTATTTGTTGTTGGAGTCTATAAATGTCTCTGGCCTACCTTAGCACTTTGGTCGCTCATAATGGCCAATAAACTTGGTATATGGTTAGTATTATCATATATAAATAAGTCGAGTGTAAACTAAAAGGAATATAAAAACGTTTGGTGTATTGGTGGCATTATATTTATATACTAGAAATTAAAATTTTAAATTTTTTTTTTTTCGAAAAGGTGACGTAGATCTACCAAGATTGTAACATTGTTCTTGTTAGGTAAAAAATAAAAATTTTAACCCCTTAAAAGTGGTCTCACCGACATGACCATGCATAAAGAATCCGACATTCATGTCCTGTAACAACACTGCTAGAAGGAAACTTGAACCCCTTAGGCTTTATAATCAAAATGATGTAAATGAGCAAAGCAGGTCCAACTAAAGCTTCACTTTCATGACTTTGGATTCGGACTTTAGCTTTGCGTCTCTCACATTTCTGGAAAGTTTTCTTAAGAATGTATGTTATTTGGAGGTAGGAGTACTTACCAACCCCCCCACAAGAACCTTCCTATACACTAAATAAACCTCAAGGGAGGAACCTAAGTAAATAAAATAATCAAATAAAATAACGCAGATGTTTGGTAAATATTGAACAAATTTATTCAATTTCTTAGCACATATTTATTTTCACATTTTTAGTCATCTGAAAAGAAAGATATAATTTAGACAATAAAAAAAATTGTTAAAAGATATAATCTAGAGAACAACAAAAAAACAAGAATTTGTTGGTGGCTAGGAGTATAGTTGTTTGGTTTAGTTCGTCATTTTTTCCTTATTCCTCACGATTGTAAATATATATATATATATATTTACCTCTCTTTTATTGATATGAAAATTATGAGTTGAATTGTCCTAATGTAATTGTTTGAAATTTATTACTTGAATGTCCAACGATAAGAAACAAGATCATTAAATTCCAAATACACCATATAAAATGAATATAATTTTACATTTTACAATATAAACAAAAATAACTTTCGTGCATCACACGGGTCTCACACTAGTTATTGTTTAACTTTAAATGTATTACTTTTTGTATTTTACTCTATGAGTTTAAACGTGTTACTGCTTAACTATAAAATATATAACTTTTTGTTTTAAAGATATTATTTTTAAACTCTAGAGATATTGCTCTTTATATTGAAATATAATAATATTTAATTGTAAAGACTTTTTTGTTTGTCTGTGTTAAATTCCTTTACTCCGTAACCATAAATTATTACTTGAAAACTAATAATTATCTTTTTACCATAAAAAGAAATGTGGTATTATATCAATCTTCAAATTGTTTACAGTTTCAAACATCATCAATATCATAAAGAAACTATTATTTCATATTATCATTGAAATTTCTTCCCCTTTCTATCGTCGAAATGCGCCGAAATTGCTGCATACGAACAAATCATTTTTTATTTTGATTATGATATATTCAAATCCTTCTTTACTTGAAAGCATTCCGGGAATTGTGCAGTCCATATTTCTATGAATTTGCTGAATTTTATGATTCTATTTTTATATTCAGTTCACATAGAGAATAGAGGGAGAGAGAAAATAAAGAAATGAGAGAGGAAAAAGCAATGGAAGAATAAGAAAAAGGAGAAAAAAAGAGGTTGGAGTCCGTCATGGATTTTAGAAGAGGGAGATACAGGAGGTGGGAAAAAGAGGAGGAGCTGGGATTCGGTCAAACGTGATTTTTCTTTTTTCTTTTTTTTTTCTTTTAAATAGTGGGTTGTAGGTAGGTCGGATAAATTCAATTACACGGATCTTAGGTTATATATATATATATATATATATATATGTTCGTTCTATTTTTCAATTTATTTTCAATATTTTGTTATGTTTTATGAGAATTTGGTCAAGTCTCACAAAATATTACAGATATATAGTAGCATTTTAGAATTTGGTTAAAATTGAGCTTGAAAAAAAATAATTAACCTTACATATTAGATTAATAGACTCACATTAGATGATCAATATGTCCATCAGCCCAATAGCAAGATTTTGGTTCTTGGCTCGCAAATCAACTACCACAAGGAAAATAAAGTGGTGGCATTGTTATCAATTTCCCTTAATTGAAGCACACTCAAGTTGGGGATTTTGAGGGTAGTATGGATGCTGAATTGAAAAAATTAGATGTGATTAGTTTACAACAAAATGTTGGAAAGGAAGGATGAGGGATTGAATTAGCTGCCTCTCCTTTTGAAAGCAGAAAAATATCCGGACCAACCTATAGGTGTGGTGTGAAGCTACTAACCTTGTTCATATTAGATTCAATATAATTTGTAACCTGATGGAGGTAAAAGTGTACTATAGGAACTTGAAGGTTAGCAAGAATACGACATCCTTTTACAATAAATTGATAAGTTTAAAGTTCAAGACTCTTGATTATGAAATCTTAATTGTGTTTCCTTCTATATTATGCAAAGGATATCCCTATTTGTGCATTAATTCTATGTTTCTTCCTGGATTTGATAAGTAGAAAACTATGCATAGTTTGGATTAATCAAAATTGTTATTTAACACATTTTATTTTTCATGCATATCTTATTTTTCTACTTATATATATATTTTTGTTTGAGATATTCCAATATATATTTTTTTTTTGTTTAATGCAGTTGATTTAGAGTAATTTTAGGCCTAAAGAAACCATCATAGACCAACTAATGAGTATGAAAAAGATTAGGGCTTGAAAAGAAATAATTCGTCGTACAAATTGGATCCATGGACTCACATTAGATGATCCAATATGTGGACCGCTAGCCCGCCAGCCCAATCATGAGATTTTTTTGATTGGCCCATAGAACAATTACCCAAAGGCTACAAAACGACCACACCAACAGCATTCCAATATGAAAAGTAGTCTTACAATAATTAGGAAACTTGGGGAAAGTCTATATAATTGGGGATTTCACGACGGGAAAAGAACGCCCCCAATAGCTAAATTTTGGGAAGAGAGGATTGGGAGTGAGTCCAAAATGGAGTAGGAAGGTCCAGAACGTCTAGAGAGGGGGAGAGAAAGCAGAGGGACGACAGATTGGGTAGATGGGGAGATGTTCAAGACTTTCTAAATAAAATGATCAATCACAATATATCACCAAATGTGGTCACTTTGTGAGTTTTTGTGTAAAAGACATGATATGGATATTGCCCAATCATTGAATTGTTGGCAACTCACCATAATATTGTTTGAATTTTTCATTGATGTAGAAATTGTGTAAACAATTAAGCTTATGATGTAAATTGTCAACATTTAAACTTAAGTAAAATTACAAATTGACTCGATGTTTGTGATGTTTTTTTTCCTCACCAATAGCACTAAACAAAACAAGAGACAATTTTTGGTAGAGTCATCATACTCAGCCGCGATGGCTTCTTTGAGACCGTTGTTGCTTCTTAAAAAATTCAAAGATATTGATTGTGTTTGGATAAGACTGAAGGTCTCCGTAACACAATTAACTGTGCACAATCTGATTGTCGGAATAAACACAAAGCAGAAACAAATTTCCTATACTCCCAATCACAAGCAGAATTAGAATCTGATCTACAATTTAAACAAACTTAACCCTAGTCTATAATTTACAGAAAATTAGATTGTTCATGTGGTAAAATTAAGTTCTTCTTTAATACAATAAGAAGATATTTCGTTTTACTATGCTTATTTTAACAATTTCAATAAATTACTAAAATGACAATAATTATTTTGCCAATATAGTGTAACTTTCTAGTGATTTAAATTAACGTTGAATTCTTAGATTGAAGAAAAGTATAGTATATCTGTAGTTGATTAAATGTATGTTATGTTCATTGAATTAATAATATTGCATTTATAATATATTAGTTCCTAAGATCCCTTGTATTTTATTTTCTATATGATTAATTATTAATAAAATCATAATATTTGATCTAATTTTTAATTGCAACATAAGTTTTAGAACTTATTAATATTTGTCACGTTCTTTTAATTTCATTCAATTACAACATCATCAATTTATTTAGTGCTTAACTACTGATATGGATAGCAATGCGATAGAAACAATATTGTTTAATCAAAATAATTCACCCAAGAAAAAAAATCACAACTTTTACTCTAATTTTCAATTACAACATAACTTTACACAATAAAAAACATTAAGAAATATTGATAAATTTTAAAGTCATCTTATATTTGAAAATTAGAGGAAAGGTTGTCATTTTTTTGGTAATTAACTGTTTTATATAATATAATGTTTCAACTTCATTAAACACATAATATGTGTAATGAATATTGATATATATATATATATATTTATAAAAATTTGTTAATAATAAAAATATTAGATGGAACACAAAATATAATGGAGGATTGAAATGATAAAAGTGGATGCTCGCCAACGACGGACATTCCATTTCCACCCACTCCAACATTGCCAAAATTAGTAAAAAATAAAACAATTTTCCCTTTTCTTCCCTTTGCCATGCCCTCTCTGCTGTAGAGAGGCCAACATCCTTCCCTCCTCCGCCCTGCTTGCTATCTCTCCCTCCTCCCCTCTGCCCCATATCAACCCGTCGTCGTCCCTTTTCCGGGCGGCGGCGGCAGCAGAAACCACCGCGGTCATTCTGAAATCAATTGGTTAATCTAATTTTCCACCCAAGATGGCCCCGCCGATGAAGACTTTCCAGCTGCTTGAATTGAACATCATCTCCGCCCAGGATCTGGAGCCTGTCTCCAAGAAGATGAAGACGTACGCGACGGCGTGGATGAATCCGAGGAGGAAGCTGTCGTCGTGCGTGGATGCTGAGGGGAATAACAACCCTACATGGAACGACAAGTTTGTGTTTCGGGTGGAGGAGGAAGTTCTCCGGCGGGACACCGCCGCCGTGATGATCGAAATCTACACCGGTCATTGGTTTCGCGACGTGCTTATCGGCACCGTCCGTGTGCTCCTCGGGAACCTTGTTCCACCGCCTGAATGCCGCTCGCATCAGAACGGTTATATTGGGATGCGCTTTGTTGCCCTTCAGGTTCATCGTCGTCGTTATTATTATTATTTATTTATTTATTTTTAAATCGTATTGTGGTTTAGGATTTTGGATCGAAAATATGTGTTTGCATGCTTTTGTTAAAAAGAAAAAACAAAGATCCATTTATTGAATATTCTTTTTCCACTATAATATGAAATATTTCTTTTTCAGGAATAATATTTTCCGTCCAACTTTTTTATATATAATTCGTTTGCTCTTTTTTAAATTTGTGAAGTAGTAAAATTAAATTTTATTTAATTTTAATGATCCTTACCTCCGCAAATATAATATTTGTCATATTAGTAGAGAAAAAAAGAGATAGCGGAAAAATCATACATATCACATATATTATAATCAGTATGGTTCGAATAGGGAAATGATATCTGATCTCCTATCCACACCTCAAAACAAACAATAAATGTATATTATGGGAGATGGATCAAACCCAAAACAAAGAATCCCTTAATATATGAGAATCGTTAAAGATAAAATAGTAATTTTACTAATTAATGCATAGGTAAAGGAGAAATAAAATATTAAATTCAAAATATGGAAAAAAATATATTTTGTTAGATGAATATGAAAGACTAATCTTAATATTTATTTATTGGGAAGAATAAAAAAGAAGTTGTATAGTAATATTGGGATCCACATTATTTTATCTTTTATTATATTTTAATCTCGTATTAATAAACTATAATATGATCATTGTTATATACGTAATCTGCTCATGCAACTATTTGTAAAAGAACCTTCTTACCCTTAATGATCTATAAGGCTCGATACTTGGGACTGTGGAGCCCGATATCGGATAATCAAGCCTTATAAGCTCATGATCATTAAGGTAAAATAATTTTTTCCTACCTAACAAACAGTAAAGAGAGTAAAAACTATAAAACTTAAACGGGAGAGCAGGAAACATCTTTTCTCATGGAAAAATAATATATGTGGCGTATGCTAATTATTTTAAAATATAAAATAAAATAGAAGATTGAAACCCTCTTCAATAAATGATTACAAATTCCCTTGTGTTTGAGTCTACAGAAGTACAACTTAGTTTTCAGTGAGTTTGAGAAGTTACATAGAATTTTGATTCACAATGCTATCACGTCTGCCCTGTGATCAAGAAATGTTGTAACACATGTTCTCTCTCTGTCTCTCTAGGTACGTCGGCCATCTGGACGTCCACAGGGTATCTTGAACATTGGTGTGGCCTTACTGGATCCCTCCATGAGAAGCATGCCGCTGTACACGCAACCCGCCATGTCAGCTGTCGGATTCCGCGACCTAATGGAGGCCCCACCAGCTCTTCAGCAGAAAGACAACGACGACGACGACAACCAGACTGGCAATATGAAGCCAATGCTGCGAAGATCAAGAAGCGAGCGTAGCGAAGCCATGGGGCTCGAGAATTTTTCACCTGGCAGCTCTATGATCATAGTGAAAGGGAAGCGAAAAGGTAAAGAAAGCTCGATCTTGAGCATTACTGAATGCATGGTTCCACTTGATCATAGTGTGAAGAGAGCCGGCAAGGCAAGCTCGGTGATCAGTGGTGCAGAGCTTAGAGAGAGGCCGAGACCAAAGGGCACGAAAGGTAAAGCAAGCTCGGTTGTGAGCGATTCGATCATGAGCAAGGAATCGTCTAGCTTTCGCAAGACTGATCTTAAGAATGATTCGAAACCTGAGGATAAAATCGTTGAGAAATCGGTTGCGAAGGCTAATGTCAGTCCATCTAAGGACAAACTAACCATTGGCAAACCTGTTCCCCCAAAATACAACGGCTACGACTATGGTGCACCCAAGGCACAGGGGAAGTACGTGGTTGGAGCCCCTTTGAAGAAGGGTAATTCAATTTGGTCCGACTCCGAGGTGGGCCCCTCTCCCTCAGAGGTGGCGGCGGCTGTGATGGCCGAACGGAAGTATCCGTTGGACGACAACCAAAGCTCTGTTTTGGACGGTTGGAGTATGGACGAAAGCGTTGAAGGGCTGAGATCAAAGCTGGAGAGGTGGCGGATGGAGCTGCCGCCTCTGTATGATCGGGGCGGCTTCTCAACGAGCAGCTACAAGTCGTCTAGCTATCGCACTCGGAGGCAAACGAAAGATGAGAGTGGATTGTTCTCATGCTTTGGGAATATATTTGGATATGAGTGTCAATGCATCTGTGGGAAGCCGCCCGGGAGGAAAGGCGGCCGGTTTCACAGCCCTTCGACTTCGCCGGGAAGATCATTCATCTGAGGATGAATCGGCATAATTAATTTATATGTTTAGAGGAAACAATGTCCATTTATTCATAGTGATTAATCTACTACTCTTGACAGTGATGGGGTGTTTTTTTTTTTTCTTTTTTTGTTCGTTTTTTTTTTTTTCGAGTCTGTTGGTTGATTATTTGAGTTTTGATATGGTAATATCGGAGCATTGAAGAGCAGAGAAATTGGTCGGAAATTCCAAGGGTTTCATGTTTGGGTGGGGCTCTTGATGCCCCAAATTCTTTAAACATACCTGAAAGTCTAAATATACGTTATTAAAAATTAATAATTCTTACTTTTTACTAAACATACCTCGTGTTTACCCCTTATATCCTTCTCACTAAAAAAAATTAATAAAAAAAATAAAAAATAAAAAAATCAGCATTCCAACTTTACTGCCCAACCTTCCGTAATTTTCAACACAAGTTAACAAATTAAAGTTAAACCCTCTCTGCAAACCATCTTTGTTTCTCATATCAGTAACAACAAGAAGGGAGGAAAATAATTCTTGCTGAAATTAAAAAATAACACAAATGTGGAGCAATGACTCACAGTAAACTTTGATGTATGTGGTTGACTTAGATTTCAATGTGACGGAATCCATTGAGTTGCTGATTAAGGCCATCAGGCGTGCGGCGTGCCCATATACAACGAACATATATATATATATATATATATATATATATATATATATATATATATATATATATATACACGAACCCGTATACACAAAGTTCTTAACAAAATCAAGTTTGGAAAAAAATCATTTAAAAATGGGAAAAAAACTATTTGAACAATGGTGTTAAGTGTTATGTATTGAAGAAACATACAGAAGAAAAGCTTTCAGATTTAGAGCTGAATCTCAAGAAAGCCATAAATCTGCAACTTCTCTGTATTGAAAAAACATGATGAAGAAGAAGATAAGACCGAATTTCTGCAGTTGAGAATAAAAAAATTATAAATATATAAGAAATATGAATAGCCGCACCCTTCATGTTTTGTATAGTTTACATATCTTTATTCTTTCTTGAGTGTAAAGATTTACGATACATTGTTGAATTAATGATATTTTATATTGAAATTCTCTTCTGGATATTACATTTCATACAATAACTTTGCTTCTCCACTGTTGTCAAACAAATAGGTTGAGTACTTAAGCCCATGCATTATAATATACGTATAAAATAATATTATTAATAAATATATAAGATGTAGGATAAAATTAAAGTATAAAATAAAATATAAAATAGAATAGACGATCCCATCTATAGCAATATAATATATATATTTTTATCAAAACAGTTGTCTTTTTTATTTTACTCCACGTCTTATTTTTTTCACCGCTGAGTTATAAATTGTATTATTTTCCAATGGAATCTGACATTTATCAAAATGAATAATTCTGAAAATATATATTTCCTCCGCTTATAAAATATCATATGTAAAATATCAAAACTTGTTACTAGTTGAAGTTTCAACAACAAAATATTTAAAAATATCGAACTAACAAATAAATAAATGAATATAAGAGAAAGATTCATGATTTACAATGAGTTGAATTTTATTTGGTTGATCAAATATAAAAATTGTACATTATTTAATTACAACTTTTTTATGGAACAAAAGGGCTATAACCTTATACGTCAATTGTTCTTGAAACGTCACACAATCAATTCTTTTAAATTTTAAAGTCTGGAAATTAGATCGCATAATTTAAGTTTTTTTTTTTTTTTTTTTAATTCATGTTCGCGTATTCTTTCTTAAGTTTCAAAATATATTGGATAGTTATTTGGGTGCGGTTATTTGGATCCTAATTTTTTAAAATATATTTTAATATTTTTTAAAAATAAAATTAGATATTATGAAAATAATTAAAATATTCTTATATTTAAGATGTTCAATTCATCCAAGGCTCGTTCGAAATATTCAGCCAACCTAGTGAAGTAGCATTCGACAAATGTTGTCGAATACCACTTCAATTGTTCATCAAGATATTTCAAATAAGCTTTAAGCCAATATCTTCATTTTTATTCGAAAATAAGCTTTGAACACAAATTAATGTGTTTGACCAATCATGTCGAACATAAATAGATGTGTTCGACATATTAGGTTCGAACACATACAAGCAGGCGTGCGACGGGTTCAAAATAAAACATACTAAATCCTTCCTCAATGTAAATTTTCATCTAAAACACTCAAAAATTTAAAAATTGACTAAGATTTCACAATAAATAAACAAACTCTACAGGATTGATGAGGACGGCAAGCTTGTTCTTTTTTTTTTTTTTTTTTTGTTCTTGGTGTTTTCTTATTTTCCTTCTTCTTTTTTATTTTAAGTTTTGATTAAAAATATAATTAACATAAATAGAATATATTTAATAAAAACTAAATTTAAATAAAATATGAAATGTATTTTTTTAAATAAAATAAAACTTAAATTTAAATAAAATATAAAATGCAACAAGTTGCATCCTAGTTATTTATCTATCTTAATAAATGAGGTGAAAATATAAGGGGTACAAATAGTGGCATCGTAATTAATTATCCACGAAGTTAAAATATAAGAATAAAAAATAAAAATCTCGTATCCCCACGTGGATTTTCTTTTAGCAATGGTTAAGATATATAATGATTTAAATAGAGCATAAAAGGTCAGCTGCTTTACACAACATCAAATCCTTCCTTCCGACTTATTTACTTTTTCATAAATAATCAATACAAGTTCCAACATAAGAATTTCTTTTTTTTTTTCAAATAAAAAACAGTCAAACTTAAAACCAATACTTATGAATGTAAATATTCATTTTTCTCCTGATATTTGTGCTAAAAATATAAAATAAAATTTGAAGGTTTTTATAGTTATTTAAAAATTTTATAAGTGTTGGTTTGAAATACACCGAATAAATGCACCTTAATTTTTATATATGATTTTTTTTTAAATTGTTATATTCTTGAATATGGAGTTGTGTTTTTCTAGTACAGCAGCAAGTTGAGAAAAATATGTGAAATAGTTAAAGATTTGTAAAGATGTTATGGTATTGCTGTTGGGAGAGAAACTATGTGATTGTAAGATTTTTCATACAATAGTAATTTTCTCTCTGTGGGTCGTAGATTCTTGTATTGTGGCTTGTTGTTATTTTTCATATTATTTCTCAATTATTTAATTACTTTCCTCCTATGATGAAGGTGAGATCTGAAAAGGCTTTAATTACTAACACCTACTACATTACGATCAATTCAATTTCTGAGATTAATTTATTTATTTTTTGTCTTCAATTTAGTTTTCTCATATATTGTATCAACACTAACAATGATTTATAAATATATTAAAATTGTCAATAGTATCTTAATTGAGGAAAAATTATCCAAGTATTAGTTAATCTGTGTTCGGATTAAAACTGAAATGATAGTACCACAAAAGTTGATGCGACCAATACATGATATCGACATTTACGTCAACTATGCACACTTGGTTGACGTAAATTAGATGCCCAGTTGAGAAGTGGAGGCAAGATTTGTGGCCTGGGCTTGGACTTGCATGTCTTGTTGCTGCATTGGTTTGAACTTAGTGAAAGCTACTGATTCAAACGTTAAGTTGAGTTATGATAGAGTTGTCGAATGCGCAACATGGTGCAAATTTTGGTTTTCGGGCGGCGATTACCAGTGCTGCCTGCTACAAATTGAGATCGTGTATGGGTAATTTAATACAAATGTATATCTATCTCAAATTTTAAATTTAAAGTATCTGACTGAACAATAAAATTGTCGAAAAGTATTTGAACCTTTGACCATAATTGAGGAGTCTATCTATACATTATTCATTCATTTATTCTTAAAATTATACTTTATTTACTCTCAAGTGTGTCTATTAAAGTTACTTTATCTCTACAATAAATAAATAAAAGTTAAAAGTTAATAATATTTAAAGTTAAAAGAAAAAGAAAAAAAAAACTTTGTTCCCTCATTCGAGAAACAAAGTATATGGCCAAGATATATTATATAAATAGTTCCAAATTAAATGATTCTAATAGTTTATTAAAAAAAAAAAAAAAAAAAAAAAGAGGACCGTTAAGTTGGGTGTAATTTGTTTCAAAATATGATTGGTTCGATATAATATTGATTCTCACCTTTTATTATAATTTTAATGATATAAATAATTTATTAATTTTTTAAATGTCATATAACATTAACAAATCGTACATCATATAGATGTATGGGAACAGGTACAAACTCACCCCTGAATAGAGATGTTAAACGGGCTAGCCCTAACGGGTTTCGGGTTATTCGGGCTTCGGTTTAATCGGGTTAATTTAAACGGGCTTGATTATGGTGAACCTAACCATAACCCTATCGGTTTTCAGGCTAATCGGGCCACTATCGGGCTATGAGTCAAAATAGTCAAATTATATATTTAAATTTAAAAATTTAATTAAATGCATATTATCCTCTATTTAAAATACAATTTTAGATAACATTAAAAGATTATATATTTTAGAACTTTTATATCACTATAAAAATTTAAAGATTCAAATATTTAAGTCATATATACTATTTTATGCTCTCAACTATAGCTTTAAGAGCATTCACTGTCATAAAATTTAAAATCATATTACATTTAAATTCTAAATTTAAATGACAGTATTTAGAATCTTCTAGTAATTAAATATAAATTTTAATATCTTCTACTAAAAATCAAATATGGTATATGAAAAATAATAAAAAATGGTGTATATTATTAATTCGATATTAAGAAATAGAAAAATAAGAAGAAAAGTTCGGCCTATCAGGCTGGCTAGCCCTAACCCTAAGCGGGCTATCATATAGGGCTTCAGGCTAAACGGGCTGATTTTTAAACGGGCTAATAAAACCAAGCCCTAACCCTAAAAATTTTCGGGCTAAACGGGCCGGCCCGTCGGGCCATGGCCCTTTTAACATCCCTACCCCTGAACTAGTACCTCAGGTACAAATTAGATCGTGGATTATTTTTTGGGATATATAGAACCTTTAACTTTTAAAATGGATCAAATAAGTTCTTAAACTTCGTAATAACAAATAAATAGGTCATTACAATAAATTAAAATAATAAAATAAATCTAAAAATAGTTAATAAATTAGAAAATATTTGGAAAAATTAAAAAAGTTATTAAAATAAATATTTTAAAATAAAATGATAAAATTTAAGTTATTTAATTCATAAAAAATATCAAAAGACCTATAATAATTTAAATACAATAAAAAATAGAATATCTAAAAAACATAACAAATCATCACATCTCAAACCCTTTTTTATATTTAAATTATTGATAAATTTTACTTTATTAACTTATTGATTTATTTAAGTATATTTATTATTTAATTTGTTGAATTTCGGATTTGTTTAATATTTTTAAAATTTGTTTAGTTAGTTTAATATTTAGGATGGCCTTATTTGTTTTATTTTTAAAATTTCAAAATCTTATTTGACCTATTTTGAAAGTTAAGGGGCTTATTTAATATATTTTAAAAATTAAAGGTCTTATTTAATATATTCTAAAAATTAAAGGTCTTATTTATATCAAAAAAATATTTCAGAGTTCAATTTAAACCTGAGGTACTAATTTAGGAACTAATTTTTACCTTTTTCCCTAAACGTATTCCTAGTTTGAGTAATTCTAGAGGTGAAATTGGCCAAAATGTCTAGTAGTGTACTTGTTGTACTAAAATTTTATGTAAGTTATGGGTTACGCTATTCATACTCCGAATCCTCTAAACATACCCTGAAGTCTAAATATACCCCATTAAAAATTAATAATTCTTATTTGTTACTAAACATACCCTATGTTTACGCCTTATACCCTTCTCCCTAAAAAATAAACATAAAATAAATTACCATTCCCAACTTGACTGCCTTTCTCACATCCTTTCTTCTCTACCTAAAAAACCAAAAAAAGAAGAAAAATTTCTTTGTTTCTCATATCAGTAACAGCAAGAAGGGAAGAAAAGAATTCTTGCTGAAATTAAAAAATGACACAAATTTGACAGCGCCGGTGGAGCAACGACAACCCAATCACTGACAACTTTGTTGTATGTGGGTCACTTAGATTTCAATGTGACGGAATCAATTGAGTTGCTAATTAAGGCCATCAGGCGTGCTCACACACAACGAGTATATATATACATATATATATATATATATATACACGAACCTTATACACAAAAATTTTAACAAAATCAAGTTTGGGAAAAAATCATTTAAAGATGGGGAAAAACTATTTAAACAATGGTGTTAAGTGTTGTGTATTGAAGAAACATGCAGATTTTTTTTTTTCAGATTTAGAGTTGAATCTCAAGAAAGCCATAAATCTGCAACTTCTCTGTATTGAAGAAACATGGAGAAGAAGAAGATAAGGGGAATTTCTGTAATTGAGAATAGAAATAAAATAAAAAATATATAAATATATAAGGGTATTTTAGTCAATTTATTTATTTTTAATTTTATCATAATTATTATGGGGTATATTTATAAGTTTTGGGGATATGAATAACGGCACCCTTAAGTTATACCATTTTTATTTTAAATATGACGTAGCTTTCATAAGTATGTCCGATTTGCCCTATGACTTTTCATTACCGATTATGCAACCATTCAAGCGCTAATTGAACCATATTTTTCATATGTGTCATTAAAATTTACCTTTTTAATATTGATTAGGCTTAAAGATATAAAAAAATATTATAAAATAAAGTTCAACATTATTTCGATAACTACAAAAATAAAAATTAAATAAAACAACTTAGCAAAAGAATTATTTTATATCAATTCCAAAAAACAAGGGTTAATAATATATTCAAAAATATCAACTACATTATGAAAATTCCTAACAAATTCAGACAATTAGCAAAAACATTGGAAAATTATAAGAATATCTGAAAACACAAATGAATTTTCAAAATTATAAATATTAAATGAAATATTGTAGTGTAAAATTTGAAAATCTAAAAAATAAATTAGGAAAATCATAAAAATTATTATATTTTTTTATCATCATATAAATGACCATCATAATTTTCATTATATCTGAAATAGTATTTGAAAATTAAAAATATTATATTCTAAATTCTGAAAATACTAGAAATTCAAATTTTGAAAAAGCTTCTAAAAAAATTTAGAAAAATTTATATTACATATAAATATAATAAATAAATCAAATAAAATAAGAAACTTAGAATGAAATTAAATAAAGAAAAATTAGAAAATTAAATATCAATATCATATATATATTTAGGAAATTTCACATAAATTTAAAAAATACAAATAAGTTCTGAAAATTATAAGAATATTAGGATAATACAAATGAATTTTCAAAATTAGAATTAAAAAATAAAAAGTATTATGCTGTAAATCAGATAATCTAAAAAATTTGAAAAGTGAAATAAATTGAAAATAAATATAAAAATAAAAATTCGATAGTTAAATAATGAGGAAATTACTAAAAAATCAGAACTTATTATAATTTTTAAAGTATTTTTATTTTCCAATATATTCATATAATCCATTGAACTTATTTATAATTTTTATAAGTTATTTGATTTTTTTAATTTATGTTTCATTTTATGAATTTATATGTAACTTTCCAAATTTATGTGGAGTTTTATGAAATATTTAGTAATTTTGTATTTATTTTTATTTTTTATTTTTTTATTTCAATTTTTTAGATTTTCAGAATTCATAATATATATTTTCATTTTACTTATAATTTTTAATTCATTTTTGTTTCCAGAACGTTCCTATATTTTTCCAATTTTTTTTCCTGAACTTATTTTTAATTTCTGAATTTATGTGTAGTTTTCTAATTTTATTTATAATTTTCATTGTTCAGATGATATTTAGTTTTTAAATTAATCTGTCAGTTTTCAAACTTATTTTGAATTCTCTAATTTATTGGATTTTTAGAGTTTATAATATAATATTTTATAATAACATTTTTATATTTAGTTATTTTTTTATATTTATTCAAACTATTTTAAAATTCATTTTATCATTAATTTAATTATTTAGCCAAATCAAAATTAAAAAGTGAATGTATGTCACATATGAAGAAAAAAAAAAGCCACATCAACACTAGACCAATTGCATAATCGAAAATTATAGGTCACAGGACCAGGCGAACAAACTAATAAAAATTAACAAAATATTTAAAAAATAGTATAATCTAAAAAAATGCATACTTACAGACCGGACCAAATTTTCCAAATTCTACAACACTTAAATAAAGAGACGAATATATAAAAAATTATAAAACTAAGAAACGAATATATAATAAAAAAAAGTTATACTTTTGTGTGCTTTAAATTTATTTAATTTATCAATATTATTTCCATTTAAAAATAATGGTTTAAATATATTAAATGAATCAATTTATTTGCATTGATAAGTGGTAGGCATATGATGTAGGTCCCTACTTTGCAAAACAAGGGTCTGAGTGTCGTGTGTGCAGTGGACACTACAATAAAACAAAGCATGGAGCTGCACACTCACACTCTCCTCTTTTTTAAAAGACTCAATCTTTCACACTTTTGCCTATTTATCTTAAAGTTCAGACACACTAATCTTCACTAGATCTTCTTCCATCACTAACAACTATTTAATATATATTCTTAATTATGCTTCATTGGATATACTAGAGTTTTTCAAATAATATCTTATTTAATTGGGTATGTTTACGCCGATTTTGGTGAAATTTCTGATTGTTTGAGTCTAAAAGAATAATATAAATTTTGTGTTTGTTATAAAAATTTGTGTAAAGTATATGATAAGTTATGATGAAAGTAATGAATATGTGTTAAAAGTATTGACTAAAGTAGTGAAGGAGTTATAGTATAAAAGTAAAATCAGATCGATACATTCAAGCTATGATGAGTGCAAATATAGTCTTAGGCTACGTTTACTTTTGGTGATATATGAAGTAGGCTACATTGATAAAATATAGGATAACTATTGGGATATGGATAATTTTTGAGAAATTATCCCATGTTTACAGTGTTTGATTCAGACGGAAGGGTGAAAAAACAATAAGATTGTATTCCCTCTCTAAAAAAGTAATACAAAATTTACAAAAAGACTTCGTATAATATAAGGGCAAAGTTGTAATTAAACATGTCTTATCAAACAGGAAGAATTATCCAAGGGTGATTAATTATCTAGTAAATATGCATGAAAATTGTGTTATCACAGATCGGTGTATTTTTTTTTTTTTTTTTCAATCTATAAAAGTAAACGAGTGATTAAGACGAATTATTAAACTTAGAAAGAATGATGACTTCGTTGGAACTTGTTATGCTTCAATGGGGGTGTCCAAGAATTGCAAATACCTATCCTCTAGATTGGTTTAAGATGGATGAACATTTGTGTCATTCGCAATTTGTTTTATAAATTGAAACAACTTGGGAGGATACTAATAATAACTAGAGCCTATAAAATTAGCCTTAGCCTGATTTGATGGGTCAACTGAATTAGTTTGACTTGAATTATTTATTTTAAATTTGTGGAGTTTTAGTATATTTTAAAATTATTGGGATGAGATATACTCAATTTATGGTGGTTTGATTGCATATTAGGTCGGGCCGAACATTCCATTGCCACCTCTAGTGTATATGTCTAAAATTGGACTTGTGTTATTTGCATTGAGTCAGTTTTATTATTTAGGTTCATAATTTCTAATTATTTGTGTAAAGACTATGAGCTTGATTTCTAGTTTGATTACGATAAACATAATAAGATATTTTAGAGGCAACTAAACTTTGATTTTACTCCTAATCACACTTATAAATATTTTCTTCGAATCATTATTCGCTACGTTGAATAATTAATTACTAATTTTTTTAAATGAAATTTTGTGATTAATTAACTTATTTCTTATTGGTAAAACATTAACTTTATTTTTTAAAATACATTGCTACTTGATGTTCTTTGGAATGAACCATTTTTATTTATTATTTTTAATTAACAATGTTAAAAATAAGTGTATAGTAGGAAGTTCCAAATATATTAACTGTATTTCTTAATTCATGTAATTAAAACTATCATTATAGAATAGAGGGAGTACCTCACACAATAAGTTATGTGCTCTTAGATATATAAGCCTCGTGTAACAAAAAGTGATATACGTATTATGTATAGCCCTGTCATCCCCTTCACTTGTATAATATATAGACAAAAATATGCAAACACAAGTACTTGTAGTTTTATTGTCATCATAAATTAAAATAAGGATTATTTTCCATAAAACTAGTATGTGTCACCACTTTATTTTATTTTTTTATCGTAATTTTGTCAGTGCTGAAATAGTAGTACTTTTTATCTAAAAAGTTATATTTATAAAAAAAATCATACTATGGCTGCGTGAACAAATCAAGCAAGAACATTATTTTAATAAAAAGATTTAAATATTATAAATCAACGTAATTCAATTACATATAAAAAAAAAATTCATAAATTTGATGAAATAGAGATCAATTGAAAAATAATACAATTAAATTTGTCCGAACCTAAACCATAAAGGAGATTAATGTCATTTTCCTAATAAAGCTACACGACTATTAAAAGGATAAATTACAAAATAATGACGGCTAACCAATATGTTTGCCGCTTCCTATTTTTATATTGGCTCATAATCATAATTTATAAAGACATATTTATATTAATCATCGTAAAATTATATGCATAGTACAATAAGATATAAAATATTATTCATTTAATTAAAAAATATTATTTATTTACTTAAAAATATTTTTATTGATTTGTTATATTGAAAAAAGTAATAATAGTTTTCAAATAAATAAATAATATTTTTAGTTAAACAAGTCATACTGATATTAAAAAAGGTAGAAATATTTTTTCAAATAAATAAATAATATTTTTTAGTTAAACAAGTAATACTGATATTAAAAAAAAGTAGTAATATTTTTTTAAATAAATAAATAATATTTTTTAGTTAAACAAGTAATACTGATGCACCTGATGCACAAAAGAATCACTCTTAATTATTTTGTTACTTAATATTTCGGAGTTACATTGTAATTCAATATTATTCTTTCATATATGATACATATTATGTACATAGTGACATTATTAATATAAAAATTCTATATGAGTAAAATATAAAATAAAAAAATACTCCGTCGATTTCATAAATAAATAAAAAATTGTTTCAAAATATTATTTACATAATAAAATTTTTATATTTTGGAGAGAAATGTTCATTTTATTAGTGAAAGTGAAAATTAAAAACAAAATTTTTTATTTTACAACTAAATTATATAAACTTAAATGTATCAAATCATGTGAATTTATAATTTGAAAGAGTTATATTTATTTAATTAATAATAAAAATTGAATAAATATAACTTAGTTTTTTAGAATGTAGGAGTTACTAAATAAAACAAAAGATCCCAAATGATAGCTCATGGTTGTTATAGTCCTATATTGAATGCCACTTATGAACAATCATAATAATACAAAAAGTAATGTCAACAAAATAATTATGTTTTTATTTAGGTGTTCACAGTCATTTTTCTCTTTTTTCTAACTTTGTATTCAGAACTTTTGTTATAATATGTTAATTATTTTCAACAACACAAATTATATATAGCGCTAAAATTAAATTACACTTTTTGATATTTAATTTATGATTATTTGTTAAAAATTCATTCAAGTTTTATTTGATAAAAATCAACAAGTTTGAACATATTTTTACGTTTGATAAATATAAAACTCGACTCAAACTCAAGCTTGATAAATAAAATTTATTAAAATAAGTATAAAATATCAAATTATTCAAAGTACTCAACCAGTATTCATTCAAACTTAACTCAATTAATAATCAAATACACATAAATATAATATTAAAAGCTCAAACTCAACTCAATTTATTTACGACCTTATCTACACATATAATAACAACAATAATATAGGTAGAATATATAAAGTAAGGAAAAAGTTTGTAAATAAGAATTGAATATGTAGGTATTAATTTCTAAATATAATATTTTATTATTAAATTGGTTTTGGCATAGATGATGACACCCCTTCCTTTATCATCATAGTCATTACTTTTCTTAGTTGTAATACAAGAATTCTCAATTCAAAAAAGTGGTCAGTGGAGGGGCCTACACTGTTATCTATATTTCCAACATTATGATTCATGTAAGAAAGAATAAATTAATTTCCCCATTTAAATATTCATTTTATTTAATTATATATATATTTGCAGGCCTCGAGAAAGATTCATTCTTGTCCCTCTCATGAATACATGAATTAAAAGTTGGGTACAACATTTTTAAGCATGAACAAGTAAAAGATTGTTGTCGGGGAGAGGTAAAATGAGCTGCAGTAAATAAATAATTATTACTTTTGTTTTATTATGTTTTTAATATTTAATATGATTTATATATTTATATAATATGCAATTGGATTTTAGATTATTATATGATCGGGAACGTATATTGATAAGATAATATATGACATGTAATTTCTGTCTTATTATTTTTTTATGGTAAGAGTTGTAACTGGATTTTAAATAAAATAAAAGTAATTATATTTTACTTTTAAAATTATTTATTATTAGTTTTTATTTAGAAAATTTCATTCTACCAAATTTATGTATTGCACGGATAGAAATTTATTGTGGAGATGGTTGGTCGGGAACCCTACCTGAATATTTTATATTTTAGTATACATAATTATATGTTCATAATCATTACACATAAACAATTATATTTTTATTTTTTTATGTGATTGTCCTCCTATAGTTTCCTTTTTAATAGGTAAATTGAAATTTTAAAATCTTTTTTATTTTGTGAATAATTAAATTATATTTTGTTGAGATCAAACATCTATTCTGTATTTTGTTTTCTTACAAAACTAAATATAATTTTCATTATTCTAATTTTATTTTTATATTTATATGTTATTTTTCTTACAATTTTATTTAAAGTCGCTCGAAGACAGTCTTGCTCCACCGCAGTGAGATTTTGACTCTGTTCTTGTGCAACAAATAGTCCCCCATAGTAATGCTTCAAAAATATGTATATCCTTAGAAAAGAAATAATAATAAAAAATCGTATCTTAAATGATTAAAGTAAAAATTTGAAATTATGTAAGTAGCTAGCAAATTATATATTATTAAATCACAAAAAATTATGTGTATCAGATGAGCTATGTAAGTATTACTTGTTTACTTAAAAAGTAATATTTTTAAGTTGAACAAATAATATTGTAAATTGGGTGTACGGTGCATCCAACAAACAAAAGACTCACTCTTATTGAATAAGTCAAATCAACAAATAAAAAATTCATATAATTATTAATTAATAATATTTAAGAAGTTATAACTTCATTAAAGTAATTTTAAAAAAAAAATCTTTAAAACCATAAAGAAATTTTAATTTATAAACGAAGGTATACTAAATTATGTATGGTTACCTGTATTAAAATGTTTGAAATTAAATCATAATGGATAATAATAATAATTAAAAATAAATAAATAAATTGTTCCACCTCGACGTATGTGGGATCAAAAAGGCAAAAGGGAAATGGGAGGGATTATACTGGTGGACGCATTAGCAGCAGACATATGGGCCCCACCATCATGACTATCTCCACCATCTTGTTCGCCACCCGCCATTACATTATCCCTACCCTCCTCCACTCTCTCTCTCTCTCCCCCCTTTTCCTCTCAAGAACCAACACAACACCACTGCATTCTATCCCTTCATCTCTTACTTTTTCCTCTCTCCATTTCCTTCTTCCTGCATTTTATGTAATGGAAAAATCTCTCGACTTACTACGCGGCGGCGGTGGGACGGGACTGTCCTGCGAGCAGGCCGTGGGCAAAGACTACATGGTCATCCCCAAAGAAGCTGAACTTGAGTTGGGTTTGGGGTTGAGTATCGGAAACAGCGGCGGCGGTGCGGTGGCGGAGAAGGCGAAGGGCTGTGCATGGGGTGAGTATGGAAGGATACTGACAGCCAAGGATTTTCCGAATGGATTTTCATCTGGTAGAGCTGCAGCTGGTACGAAGAGGGAAAGAGCTGCTGCTGCTGCTGATGATGAAGGATCTCCTTCTGCTGCTGTCAGGTTGGCATTTTTTCTTGGCTACACTACAGTTGTTTGTGTTTATGAATTATATATATATTAACACACACACACACACACACATATATATATATATATATATTATAGTTCTTGCTGGGCTAATCCATTTGGCCAATTAGATTTAATGAAATAATCTGTTTTCTGGAAATACTTTACAGCTTTGTAAAGAAAAACTATTCTTCTTTGCATAATTATAAATAATGTTCCTTTTGTCACTAGGGCAACTTCTTTTTATGTTATTTTATTTTTAATTTATGGTAAAATAAATAATATTTCATCTTATTGTAAATGTAATAAAATATAATATTATCAGTCTATCAAATATGGATTCTTATTTTTCCATCAAATAATAATTTGGCATTATGTCTAGAGTTGCTTTTTGCATCATTTCACTAAACCATTATGTCCAAAAAAAATATTTTTTTTTTCAGCCTTTATTTGAATTATTTATTTATTTTTTGACAAAATGTTGTGATTTGAAATTCTTATATTGATGTTAGTGATCTTCAAATAATTACACCAATAATCCATAAAATTAATTGGATCCAAAATTTGGTTGAAGCAGCCAGGTTGTTGGATGGCCTCCTATAAGGGCATACAGAATGAACACCTTGTTTAACCAGGCCAAGGCTTCAAATGTTGAAGAGGAGAAGGGAGTTGGCGGGAACGAAGACGATGAGAACTCGAAGAAGAAGATCAACCATGGAAGTGACAAAAACAACACTACTGTTAAGGAAAGAGGCCATCTTGGATTTGTCAAGGTGAACATGGATGGATTGCCGATCGGAAGGAAAGTGGATTTGAATGCTCACAAGAGCTACGAAACTCTGGCGAACACGTTGGAGGAGATGTTCTTCAAGCCGTCTCTATCGAGCCGTAGGTTTCTTATAATTAAACACCAGACGAGTTGGGGTTCCATTATGTGTTTTGTCTCATGTTTCCTACTTCACCAATACATGTCAATTGTTTTTCCTATGATGTTATTCTACACGCATGACGTGTATTAGTGAAGTTGGAATGTGAGATGAAATACAAAATGAAAAAGAGACTCTCGTAATTAGTATTGATAGTATTCATGCTTAGAGGAATAGGGCATGTTTGTCTGATCATGCAATCTGTTTGAAGCAGGTGGAGGGAAGGAACAATCAATACAAACTCCGAAGCTCTTAGATGGATCGTCTGAGTTTGTGCTGACGTACGAAGATAGAGAAGGCGATTGGATGCTCGTGGGCGACGTTCCTTGGGGGTATGTAAACACAACATGAATAGATATTGTTGCTAATCCAATTCTTGGACTTGGATTGCTGTATTTGTTATCACGACCTTTAAAGTAGGGCGATTTAAACGGGTTTTTGACAGAGTTGAACAATATAAGATTGATATTCTCCAAATTTTATACTAAGGAGATTTTTTTTGTAATCAAATATCTTGATCAGGTTTCAAATGTAGAGCTAATGCTAAAATTTCATTGTTTCTTCTCCAATTAGGATGTTTATCAGCACTGCAAAACGACTCAGAATCATGCGAACATCCGAGGCTAACGGGCTAGGTACGTATCTACATTCGTTCGAACAGCCTGATAATTTTGTACACGCACTTCTTGTAAATGAAATTTATGTTAATTGTTCTACAGCTCCAAAGTTCCAAGAGAAGAATGAGAAGCAGAAAACGAAAGTAATATAGAACTGCTGTTTGCAACTTCAACTTCTTGAAGTGGGGAATGAATGGTCTGCAGATCATGTTTGAACAAGTTTTTTCATCTTTTTTTTTTTTTTGGTTAAATTTTATCAAAAGTTTTCTTTCTTCTGATTTTCAGGGGCTGCATTTAGAGTCTGCACCCGTCTTTCGACTCGGTTTCTTTTCTTCTTTTTTTCAAGTATTTTATATGTTGTAGAATTTGTTGAGGTCTTGTTCTCATACATCTTTCACTGAATATACATTATTCTCATTGTGTATATATGAGAATGCCTAAGAGTCCTGCAAGCCATTTGATTCAATTCTTTTGGTTGATTTAAAGAGAAGATTTATTGGTTTTTTACTATCTTGATACCAGAGCTTGTGCTGTGTCTTTTTGGAGGAAAATTGTACTTCTGCTCATACATTTGTTGCATTTTGCTTGTTGAAGAGGCCTTATTATCTATCTGGTCCAACTAGCCCAACAATTGTTTCGTAGGCCGAATTAAACATGGCACAGTTTCATTTTAAAATTTGAATCGGCACTTCAGAATCAGAACTAGCCGTCTAGAACTGGCTTCCTTTGGAACCTTTGGTTTCGGTTTCGATTTCAAACCTCCTGTAGGGCTGAAAATCAAATCAAACTATTTGATATTCGATTCAAGCTCGTTTGAACTCTGTTTGATAATGATATCAAATAAGTCTATACACATTTTTATACTTGATAAAATTGAATGCTAGACTCGAGCTTGTTAAGTAAAATTCTTTAAAATAAATGAAAATATCAAATTGCTCGAGCGCGACTCGTATTTGCCTTGATTAAAGCTCATTCAAGTTCGACTTGATTAACAATTAAGCAAGCTCAATCAAAATATTAGAAACTCGATAATAAACATTTTTGAACAATAATATGTTCAACTCGATTCGACTCATTTATACCTCTAATCGGCAAGTCTAGATCGATTTATTTATTTTTTTGGATGGTACTAAGCCAAAAAAAATGAAAATGCGAACAAGAAAAATTAAGAACCAAAATCAAAATTGATTTTAGAAAACCAAAACTATGGTCTAATTTTGATTCTACCCATCACTGATGATTTGAAAATCAACATTGTAGAATGAAACTAAAAACTATGCCCACATTTAAGTTGGACTAGGTTCAAATTGTTACTAGGGCCAATGCCTCAATCACCCAATTCTGTCAAGAAGCTTGAAGCTCCGGTGTACGAAGTCGATGATGTTTAGGCTGATCGAAATAGAGAAGAAAAAGGCACTATAGTGATGCTTCCCATCATTTAATCACTTAGGGCATCCACGACAAATCGCTCGTCCAATTAAAGAAATCAATATGTTTGTTTATGAATCGACCCACATAGCTGGATGACTGAATCATCCAGTTAATACATTTATGTACCGGCACTCGTTTTTTGGATTGGATGAATCCAACTCTATCTCCGTCTCATCTAGGAATACCCAAAATCTCAAAAGAAAGCATGCAAAGTCAATTCATTCTTCATATCACGAAGCACATATAGACACACTGTAATATGTTTCAAAGTATGGCACATGACAGCAATGTTTAGGTACGCCTGACAAACTCTTAATCTAGGAACTTGCTAAAGAAGAGGAATTATGTTCAGAGTTGGGGAACATCTATTATTCTCAACCTCATTCGTTACAAATGAAAACGGATGAATCACTTTATGGAGCTACGCCTCAAGATCCATTTCAACGAAAATTGTATATTATTAATACAACTACAAAGGTGGAAGACTAAAAACTGTTTCATAAGAAACTCCGGACAGTACAAGCTTTGAGCAGTATCCATGATGACAAACAAAAGTTCTAGGAGATATTAAGGTGCTTCAATCAGGAGCAGCATTTAAAAGAAGTGGAGCGCAAAATCACAAAATTATTTCGTGAAAATCTTACTGCAAAAATTCTCTTGGATCAGTGACGAAACCAGTCAATGCAGAAGCTGCAGCCGTGTATGGAGAAGCTAGATAGATCTCTCCTTCTTTGTGGCCCATTCGACCAGGGAAATTTCTGTTTGTGGTTGAAACACAGACCTGGATTTAACCACCACTGCGTCAATCAATAAGTGTTCTAGAATTGAAGTTGTAAAATCTCTCATCCAGAAGAGAAGAGAATGTTATATAATATGTTCTGTGTGAAAGAGTGCTGATGCATAAAGAAGCCAACATGTCCTTTTGAATGATAAAAAATATATACCGAAAGGAAATAGCTAAAAAATAAAATAAACTAAAAATGAACAAATGCAAAGTCAAAACTCAAAAAATAGTTATTTTTAAGATGAAAGAACAGTGTCTACAAAGAATTAGGTATCTTTACATGCACGTATCATAATATGCATATCATAATATAGTTAGCAAACCCTAAAGTGACAAAGTATAATTTTATATAATATCTTAGCATCTTAGTACACTGCATAATCTATGATATCAGCAAAGGTTACAGTAGTTCGAGGCTATTACTTCCAGCTTCAATGGATGAAGTGTCATGGTCAGGGAAGGTGATGAAGCTGGTCAGTGCCAGATATGGAAAGACAAGAGGAATTCCCAGCTGTCCCTCCCTCCCCTGAAGAAACGATATCTTGAATGGAAATAAGGCTGGTTACAGCATCAAATTTGAGGAATCTCTCTTTTTCTGTCTCCCCCCCCCCCAACCCCCCTCACAGACACACGCATAGTATTTTATCTGTCTCCTGAGCAATCAGACTTCTTGAAGCTGCCATCTTCAGGGGGTAAAATGAACTCAAGATCCTGAATAGTTCTATCTTATCCATTTGCACTTTATTTCAAATGGACATTCCTGTGCTCAGTTGCATGCTAGAACTACACTACTGTCGTCATTTTAGTCAGTGAAGTTAACCCTCATTTTTTTTTTCAGACTTAAATGCCTGTTACAAAGTTTTGAATTTGGAAACTGTTTTCTGAAATTGAGGAAACATAAGTAAGAGAATGTCTCAAATGACTACATTTGCACAAGCACTTCTATGCCATCATCCTCGGAATCTAAAAAAAGATCTTTACATATATGATTGCTAAAGAAACAAAAAAAGTTTCGTTTATATGGAGAACAGTAAAACGTGCCTGAGGTTCATTCATGCGTGCGTAGGTGTCTCGTGGTCCTCCCAAACAAGCACCACAACTGGGGCTTGCTGGTGTATCACAACCAGCTTCTTCAAATATCTGTGAGCAAGTCTTTCCACCGGATCCTGGGACTGGGAGGCTATATACATCCATCCAAACCTGAAGAAAAATAAAAGGATAATTGATTATAGAATGTTTACATCTAGTTTATCAAAATTGAAGCAACAAGCCTTTAGCAGCACCTAACCAACACATACCTTCTGAGTAGCTGGAACGAGGAACGTTGGAACTTTGACCTTTTTACCCTGTGCATAAACAAAAACGTATTAGCTCAGAAAGTTTTGCATCACAACAATAATGGGAAACTGACATAAGTTTCGTTTTCCTACGATCCCACCAGGCCACTACATATGAAAGGTCTCTATGAAGTAGCAACCATATCATATATATAGCTCAATAGATATGTTGAGAGTGCCAAACAATTTGCTACTCAAGTAGCCTAACAACAGATGTGGCAAGCAGAATCACTCTCGATATGAGAACTCTCTTAAATTTTATATGGTAATGTTGCTTGCAAATCAAGGGAGCCCACTGCTGGGTACTACATATCAAGACTCTCTCTCTCTCTCTCTCTCTCTCTCTCTCTGTGTTATATGTATTGTGCATCTTTAGTTGCCTATAATGACATTGCATAATTCATAAACAGAACTTTTTTCATTGGTTTCATGCAAGAGCAAACTAATCACATTTCAGTTATCATTGAGGAAGCTAAACCATTTTCCCCAGAATTTGAAAGAAAAAAGTGGCTTCTGCTAAAACCAATATTCGCCACACTTCTTACCGAAGCAAGAAATACTTTTGCAGCAGCCATGAAATCCTCCGTTTTCCCACCAGTACAAGATCCTATGTATACTCTGTCAATTTTCACATCCTTGCATTCCCTAGCTAAAGCACGGTTATCTGGAGAATGAGGCTGACAAGAGAAAAAGATAATAGAAGTCAATGTCAGCATAAAAAGATCAAATACTCATGAATTAGATAGAACTAGAACAGAAAGGTTATTAAATATATATAATAACAGCAAAAAAAACCATAAAGTCGAAGGACTCAAGGCCTCTCTATTTTGAAAAGATTTCTCGAGGAAACCCAACACATAAAATATCCTCTTGCTCTTGTAAAAACTATGCTCAGAGAACTAAAATAGGTTAATGAGGCTTATATTACTAACCTTAGCCACCAAAGGCTCCAGCTTTGAGATATCAAATCTGTACTCTGAAAGAAACCTGTTAGAAAAGAAAGAAATTTGAATATTAAGCATCTCACATTTATCAGAAACAAGTGACATAGTGCACGAAAGATCATATTCAGAATATTTACTCCTAAACACAGCTAAGCGCAAAAACAAAATCATAGCAGGTGATATACAGATAACATAAATTAATTAGTTTCATTATATAATTAGCACATTGAGATAACTTTTGGAGCATTAGAAGGTTCTTTTTCAAAACACAAATCAAATCTGGAAAAGAGAAATCGCACACATAAGGAGAACTTAACTTCTATGCTTCTTCTCATATAGTCCGCTCGCTAACGTTCACAAAATGCTTCCATTTCTAAATCAAACAAAATTTCATCCTACAATCGATGCTTGAGCCACCAACATGCTAGTTCGATGCAGGAGATTATCTCTTCTCCACAACAAAACAATATCTTTCATATGCATTCAGGTCTCCAAAATTGATCTAACCCAAGGTGTCATAATACAACCACTTCTAAACCAAGCCTAAGTCCAACTACCCACCCATACCCAATATGGAACACTTCAAAGCAAAATCACAGACCATGACTTTATAGAAGAGGTTTCCATAAATTGCAATCAATGGCAATTGACTGGAAATATATTAATTACATATTAAGGGGTTTTTAGAAAAGTAGCAGCTACACCACTCCATTATCAGCACATACTAAACTTGGCATAGTACGTAACAGAAAGCTACCTTGCTTGTCCATCACTGTAAACTGGTTCGTATGGCACAGATGTCTTGTCCTGAGAAGCAGAAAACAGAAGATGTGTAATAATTAGATAGAGAGAAGAGAGAGAAATAAATAAATACATAAAATACGCAGGTACAAATTCTTCTTGTTTGTTAAAAAACATAAGCACTTTTAATTCAAACTTAATTTTACGACATTATCCTAGATTAGGCAAGTATATCTACATGTAGATAAAGTTGATTTTGGTTTGTGCACGTCTATGTGAGTCCGGAGTGTTTGTGCCCGAGAGAGAGAGAGAGAGAGAGAGAGTAATCTCTGTCTCCTCAAACTAACCTCAAGATACTTATATGTGGTACTATCAGCAGGGACAACACCATTCTTTCCACCAGCTTCGACAACCATGTTGCATAATGTCATCCTTTCTTCCATCTTTAACAAATATACATTCAAAGATGCACCAAAAGAAGACTCATTAGTGACTCAAAACTGTTATCCTGAAAACCTATACAACTAGTGAGTGATGAGATGCACTTACTGTCAAACTTTGAACAGTAGAACCAACAAATTCCATTGCTTTATAAGTTGCACCAGCCACTGAAATTTCACCAATAATCTACAAAATATGCAGTAACTAAGTGAACAAAAATTACAGGCTTGCTAAGTCCATATAAATACGAGCTAATATGTTGTTTTCTACTACTTTGATTTGAATGATTTTAAGCTCACACGACTTACTTGCAAAATCAAATCTTTTGCAAGCAGATAATCAGGCATTTCACCATCCATCACAAATCTCAGAGTTGGAGGCACCTGCATTGCATTGAAGAAAGAAATGCTCACAAGCCTTGTACATGTATCTAAATAATAATAACAATAATGATGAGGAACAAAGATCTGTTCCTTGACAAAATACTAATATGAATAGCTCAATTGTGGTTGGAAAGGAACAAGAGTCTCAGAAAATGTGGAAGAATCACTAGAGGAAGTGTGGGAAAGCTCATGTTCAAAGTTGCATGGTGGATCGTTGGACATAAGGATTTTAGGGGATTCCATATTTCTGATGTATCTAGAAGCTTGAGTGTCTTAAGCGCTAATTATACATCACGATGGGGATTCCTCATCCCTATGTAATATACCCTATCTTCAATAAAATTTCGTTTCTTATTTAAAATATATATACAGATATATATATATATATATCGTGTTTGGCAAATACAACATATCCAACCAAACAGCACAGCCAAACAACAGCGAATGAGTTTATACATCTAGGGGATACTGAGAGCTTAAATGACACAAATGATACTCATACTATCTGAACATGCTATAATTTTATGAACATATGAACGCAAAATTGTCTGAAAATCTTCAACGTTTGAAGAATTGGAGGTGAAGGCATTACAAAGCAAAACTGAGCAAGTCAAAGCAGGGATTGAATATTTTACAAATAAAATGGAAGAATAGAGTGACAAGTATCTATCTTTTACTTTTGCTAGTTTGAAATGGGGAGCATAGAATTAGTTGTAATTTTAAAACCACAAACAAATCACATTTGGATTCATTTTCCCACATTCAATTCCATACATGGTATCATTTTTAAGAACATATGAACGCAAAATTGTAAGAAAATTTTCAACATTTAAAGAATTGGAGGTGAAGTCATTACAAAGCAAAATTGAGTGACGAGTATCTATCTTTTAGTTGCTAGTTTGAAACAGGGAGCTTAGAATTAGTTGTAATTTTCAAACCAAAAAAATTCACATTTGGATTCATTTTCCCACATTCAATTCTAGGTAACTATCACATACAAAAACATCATCTATTTCAGTAAGTTTGCATGCTCAGTATTGGAAAAGGAACATAACTGGAAGAGAAAGGAAGCAACAAATTTCTAGCAGTAGCAAACTATATAAACTATAGTAGTAAAATAGTAAAAAATTAAATAAAAAGAAACAGAATAAGAATACTAATATATGATCACAGATCTACCTTAAGCAAAAGCTTTCCAGCACCCAATACAAAACCTGCATCAGTATTTCCAATTCCAGTAGCAAACTGACCAAATGCTCCAGCAGTACATGTGTGTGAGTCTGTACCAAGCAAGACCTAAAAGCACAATATACAATCCAACAGTTATCCAGAGAACTGTGAAAAATTGAATGCTAAGTATGGCT
This sequence comes from Caryopteris x clandonensis, assembly GCA_028749325.2. Lineage (NCBI taxonomy): Eukaryota > Viridiplantae > Streptophyta > Magnoliopsida > Lamiales > Lamiaceae > Caryopteris > Caryopteris x clandonensis. The sequence continues at coordinate 1,357,049 of JAPYKT020000015.1, forward strand.
GCATTACATAATTTCCGAGAACCCTAGTAAAGTCTTAATTCAATGGCTATATCGTATAAAAGCTTAAGCTGTTAAAATGAGAGTCATTAAATATTTATCTTCAACACAATTCATGTACAAGAAACATTATTTATATGAATTATGAAGTTCAGAACGTGAAAATCTTTTTCATAGATGGGATAGGAACCAAGAGTTTCAGATTGGCGGGGCTATAATATCATAACTTCAACAATTCCAGTCAAGAATTAATACCTCTCCAGGTCGGCAATGACCTTCTTGGGCAAGGGCGACATGGCACACACCTTTATAATCTGGATTTGCCTGCAATGTCAGTTTGTCATTTCTAATCCCTATAAAAAAGATACATGATAAGATAGGAAGTTTTAGCAGCTAATCAAAAAACATAGACATACCTTGAAGTTCCCAAGATCTTTAATGTCATAGAAGTACTTAATATCTTGCTCGGTACAGAAATCCCTCAAGATGTCCACATTGCGATTTGCTCGTTCATCAGTTGTGAAGATATAATGATCTGGAATAATCACAACTTTTTCACGGTCCCAGACCTACAGTTGCAAATGATAAATAATTCATGATAAGAAGGTGAAATCATTAAACACGAAAAAATAAAAAAATACTTATATTTACAGTCTAAGCATACATTTTCGCCACATCTCAAAGACGTCAGTATACATCAATATAAATCAGTAGAAATTAAAGCTTCATATGAAATACTTCAGTTTCAGAATGATGAGAAACCATCACAAGAAGACACCAGATCACATATTGAAAAACCTCAGCTTTATGACAAGATGCTGTAGCAAACCAGTGGCCCTAACCTCAGGTGGCAACACAGAATACAATCAAGCTTTTTTTTTCATTAGTCTAAGCTTCTGATAGAAATCTTTCATAGTCTACGAGCTGATAATCAAAACTTGGGCAAATAAAGAATTATACTGCGTGAGCAGACAAACTACAGTTGTTAGTTCACCTATCCGAAAAAGACAGATCCAAAGTAGATGAGATGACTATTTTGGGTATGCTCTTGCTAAAATATTGTATCCAGTTCCTATTGTTTTAATTTTAGAATGCAGATCAATGAAAAAACTTCATAAAAGACATAAACTAACAGTGTATCCTCAACTATGAGAATTTTTAATAGGAAAAGAAAAGTGATTCCTTCATAACCACCATTATCTTTATAGAACAAAACACACTGCTAGACATGGAGATTGATTTTCAGGTCCGCCAACTAGAAGAAATAATATTTTAAAATATGAAATCACAAATTAAGCAACTAGAGCCCAGAAACTCAAAACCAATTCAAACTGATGAAATATATCATTTCCAGCCTATAGAAGGTAAGATATATAGCCACAAGCCCCATACAGTCATCTATTCAAGAAAAAAGTTATGTTTCTCAGTCTGCCATAGTGTCCTAAGATAACACTCTACACAAGAGCATACCTAAAGCTTAAGTATAATAAAGAATGATTTAATACATGAAATATCATCATATATGCAGTAAACCTTCGATGACAGTAGCTCAAAATTATTAGTATTTTAGAATCCCAACATCTTCAAAAAATAAGCATTCATCAAGTTTATTAGCTGGTTCTTTCACTCAGATTTATTGCAGGCTATAAAACTCATTCATCCCAAGCTTCAATCTGATTCCCTGGCATACCACCAAAGATGGGCAACCTAACAGAACTTGTTTTGAATATCCTAAGAGTATATATAATCCATTTAAGATATTAAGTGCCAATTCGATAAAAACAAAACAAGCTGAAGTATCTAATAAAAGCCTCAACTTCCACATTACCAAACAAGCATCGTGCAGTGTCAAATACATTACAATTACTTAAAAGCACCCTGAACATAGATCATTCCAACTAACAAAAATACAGCTCTTTATTAAATACCTTTGCATTTTTTCCGAACTCTTTCTTGAAAATCCCAATGGCACCAGGGCCACAAACATCATGGGTCATCAAAATATCAACATTGACCCATACATTCTCACCGGGAACCAATTGAGCTTTCTGAGAAGCTCTTGCTAGAATCTTCTCAGTCATGGTCATACCAGTCTTGACCTGGAAAAAAACACAATTCACCACAAACCCACCATTAACATCCAATACAAACAAAACCCTCTTTCCAAAATTTGAATTTATCACAAAAAATATATTATTTACCGCCCCTGTTGTTGAAGGTTTGCGCTCAGATTGCTGAGGTGCCATTACAGACACTATTTTCTTGGAAACTCTTTTCTTGGAAATTTGTGCAGAACATGGAAATGTAGGCTGGCTACAGAAAGCTGAAAAGCCCACATCTTTCTGCAAGTCCAGAAGCAGGAAAGGCGGAGATTATTGATTGATCAAATTCCCACACAATAATGGATTAAAATTAATGAACATGTAGGTATTAAGTGCTATAACTGAGAGATACACATGTGGGACGAAATAAGCAGAGACATACCTTGTCGACGAGAAAAGAAGAGCTCGGAGCTACAGCAGATGAAGCCATCTGATGTTGTCTGAACAGCAGAAGTCGGCGTCAGGATGTGAAAGAAGAGGAAGCAAATGGCGTGTGGTATTTTGTAGCTCTCTTTTTTTTCTGTTTTTTATCTGGTGGCGGCGACTTGAGAACAATTGATGAACGGAAGTTGGATCAATCACTTGACTGAAAAAGAGACAGAAGAAAAAAAAATTAATATATATATATATGTGTGTGTATATATAAATCTCTTGAAAGGACCCATTTGATTTTGGGTCTGACCCATATGGTATTGCTAAACACACCACAAAAATTATTTTACACAGCACTTTAATTTAGTGAATAAAATTAAATAAAATATAAATGACATATATATCCTTATATAATTTTTTTTTTAAAAATAAACATTAATATTTTTATTATTGATATTATTCATCCTTTGCTCAAACACATTTACACATTAACTTTATATTCAAACGAATCAAAATAAAAGTTGAAATATTTGTAAATAATTCATAATGAAAAATTGCAATACAAATGATATAGAAAATATAATTATTATAAGAATTACACAATTAAATACTGTATTTTTCGACGAAAAATATAGTATTTAATTGTGTAATTCTTATAATAATTATATTTTCTATATAATTTATATTGTATGGTCTATTATTGATTACTTATAAAATATTTTTATTTTATTTTATTAATTTGAATATAGAGTATAGTCAAGAATGAAGAATAACAATAATAACAATATTATAATTTCGCTTAAAATATATATAAGGGTATATTTGTCATTTATATTATATTTAAATTTATTAAAAAAAATTAAAGTGGTGTGAATAGTAATTTTTGTGGTGTATTTAGAAACCCCCTGACCCATATTATCGTTCGGGCTAATTCTATCATTTTTACACCTCTTTTTTTTTTTAGTTGTACCGTACCTAATCTGATTATACCGGACGGGTAGTCAAACAAAAATTTTCAAAAAAATTTAAAAATGTTTTTTTAAGGAAAAAAATGGTAAATTTTTTTATCAATATGCATATGAATAAATTCAAATATTAAACATAGAATTTTTTTCATCTTACATCCCATTAAAATACAATACACTTAATTTTGATTCTAAGTTTTTCATTTATGGCACCCATTTAAGATTTTTGTCAATTATAGTGTCATGATTTCATTTTTTGTCCCAATAACTAACAATTGACTAACTAATCTATCAATTAACCTATCTAAGGTTAACGACTTGCTTTGATGTGACCCTTAATATTACATTTTAAATATAAAAATTTGCTATTATAAAATTATGCTCTTTTCAAAATGTCTTATAAAATAGTAATGATTATTTAAAATATAAATATTGTTCTGCAACATAGGAAGATAAAAGATCTTGGGTTATAAATTATGAATAAGGTGCGGTTATTCGCACCCCCAAAACATCTAAATGCACCCCAAAGTTTACATACACATCATATAAAATCGATATTTCTTTTTTCTTTTACTAAATATACTCCATTTAGATCAATTATACCCTTTTAATTAAAAAATAAAAAATATAAATAAAAAAATATGGAATAACCCTTTTAATCTCATTAGAACCATATCACTTCCCTTGAAAACGTGAATACCTTCTTCGGAGACTGGAGAAGCATTAAAATTTCGAACGAAGGTCCCTACCATCCTCTATCCCATTAAGCTTCTTCTTGCTTCCATTGGAGGTGAAATTAAGAATAAGAAGATGGATGTCAATCTTTCTTCCATTTGCAAGGTTATCTATTATGTTGTGATTTAATTGAATTTGTATGTCTTCATTATGAGAAACAGAAAATGCATGACAAACTTCCTTTCATTTGCAAGGTTATATATTCTGATGTGATTTATTCTGGTATGAGATTGATGATAGTATGTCTTCATTATCAGAAGGAGGAGATGGATGCAAATCTTCCTTCCATTTGCAAGGTTATATATTATATATTCTGCTATGATTTAATTGAATTTGTATGTATTTATTATCTCATGACATTCTAATAAATGAACCTTTTGTTTGCTTGAATAGGTTAAGGCTGAAAAAATATATATTAAAGGGTGTTTTTGCTAAACATATCCGTGGAGAAACATATGTCCCAAAATAAGTGTTCTTTAACATTATAAAACTGTAGATCATATCAACCATTATATGTTTTTTATTATGTAAGTATTAACATGCTTGCAAATGATTCAATGTATATGAGTTGTTACCAATAAAGCAACCATCACCTATCGAACCACACTTATCACTTTCTCTCATATGACTGTATTTTCAAATGTGTGTAACGATCCGATTTTCATAACACTAATTAAATAGTAAATTACAGTTATAAACATGTAGACAAGTAATTCATGTTTTAGTAAAATTAATATTCCTAAAATCAAGCCGTTAAAAAGGGAACCATATAGGCATAAATTTCATTTCAAGCACTAAAATAAATTACTAGATTTAACGAAAAACATAATCCACAAGTCATTGATTTCTCATGCTAATTAATTTAAATAAACCATTTAAGTCACATAGATAAATAAAATCTTATTCACTCTAAAATGTCCTTAACTAAATATCAACCTAGACATGCCACTAATTAAAATAATTTTAAGCACAATTAAAAATCTCCTAAGCACCAGAATAAATAAGCATAATTCCAAAAAGAATTCATAAATAATTAAACCAATAACATAAATGGTCCAAGAGGCAATGACGAGTTACAAGCACTTATTAATCACTTACTAGACTACTAGTCTTCATCATAAAAACAATATAATTAATTCAACTAGTGCGTGAATAAATAAATAACTTAACAGAAATTCTAATTGTCATATGCTCGTCGGCTTGCCTCTACTCCACCACTAGCTTCGTCTTAACCTGAAAGGTTCAAAAGGTTGGGGTGACCTTCCTTGAACTCGTGCAAAAATAATTATACAATTGACAGTTAAACATGTAATACAGTTAAATGTATGTTATAAGATAACCAGTAAGCATAAAAAACTTACATAACTTAGAACTTAGGGCCATGTAGCTGTATATCATACGTAACTTAGGGGATTGATCAATCAAGGTTAGGGGTGCAACTTAATTATTTCACAATTCATAAATCATAACATATAATAGCGGTAAACATGTAAACAAATCAAATAATATAATTACTAATGACAAACCGTAAAAAACCCCACCTTAACTTTGAATTATTAATAAACTTTGAGAATTTTATGCAACGAGCATAAACATCGTGTTCTTGATCCAAACAACCTACATTATAAATATAAATATATTAATTAATAATTTAATTAAAGCTTAGTAGGATGAAGAGAAATGAAATATAAGCATAAATAAAGGTTTATGCTTGATTTGGGGTGTAAATGGAGATAGAGGATTATTCTGGACTAATCTGAAAGGTGGGAAAAATATGATGTGAACTCATAATTTCCTTAAATTTGGTCGACTTAATGGGAATAAAATTCTACTTATTCAAGGAGCATTTGTGACTTATTTTTTAGGATTGGCTGTAGAGTTATGAAAAAAAAGATGATGATGGTTTGGTGGTGAACGGTGTTTGACAGTCACAAGCAGATTTTTTTCAAGAACAGACGGACAACCATTAACAGGCTTGACTTGAGAAAAAAAAAAAAGAGAATGGTGTAATACCTTATTGCTGTAATTAGGGTAAACCTAGATAGATTTTGATTTTTTGTATATACAATTGTAGAGATGGTTTGACATTAGGGTGAAAGAAATCAGATGAACTTATCAAAAAAAAAAAAAAATCTTGGCTTATTATGTATGTGATTTGCAGTTAGAAGGAAGAGGATTTTGTGGAGTTAGATCAGGAACACGTTTACAGCTATTGCAATTCACATTCCCTCAATAAGGTTTTAGCATGGGGTTAAGCTTTTGGGCTAATAATTAAGCTCACACATTTTTTGGCCTAAGCTGATTTGGACCTAAAAATAAAATGCAATTCAAAACAATTAATTGACATAATACAATATGGGCTTATTCAATATAGCGAGACATATTAAAATATCAATATCTCACTAGATTTAAAAAAATAAAATGGGCTTAGAATTTAAAATTAATTCGAGACTTAGATCTCTCGATTTTTTCTTAATCTTAAACAACTAATTGAGCTATCTTAAAAACAAAATTGGGCCATTATAACCCAAAACTTAAAAATAATTAAAAATTATGCATACTAATGAACTTATCTTAGCCAATAATAGTTAAGCAACAACGTATATACCTAAAGTTTAAATAATAAAATAAAGTTGAAAAAAACCGGGCGTTACAACGTGTGACCGGAAATGATGAGAACACCGAAGAATGTGAAATATTGAACCTAAATATTGTTAAAAAGTTCTACGATATTGATATTGCTTTTCACGGGAGTTTGAAAGAAATATTGTTGGATGTTTTTGGTTGTGTTGTATCCTTTTCATTTGGAATTTAAATTGTATTACTCGACGAATAAATGAATTGCAACAACAATCTTTAAGGCTACACACCAGGTTTTTGATCAAAATGGACACCATTTATTTATTTCTGGCTTATATTTTGAATTATGTATGTGATTATTTAGTTTGTTAAGTCAAATCTGCAAGAAAAAAGAGAGAGATTGGAAAGAGAAGAACGTGGTAAGAAATATTGAGTGGAGAAAAAATAAGAGACAATGAGAAAAGAATAAAATCAAATTAATTTTAAATATATATGTAAGAGTATTTTAGTTAGTTTAATTTATATATAATTTTGTCCTAATTATTTTAGAATGAATTTAAAGATTTTGGGGTGCGCCAACAAACGCTTTTATAAATAATCATAAAATAATGATACACATCCGATTTCTACATCATTCTCCATATTTGCATTGTTGAAAAATATATTGAGTGTTTAGTGCACATTCTGCAAGGACAATTCAACGAACAAGTTTGAATTACATATAAGAGTAAACGGTAAAATGCAGCATACTCATAGCATATAATAATAATCATATAAAATAATTTCATAAGAGCAATTATGTAATATTACATATGATCACTCAAAACCCATATGAGTTTGATAATGCAAAAAAGTGATGATATGCTCCTTTACTTTATTCTTATATATCCTAAATGGCATATTGTATTAATAAGTATTTCAATTTGGATTAATTGCACAAAAAATTATGATTTTTAATAAAATTTGTATTTAAATTATGATATTTTAATTTTGTAATTTCAAGCACCATCTTTTAAATTTTTGCAGTTCAAAGCACATAACAATTTTATGTTGAAATTCTTTTTTATATTTAGCTATTATTATTATATTTGAAATACTATATAAAAAATTATGTTTTGTATATTATTTATATTGTAAAATATGAAACGATGGTAAAAACATGTAAGAAACCATATTTTGTATCTTCTTTATGTTACATATGAAAAATTCGTAAAAATATAGTACCGACAAACATGTGTTTGTAATTTTGATTTAATTTAATATTTGATCATATACCAACAAATGAATTAATATATCACATTTATAAATTTATTAAATTCAAATTTAATTGTCTTTTAATCTAATCTTGATCTTGACTTCAAACTTTCAAGTAAAGAACTAGATAAAGTATAATAATATGTAACGTCCCAAATTCACATTTGAAACATTACTACTTAATATTTAATTTAAATATTTTTCAATGTTCCAAAAGATGGTATTTTAAAAGAAAGAAGTTTAATTGCAAAATCATATAGCGGAAACAAACAAAATATAGCTCGTGTAAAATTTTTATTACACAACATAAACAATTTTGATAAAATAATTAAATTTTAAAACACTTGATTAATTGGAGAAGCCTACACAGTCGGAGTCGAAACCACGGCCAAGCTCATCCTTCCCTGACTTGAAAAGGTGAGGGGGTGACTGTTGAAAAATATTTTGTGGGCTAACTCTTTAACCCACAAGAGTACATACACATGAAAATATAATAATTTACATCGCGTAGAGGCACATTGTACACTGTAGCACTTCACATATAACCATAAACCATGAATTATGTAATATGTATATTGTTTACTTATTATAGTACACATAAGAGCACATCAATCTGGCTTGGGACCGCTTTGTCCCGCTCGAGCATCATGAGTTCGGGAGCTACCCGAAGTGATCTTTTGATTAAAATCTTTTACAGGTCATATCCGCGAATCTTAATCATATCTATGTACAGTATTATCCGTATATCTTACACATTGTGCGGCTCTACCGCGAATCTTGCAAATAAGACATTAGATATGTATGTCAAACATTCTCTTCATAGAATCATGTCATCAAACCATAATCATGTCAAATTTAACATTCACAATACCAACGCATATTATAAATAATTGTCATATAATCATGCATATTTCTTTAGAAGGTAATTAAACAATCCACAATACACGATTAGTGTGAGAGTATCACCAACCTCTTACAGTAGTAGGGATGGTACCTGCAATTATGTTAGGTCTTAAACCCGAGGTCTCCGAAGCTCTTACAATAGGGATGAATTATTCACTATTAACCCCTTAACTAAATAAAAAATTAATCTATGTAATAGTAAAATGCTACCGACGGAAAACTGTACAAATTGGCTTAAAATATGTTAGGAAGTGAAAAAGGGAACTAATATTTATAAAAGGTTGTGAAAACGAACTTCTTTTAAACTTAAACACATTCTAACCTCGAAGTATATGCACAGTAAATAAATTGAAAACTTTAATTTTTCTCAACATCAATTATAGATAATGAAATTTGTGACATTCTGCCACTGATTTGAGTTCAATTGGACTTAAAACGAAGATTTTATGACTATTCGATATATATTCCTACTGCGCAATAAGAAATGAATATTTTATAATTCAAAAACTATATGAAGGAACAAACTGAAATTTTAACTGTAGAAACTAGAATTATGTGAACGTATTCTATAAAAATTTTGTGCCTTTTTAAAAATATTTACTATTTATTTTGGATTTTTGAAATCAACTTAACTGAAGCTATAAATCCTGCCCAACCGTAGGAATAATATCATAACTCCTAAAATATAAACTGGATCGACTTTAAATATTATATGAAAGATTAATAATACCTATAGGAACGACATATTAAAAAATGAAGATTTTTGGATAACTACAAACATGTATTTTGAATTTTCAAATTAGAATCATAATAGCTTATAAATTTGGATGTAAAGTAATAGAAAATTCATATAAAATAAAATAGACAACCAATTGATCTAAAATTTTAAATGTGAATTTAAATCATAGGAAATAATGACATATTCAAATTTCAAGGAATTTGGGTATATATAAGCATATATTTTGAATTTTACAATCATAAACGCTGGAATTTGTAAACCTAGATAGCAAGTGGTAGAAATTTTGTATAAAATAGAATACATGTCTAATCTGCTTGAAATTTTAACCATGTCTCATACTTGTAATAGGGATCAACATATTAAAATTTTATAGAGTTTGGAGATATATAAATAAAACTTTCGAATTTTTTACCATAAAAGTGCCTGAAGGATATTGAATGGACGATGACGGCTCTCTAGAGAATCCAAATCCTAATTTTTTTATGACTATTAATCTGTAATTAATCCCTCTATTATATATTTATATCCGGGCTTGTCATCCTATTGGGATCCGGACCTCAGTTTTTGGACTTCATAATATTAAATTTAATTTTATTAAGCCCAATTATAGATTAATAAATTCAAATCATGGCCCAATATTAATCAAATAACCTAATCATTCTTTTTCTCAATTTCATTCCACATAAAAATTATACAATCATAAAAAAAAATCTAATTGAAATATTACATAAATTTCAAATTAAATCATGGAATGATTTTATAAAACCATGAAATCATAAAATTTAATATATAATAACATTTCATAATCTCAATTATCATTCTATTAATTTTCTTCAATTAGTCATACATAAACCATGAAAGTCAAGATCTTATAATTGTACGTATAATCATGAAAATTTTCTATTGAATCACTTAATCATGCTCTAACTCCAATTCCACAAATAAAATCATAACGATATTAATTAGAATACCTCATAATCAAGTCATAAGAATTCTTAATGCATCCTAGAAAAACTTTCATAGTATGAATATAAAATCATGATCATTGGTACTTTCATAAAAATAATTTTAATAATGCAATAAAAATTTAGGTTATCACATAATAATAATAAATAATGATTTAAGCTAAATAAAAAAAAATCAACATAAAACTATATGTGTTTAAATTGCAAAAATTGAAAAGATGATTCTTAAAATTGCCAATATTAAAAGTTATGATTAAAATGCAAATTTCATTGAAGGTCGTCATTTTTATGCAATTAACTCTTTAAATTTGAACTAAATTAGGAATTAAAGATAACTTAAAATCTTAAATTGGAAACTAAAACTATAATTGTTAAGGGTATATTGGTCATATTATATTGGTTTTGGACTCACATAAATATTACAATTGTAAAATTCTAAAGTAAAAAAAAAAATAAAAAAAAATAAAGAGTAGCATATTGAAAGATTCTAGGATTATTTTGTAAATTTACATAACATGACTAGACTTGGTTTTAACATTGAAAAAATATAAATATTTTAACTCTAAATAAATTCAAACATTTATGTGGTTAATTTAATCATCATATGTGTATATAATAATATTATTAATTAATATAAAATATTATCGGAACCCAATTTTTATATAGACACTTGCATCGGAATCGAATTTCCAAATCCATTATACAGCCCCGTTATCATCGGAGTGACGACGAGGTCATCACATCTATTTATTCCAATAATTTGTAGGTGTTGAGTCAACTGACATTAGCATTCTTTTTATCAAGAAAATAAAAACACAGCCCAAAAGAAATTGCAGTTACAGCTGGAACTGCAGACAATTTGTAAACTGAGCTGGGAAAGAATGTTCTTGATCAGACTTTGAGAGAAAGAGAGATGGAAGGAATCCGAGACATTGCCAAATCCTACTACGAGAAGGCAACCGAAGAAGAAAAGAGTTCGGTACAAGAGTTCTTCAACAAGCTGGACGTGAACGGCGACGGAAAAATAAGCCTCGATGAAATCAAGAAGTCCGTCAGCTCGTGGCTATCTACTGAAGACGTTTTCAAGCAGCTCGACGAAGACGGCGACGAGGCGCTCGATTTCGATGAAGCCCTCTGCCTGTATTACATGGAGAAGAAGCTCAACATGGTCCGGTGCAGCGAGTGCTTCGGTTTATTGGCCGGACCGTACTTTTCTTGCAAGCTTTGTCTGGGAAAAGGTTCTGATACGTACGATGTTTGCTGTTCTTGCTACCGCCGACCAGACCTGTCTCATGAGCATTCCTCCGAATACCTATTGGATCATCATTCTTTGATCACGGTCTTGAGGGATCGTACAGCTGACGATGAAAAATGTCGCAGGAAGGTGGGTTATATATGGCTTCTTTTTTTCTTAATTATTTCGTGTTTTTTGGATCTTGTATTTTCCCATCAACTTTACTCCCCATCTCCCAAAAAAGATAATTTTTGTAAATAGAAAAAGTCTTATTTGAAAAGTTAAAGGTCTTATTTAAAATGTTAAAGCAAATAATAAATTTTTTATTTTAAATGTTAAAGTTATATATAATTGAATATGTCAAATTATCGACTTAAAAATATTGTATGAATGCCAATTTGTGGTTTTTTAGAGAATAGTTGAATTTAAACTGTAAAAAAATATCAGCAATCAATCAAACGAGATTCTTTATTTCATTTTGTATTTGATTTTATATTTAAACATCACTTATATATCTTATGTGTATAGAACGATATTATCAATAAACACGTATCAATATTAGTAAAATTAAAAGATAAGATGAAACATAAAATAAAATAAAGTTCAAAATTGTGGTTACGTTTAAAAAATAAAATTACAAACATTTTTAGTTACGAGACTAATTTTGCATTTTGCCCTGACAGAAAGAGATGGAAGAGTTGCGTGAAATTGCAACAGCCCACTACCAGGCTGCATCTCCACAAGTCCAGGCGCTGGCATACCGCTTCTACCAATCCATGGATACGGATGGGGACGGATGGGTCAACCTCTCTGAGTTTCTAGCATTCATGAGACAAGAAGGCTACTCCCACATGCGCAACCCTTATTTCTTCGACGAGCTCGACCGGGACGGCAATGGCAACCTCGATTTCTTCGAGGTTATGACGTTGTTCTACATAATCAAGAGCGGTCGCCCCTTCTGTAATTGCTGTGGGAGGTTTATACCGGGAATAATTTTCTCATGCGTCGAGTGTTTTAAGAATCCTGAAACCTCGTTCCATCTCTGTCGCGACTGCTATCGATCTTCAAAGTGCAATCATAATCATGGCGGCCCTGCTCAGTTTCTGGACAACTACACATTGCTGCAAGTTAGAAGAGATCCAGGTCTCGCACGAGCCTCAGGTTTGAACTCGAACAACGTATGTATGCTCGAACTCCACAATCTAGTCACTTGTGAAAGAAAAATATCAAGTAGTTTCATGATTCTTTGTTAAACAAGAGAGATAGATAAATCATCGTCAGTTGCTCCCCTCAATAATTTAGTTGCTATGTTATGATGGAAGGATCTTGGAAATTGCAAAACTAGTCTTATAATTTGTGGGTCGTTTTATAATCAGGTTTTTTATCTTTTTAATTATTTAAATTTACTTTTTTTAGTTGAAATATAAAAATTTTGACGGATAATTGCACTTATATAACACATGATCATGGCGCATGGAGATTTACATTTTTGTGAATTTGTGGTCCTCGTAGTGAGTTATTTGTATATGTTTAATGTCATGTTGTTTATTAAGATGTCACATTCATGTCGTATACTATGCCAAATAACAAAAACTCTAATTTGACACAATCATGTGTGGTGGAGGTGTAAATAGCTGGGAAGAATTTTAAATTTCAACTAAAAATGTGCATATTTAAGTAATTAAATAGATAAAAGACAAAATTTTATACAAGAAAGATAAATAAAAAAAAAACCAATTTTAGAATTGTCCATAGATTATATGATTAATTTTGTAATTTTTGAGGAATGGAAAATTAATTTCATTGAAGAATTTTCTTAACAAGAAAAAATAAAATAAAATAAAAATTAATTAAGTTGTGACTTTTGTTGAGTGTATGTTCTAGACATGATTGGAAGTTTTGCACAATAATTTATTTCACAATTAAGTAATCTAAATTTTGAAAAGGTGTAAATTGTAAAAATTAATTATTAATTTTATGTCAAGTCAAAATACTCTATAAAGTTGTTTACAGAATGTAGAGTTAAGAAAAGAGAGTTAAGGAAGGGGCAACTAGCAATTGGTCAACTGTCAAGGGTTATTTCATTTGCATTAAGTATTATATTATTCATTTGTGCTTAGCATATGCAAGGAGTGTGCTCCTTGTATATTACAATGTACAAGTGGTGGGAAAATATGATTTTCTCTATTGTGGTCACATTTGGATCCTTTTAAATTAATCATATATTCTATAATTATCGAGATTTAAAATTAACTATCATACTGATTTACGATACATAGCTGAAATGACACATTTGTGTATATGTTGTTCGATTTGTGCAGGTGTGGACTAATTCATCAAATGCAATTGTTCCAACACTTGGCAATATGTATTCATATAGTTCTTATCCCACATATTCTACATATGGTGTTCATCCTTTAAATCAAGACCCTAACTACTCAAATGCAATTGTTCCGGCCTCAAATCGGGTTAGTACTCAACTTCTCTTCTCTCATTTCTCTAATTTTGCATATTTTTTGAATATTTAAAAAAGAAAAAATCCTAGATCTATCTATATACACACACACTCACTAAAGCCAAAAAAGAAAAAAAGAAAGTATAAAAATGTTCCTCAACTTTTGAATATTTCAAATATGAAATAATATCTTCAGATTATTTATTATTTATAGTTACCCAATGCAAAACTTGTGAAATAAGTAGGATTTTTTTGTATATACAATGTCAAAAAGAAAAATAGCAAAATTTTATTTCGCATTACAAATATTTAATATTAAATTAATAATTACTTCAAACATAAAGTTCAACAAACCCCCTCCCCCAAAAAAAGAATAATAACAAGGGCCATGCCTTTATCTAAAATATAATTGGAACAAAGTTTTTTGTAATTACTTTCCCACTTTTATCTTTTTTATTTATTATTTAAAAGAAATTTATTTGTGATTTTTCTTCTATCTTGATCACATATTGCAGAGCAACTGGAAGGTTGCACTGAATGCATTCGAATTTGCACTTAGAGTTGGAGGTATTGCCGGCCTTGCAGCCTGTACAATTATGTAATGCACAATCACATCAGACAACAGTTTATTCGGAAATATCAATTTATATTGTAATAACTGTTTTATGATGAGTTGAACACACACACACACACTTGTTGGACCTTATCTACTTTCATATATTGTTATAAGTGTAAAGGTGATTATTTGCTTTTGTAAAGGTGAACAACAACTCAACTCTTGTTGTTTATGTTTTCTTACAAAGATAATGTTTGCGAACCCCTTAAGAAGACTAACAATAGATCACATATATTAATCAGACCATTTAATATATATATATATATATATATATATATATTAAATGGGATAAAAAATAAAAAATAAAATAAATTTGTACGCTAACGACATTTTAACACTATAAAGATGGTGTATACCACTACTTCAGTTATCATTTTTATAATAATTTACAAAAAAAAAAAAAAAAATTCAATATATCAGAATCATAATTATTATGACTTTTAGCTATATAATTATATATTTTTCTTATAATATAATATAGTTAGAAATAATACTATTTAGATATAAAATTCATATATTTATATATTTGTGATTTTTTAATCTATTGTCTTATAATTTGATAAAAAATCCATATATTTATAATTTGTATTTTTTATATTTTATTTTTGTTGATCTATATAAGGAAATGTTCATTTCTATAAATATTTATTCCTTAAAAATACAAACATCACACAAAATGATAAGATATTTTTCAATTAAATTAGCAATGTCATTACATTTCAAATAAACAAGTAATATTTTCACGATTAAAATGTATACCTTCACGGTTGAGTAATAATAAATTTGTGATTTTTTTTATTTACTTAATAGGTATAAAAAATGTTTATACATATTTTTTTTTTCTCACTCAAAACTTCAAACATCACATGATATGATAAAATATTTTTCAATTATACAAGAAATATTATTATATTTGCAGGTAAACATGTAATACCTTTGCAATTAAGCAGTAATACTTTTACGGTTAGTGCATTAATACATTTATGGTTAAGACATTAATACACTCCAACAAAAAGTTTAATATTTTTTTATAGAAATAATCATATATTTACAGTTAATAGGTAATATTTTTCAACACAAAGAGAAATACCATTACAATTAGGCAGTAGCACTATTATGGTTAAGCACAAATACAATATGATTAAAGTAGTAATAATTTTATTGTTAAATCAGTAATTTCAACAAAAACTTTGTACATTTTATTAGAGTAGTACCTTTCAAAATAAAAAAATAATACATTACGGTTAAACAATGTTACTTTTTAACACAAAGAAAGATATATCTATAGTTAAACATGAATACATTTATAGTTAAATACTAAATCTTTCAACACAAAGAATAATACATTTACAATTTAAGTTTTTACGATGAATATTTGTGTTCGTCGTAAAAATCTCAAAATGCATCGCTAAGCCTCTAATCTATTAAAATTTCAAAATTTCTTTCTTTTTTATATTACGAAACCCATCTATTCGTGAATCTATATTTAATCTTTTTGTAATATTCTTGTTGGTTCATAAACAAGAAACAGCAGCAAACAACCAAGCAATGAAGAACAAATACAGAAAAATGAGCAGAAACTGTAAGATGATGAACACAGAATTTAAGTGGTTCGATCAAGAGTGATCTACATCCACTATCAAGAAAGAAATGACGCTTTATTAATCTGCATATACTTCTACAGAAATTGCATGAGATTCAATCGAGTAATATGATTGAATCAGCTTCAAACTTAAGCTAAAACAAGAACACAAAGCTACTGCTCTCTCTTCTCTTTCTTTCTTGATTGCTGAAAACTGAAATCTTTTTTTTTTTTCTTCTTCCAATAACTGCTTCACAAGAGAGCTTATATACTCCACAAAGTAACTGCTATCAACAACCAATGCCATGTGGATATCTTCAGCTCCAATCAATCAACACACCTCAGAAACAGATTTCCTCCAACTGCTGAAATTAACTAACTTTTGAAACTGAATTTCCTAACTGCTTGCTAACTGACTGGAGCTTATTTTCAAGTTCTTTGCTGCTTCAGAAAATGCTTAAGAAAAGGGGATGATCATGCACCGTTGATCACTCCACCTCTGATCATAAATGGAATACTCAATCATGAGCTACAAAGCTTTGCTCATAATCAACAATTCTCCACCTTAGCTCTTGATTGACTTATTCAAGAACCTTGCTTATGCTTCAAAAACTTCACTAACTTGCTACTGAAAAACACAGCTCCACCTGCAGCTGCATTCCCTTGCTTCGAACTTCAACTTACTCCACACCAATCAAACTAAGGCTGAGCTCAAACTTAGCTGATGGCAGTGCCTTTGTGAAACAGTCAGCTGGATTCACTGAGGTGTGAATCTTCCCAACAGTAACACTTTCCTTCTCCACCATGTCCCTCACAAAATGTAGCTTCACATCTATGTGTTTTGTTCTTTCATGGTAGCCTTGATGCTTAGCTAAGTGAATGGCACTCTGATTATCACAGAATATAGTGACATTTTCTTGATTCACCCCAAATTCAGACAGAATTCCCTTCAACCACATACTCTCCTTGATTGCCTCTGTCAAAGCTACATATTCAGCTTCTGTTGTAGAGAGTGCAACCACTGACTGGTGTGTTGCTTTCCAACTGATTGCTGTGCCAAACAAGGTGAACACATAACCAGTCAATGACTTTCTGGTATCTACATTTGCTGCAAAATCAGCATCAACAAATCCCATTAAGGCTGCCTCACAATCAACTTTCTTCTTGAACTTCAATCCTTTGTTGATAGTTCCTCTAACATACCTTAAAGCCCACTTCACAGCCTCCCAATGAGATCTTCCTGGATCACTCATGAATCTGCTCACAACACTCATTAGGAATGTTAGATCAGGCCTGCAGCAGACCATTGAATACATAATACTTCCTACAGCACTAGCATAAGGAGTGGTCTGCATCTGTTTTAGTTCTGAATCATCCTTTGGGCTCTGAGCAATGCTTAACTTCAGACCTTGCTTCATTGGTGTTGTAACTGGCTTGCTTTGGTTCATATTGTATCTGCACAGCACCTTGTTCAAGTATGAAACCTGAGTCAGTGTGATAACACCTTCATGTCTAACTCTTTTTATTTCCATTCCCAGAATTACTTTTGCTTCCCCAAGATCTTTCATCTCAAACTCAGATTTCAGCATCTTTTTCACACTTCCAATGCCTTTCTTTGAGTTGCTTGCAATGAGCATATCATCAACATATAGGAGCAAGTAGATGACAGTCTCACCTTCATGCTTGAAATACACACAGCTGTCAAACTCACTTCTTTTGAAGCTGTTTTGCATCATATACTCATCAAATCTCACATACCATTGCCTGGGGCTTTGCTTCAGTCCATATAGAGACCTTTCCAGCTTGCAGGCTTTCTGTTCAGCATTTTCTATATGGACACCATCTGGGATCTGCATATATATTTCCTCCACCAGTCTGCCATGTAGGAAGGCTGTAGTGACATCCATCTGGTGCAATTCCAAGTCATACTGAGCTGTTAGTGCCAATAGGATTCTGATGGAACAATGCTTGACCACAGGTGAGAATATCTCATTGTAGTCAACTCCCTCTTTCTGAGAAAATCCCTTAGCAACTAGTCTTGCTTTGAATCTTACTCCATCGTTTTCTGTCATCCCAGGCTTCTTCTTGAACAGCCATTTGCAACCCACTAGCCTCTGATTTTTAGGCTTGAGGACAATTTTCCAGGTCTGATTTTTGTGTAGGGATTGTAGCTCCTCTTCCATTGCCACTATCCATTCCTCTTTCTCAGGGCAGCTGATTGCTTCAGAGTAGTTTTGAGGCTCATAGGACTCCACCTCAATTGCTGAGTATAGGGCAAATGCAACAAGGTCAGTCTGTCTATATCTTATTGGTGCTGTGATTGGTCTTCTTTCTCTATCTCTAGCCAGCATATAAGAGCTCTGAACCTCAGTATCTTCATGCTTATCAGAGTCAATTTGATGTGGCTCAGAATCTGCATCAGCTCTATCACTCTGTTGGATTAGTTCCACTGATGTGGTAGCCTTCTCTTCATCAGGGTTCATAGGAAATTTAGATTCATCAAAAGTGACATCTCTGCTCACTATACACTTTTGATGATCAATAGACCACAACTTATAGCCCTTTACTCCAGTGGGATATCCAATGAACACACATTTGATTGCTCTAGGCTCCAGTTTGTCCTGCTTCACATGAGCATAGGCCAAGCATCCTACAGCTCGAAGGAATGAGTAGTCTGCTGGTGAGCCTGACCACATCTCCTGTGGTGTTTTGAAATTTAAGGCAGAGTTTGGGCTTCTATTCAACAAGTAAGCAGCTGTGCTTACTAGTTCACCCCAGAAAGGCTTTCCCAGTCCTGTGCTGCTCATCAGACATCTTACCCTCTCTAGTAATGTTTGATTTAGTCTTTCTGCAACACCATTTTGTTGTGGTGTGCCAGGGACTGTTCTATGCCTCACAATTCCTTTACTCTTGCAAAATGATTGAAACTCTTCTGACAGGAACTCAAGACCATTATCAGTCCTAAGGTTCTTCAGCTTCTTCCCAGTCTTAGTCTCAACACCAGCAACCCATTCTTTGAATTTGCCACAGGCCTCATCCTTTGATTTCAGGATATATATCCATACTTTTCTTGAGTAGTCATCTATTATAGACATGAAGTACCTGCCTCCTCCTTTGGTGAGTACCTTGGCTGGCCCCCAGAGATCAGAGTGAGCATATTCAAGGATTTCTTTGGTGGTGTGAGTTGCTGTAGTGAATTTTTGCCTTCTTGCCTTCCCAAAGATGCAATGTTCACACATAGAAAGTCTGCTGATCTTATCTCCCATCAGAAGTCCCTGCTTCTCTAAATGCTGTAGGCCTTTCTCTCCAACATGAGCTAGTCTGCTGTGCCACAAGTATGTGTTATCTTCCCTTGAAGTGATCTGAGCCATCCCAATAACTGTACTTCCTATCAAGAAGTACAGTTCATTCTTCTTGGCACCTTTGATCACAACCTTTCCTTCCTTTGACACAGTGAGCTTGCCTTGTTGAGATGTAAACTGATAGCCCTTCGAATCAAATAGTCCTAGGGAGATCAGGTTTCTTCTTAGGTCAGGCACATATCTTACATCTGTTAGGGTCCTGACAACCCCATCAAACATCCTGATCTTTACTTCACCTATTCCCATCACCTTGCACACTTCATCATTTCCTAGCAAGACTGTGCCTCCATCTCTCAGTTTTAGCTTGGAAAACCACTCTTTGATAGGTGACATGTGAAAACTGCAACCTGAATCCAATACCCATTCTGTGCTTATTTCTGTAGAAGTAATACAGAGTGCTTCACTGAATTCAAAACCAAGATCTTGATTAACTTGGTTTGCTTGATGCTTTTGAGCTTTCTTGGCATCTTCTATTGCATAGTTAGCCATCATGTCCTTCCATTTGGGGCAAGACTTCTTGAAGTGGCCGGTTTCTTGACAGTGAAAACACTTCAGGTTAGGATTTCTGGGAACTTCAGCCTGCTTCTGATGAGTCTTTCCTTTGAAGTTTGGTTTCTTGCCCTGGTTCTTATATGGATTGAACTTCTTGATGTGCAGTCCTTCTCCATTTGCTTGTGACTGCACATTCCCAGAAGTTTTCTGTAAGTCTTTCATTTGAGAGCAATTTGAACTTCTTCAAGGGTGATGGATTCTCTGCTCCCAAACAGCAGGGTGTCTTTGAAGTTTTCAAAAGACTTTGGAAGGGAAGACAGCAGGATCAAGGCCTTATCCTCTTCTGTAAGTTGAACTTCAATGTTTTCTAAATCATCAATAAGTTTATTGAACTCATCTACTTGCTTCAAAATGGATCTGTCTTCCAACATCTTGAATGAGAACATCCTCTGCTTCATAAACAATCGATTGGCAAGAGTTTTCAAGTTGTAAAGATTTTCCAACTTCTGCCACACTTTGGTTGCTGTTGTTTCCTTTGAGACCTCTCTCAAGGCTTTATCACCTAGGCACAAGATGATCAAGCTATGAGCCTTTTCTTGGATTTGAGCAAGGTCTTCAGCCTTTTCTTTTCCAGTTGCATTTTCTTCCATCAAGGCAGCTCCCAAACCTTGCTGAATCAGGAAAGCCTTGACCTTCATCTTCCACAGGCTGAAATCAACCTTGTCTGTCAGCTTCTCAACATCAAACCTTGTTGATCCCATTCTTGATTGGCTGCTGGTTTCCCACAGACGGCGCCAATTGTTGGTTCATAAACAAGAAACAGCAGCAAACAACCAAGCAATGAAGAACAAATACAGAAAAATGAGCAGAAACTGTAAGATGATGAACACAGAATTTAAGTGGTTCGATCAAGAGTGATCTACATCCACTATCAAGAAAGAAATGACGCTTTATTAATCTGCATATACTTCTATAGAAATTGCATGAGATTCAATCGAGTAATATGATTGAATCAGCTTCAAACTTAAGCTAAAACAAGAACACAAAGCTGCTGCTCTCTCTTCTCTTTCTTTCTTGATTGCTGAAAACTGAAATCTTTTTTTTTTCTTCTTCCAATAATTGCTTCACAAGAGAGCTTATATACTCCACAAAGTAACTGCTATCAACAACCAATGCCATGTGGATATCTTCAGCTCCAATCAATCAACACACCTCAGAAACAGATTTCCTCCAACTGCTGAAATTAACTAACTTTTGAAACTGAATTTCCTAACTGCTTGCTAACTGACTGGAGCTTATTTTCAAGTTCTTTGCTGCTTCAGAAAATGCTTAAGAAAAGGGGATGATCATGCACCGTTGATCACTCCACCTCTGATCATAAATGGAATACTCAATTATGAGCTACAAAGCTTTGCTCATAATCAACAATTCTTTTCAATATACACCAGCATACCATCTATAAAGAATTCATCTTCCATCTTGTTATGAAGCATACATAATCTTGAGCTATCATATAATTATAACGAAAAATAATGTATTCCACCCCATAGTTTAAATATCAAACAAAATACATGAATACATATGAATTTTAAAGGAAGGAGAATAGTAATAATAACAAATTAACAATAGTATATATGAAAAAACAAAAATATAAATGTGACATTACACTTAGAGAATGAAGAATAAAATGAAACACTACATACGAGAGAAGTCAATAAATATGGGTTTGCTTTGTCACAAAATTGTGCAGAGAGTGCCAGAAATGCTCCCAATGCTGAGTGCTAATTCAAATGCATGAAGTGCAATTTTCCATTTGCTCTGAAATGTATCAAGAAACCAAAGATTATGCTCTACAAAACAAATGGGCAATTAATCTAGAGGGTTATCAAAAATACTTTTATAGAATATATAATTGGAAATTTTCCAACTTATGCTCGTTAACGTTGATCATGTTCAGTATATAACTTTTAACTTTATAACTTTTTTTATATTGACCTCAAACTTTTCTTTTATTCAATTTATGTTCAATTTTATCGGAATTTTAAAAACACGTCGTAAGTTGTTCAATATCAAAATTTAGAAGTTATATAAAATTAGAGGCTTTATTTGGGATGAGATCAAAGTAATAGATATAAAATTGATCTTTCCCAATTCTAAATGTTCATAGAAATAAAGGAATGATTTGAGTACTTAAAAAAAGAGTGAGTTTTTTGTACATTAGATGCAGGTGCAACACAATTTAAAGTATTACTTATTTAACTATAAAGTATTACTTATTTAACTATAAAGTATCATTATTTTTTAAGGTTACTAATCAGAAGTAATACATTTTAAATAACAAGTAATACTTTATAATTAAACAAATAATATTTTATAATTAAACAAGTTATACTTTCAATCGTGTTGAATGTGTATCTAATGCACATAAATTTTTGTGTTAAAAAATGATTACTTAAAAAAATAAGACAAGAGAAGTTGAATATATATACTGACCCAATTATTTGATGTTGCGACAATTGCATTTGAAGAAGTAGGGGGGTGAAGAACATGTGTTGTCGGATAAGTGGTATGAACAATTGCATTTGAGGAAGTAGTCCAGCCCTGCCACAAAAGTCAGAATAAATAAAATGGAATTATTTATTTCCAAAATATTTTATAGAATTTGACTTATACATTATTGCAGAATAAATGTATTTTCCAAACACGATAAGAGAAAATATTAATTACAAAATAAAAAATCACACTTCATCTTACCTGATTAGTAGGGTTTACGGCGGATGTCTGTGCAGGACCTGAATCTCTCTTTGCTTGCAGCAATGTGTAGTTGTCCAGGAACTGAACACGACCGCCGTGATTATGATCGCTCTTTGACGATCGATAACAGTCGCGACAGAGATCGAACGGCGTTTTAGGGTTCTTAAAACACTCGACGCATGAGAAAAATATTCCCGGTATAAAGTTGCCGCAGCAGCCGCAGAAGGGGCGTCCACTTTTGATTATGTAATAGAGTGTCATTACCTCGTAGAAGTCGAGGGTGCCATTACCATCATGGTCGAGCTCGTTGAAGAAATTAGGGTTGCATATGTTTGTGTAACCTTCTTGTCTCATGAATGCTAAGAATTCAGAAATATCGACCCTCCTATCTCCATTTGTATCCATGGATTGGAAGAATTGGTATGCCAATGCCTGGACTTCGCCCGATCCTGCCCAGTAATGGGATTTTGCGATTTCGCTTAGTTCTTTCATCTCTTTCTGTTGGATCAATCATTGTAAGAATGTGATCAAAAACTCATTTCAGGATGCAGTTGCACCAATGCGTTACACAGTTATTGGTGATATGTTGTTTATGTCATATTATACATTCATTAATGGTTATGTATATTATATAATGGTGTAACTGTAGCAGAAATATTTCACAAATTACAGTAGAAAATTCAAATTGATAGTTAGAGACGGAGTTACGGTTTAGTTATGGCGGGAGCATAAAGAGTAGATTGTCACATTATAACGTGGGTACGGTTCTGCCTGTTTTAATTTTTGTTTCAAAACCAAAGCAACATATAGCTAGTTCCAATTCCTAGTTACTTTTTTTCTTCAAATTTTAAATTTGAAACTGTTGGTTTAAGTTCCGGTTGCAATTTGAAATTGAGTCGGCTGTTAAACAAACAATTGACATATAGTTCGAACTGTTGTTCCGACAGCAGAACTTGGACCGTGCCAAGGTCTTCTAACAATATTTATTCTTTATTATTATTATTATTATTATTATTATTATTTATTTTATTTATTTTTCTCTTTTTCAGATCTAATATAATGTTGTATGCTTATGATGAAATAGGTATATAAGTTTACTATATTAGTCCACATAATTGCAAGAATAAAGAATTTTTAGGAAAAGAAAATCCCTAATTCGCCACAAGAAAGAATATAATTATCATGATCTCAAACAATAAGAAAAGAAATTTAAAAAATTATATTTAAAAATTGCAACAACAACAATATTTAAGTTACAAAAAAATCAAAGTAATTTATTCAAAAGTTTCTATTTTTGAAGAGAATATCTTACTCAAAATTGAGAGAAATACATATTATCTAATAAAGATATAATTTGGATAATCAAGGAACGGCAATAACCTACATTTAGTATTTTTAGCCTTTTTAAAGGAATTTTATAATGACTTGTTAAATAATATAAATTTTAAGGAAGACAATTGCATGATCAATAAAGTTTTTGTTACTCTCAAAAGTGAATAAAATTATTAACTTACAATAATTTATATATATATATATATATATATATATATATATATTAGATATTTTTATCAAAATCGATAAGCTCGACATTGGCACTTGAAATTCTCTCACTTATTTTGCGTTGCAATCTCATTTTGCATTTTAGAAATAATGCTGTACCTCAAAAATACGAAATTGATCCTCTTAGAAGGAACATTTTACATTTTCTATCGAGCATTAAATTTGCAACTAAATCCTAATAAATCTTCCATTTTTACAAATTAAATCATCCGATCACTTAAGATTGAAAGTACGGCTAAAACAAAACAAAACAAAGCAAAAACAAAACGGACTACTTGTCTACTTACCTTCCTGTCACTTGTTTCTGCAGCGGCTGTACGTTCCCGGAAAACCATGATGAGGGAATGATGATCCAACATGTAGTTGGAGGAATGCTCGTGGGCCGACAAGTCTCCCAGGCGGTAACAAACACAGCAAAGATCGAATGCGCCGGGGCCTTTTCCCAGACAAAGCAAGCATGAAAAGTACGGGCCGACGAGCAGTTCCCAGCACCCGCCGCACCTGCCCACGTTTACCTTCTTCTCCATGTAATAAAGACATAGGAACTCGTCGAAGTCGAGGGAGCCGTCGCCGTTTCTGTCGAGCTTGTCGAAGAAGGAGTCAGCGCGCAGCCACGAGCTCACACACTTCTTGAATTCATGGAGGCTTATCTGTCCGTCGCCGTTCACGTCTAGTTTCCTGAACAGCTCCCTCACGGAGGTTTTTTCACCTGCGCTTGCTCGCTCGTAGTAGGATCTTGCAATTTCTCTAATCCCTTCCATCTTAGACACTCTCTCTCTAGCTATCTCTGTCTCTCTGATGAAAATATCTTATTACAGTTAAAAAGATGAGTAATGGTAGTTGACTCAGTGGCTACAAATTATTGCAACATGTAGGAGGAAGCTCTCAGATATGACTTTGTCGGGTTTAATAGTTCAAACCGAGTATGTCCTTTTTTTTGTTTAATTATTATTATTATTATTGAATTATTTTGGATTTTGATTTTTATTTTATAAGCGTGATGTCAAATATATGATCTCTATTATTATGGATTTATTATAATATTTTTAATTTTGAATTTCGTTTAATTATTAATTTTAAAAAATTATGTCACACTTGTAAGTTCTAATTTCACTTGCCATGAGTGGCAGTGCCACATAAGTAATTTTTATTGAATTTTTTAAATTGTGACAAAATTGAATATAAATTAAACAAAATAAAATATTGAAAGCCATTATAAACAAACTCATAAAATTAAATTTTATACACTAAACACAACTAAAATTAACGAATATAAATTAAAATCCCCTCCCTTTTTTTTTTAATATTCAGTTGGTCAAGTAGGTAGGGTTAATTGTCATCTACTAAATTAAATATTTGAATTTCATTGAGACTAATTTCGAGAGAGGACAATTTCGATTATTTACTAACTTTTTTGTTATTCGAATTGAATATACCTTTTTCACCTGGAATTGAGATTATTTAATCTTGAATGCCATATCATACACTTCACCAGCGATTTATGCTAAGTTGAAATAATATTTATTGTTGTTCTATTAGCACAACTAAATAATTAAATAATAGTATTTATTTATTTAGAAAAATTAAGTTAATAAAATAATAATAATATTTTTAAATAAATAAATAATAATTTTTAATTAACAAATAATAGCATCCAAAGAGGAACGTGCGAGGTGACTTAGCTACAGTTTAATCATGGAGGTAGTTTCAATAATATCCAAAAGTCATGTTTTGACTTTTATCTAAATATAAGGGTTGGTAGAGAATATATGTTCTTCAGCCATTTCTCAAACGTTTTTGTATTGATTCAATACTTTAAAATTAATTATTTATTTTATTCATTTAACTTTTCTACAATTATAAATTTGCTTCTCAAATTTCAAACTACAAAATAAATAAAACTTAACTCTAATTAAATTTGTAAATTTAAAAGTTGAAAATTTTATAATATCAAAAAGTCTGATATGAACCTTAGATCATGACATGAGGTCGATAATTGTTGTGAGCAGATTATAATCATATTTATTATTCGTAGCTATTTATTGATGTTGTGAGGTCAATGGATTATGGATATGTTTTGTAATTTGGAAAATTGAAGATAATTAATAATTGCAATTGCATTTATAGAGAATAGATAAAAGAATTTAGAAAGACTGTTCTATTTTCTATTTTAACTTATATTTGTCTTGTTTCAAAATTCGTTAAATAGTTTTGAAAATGTTTTTTTTGTGGAATTATTGTTTTTAAATTTTTTATTAAATAACTATTTCAACTGCGAAC
The DNA here is from genome assembly GCA_028749325.2 of Caryopteris x clandonensis. NCBI lineage: Eukaryota > Viridiplantae > Streptophyta > Magnoliopsida > Lamiales > Lamiaceae > Caryopteris > Caryopteris x clandonensis. The sequence continues at coordinate 1,383,996 of JAPYKT020000015.1, forward strand.
AATTTATTTATTTATTTTCAATATTTCTCACATTTGTTTCAGATAAAATTTAATTAATTTTACTATTGAATAAGTGAGCTATAAATGTAAATATATGAAATGTTGGATTAAACTCGATATATATGACAAAGGTATCTAGAAAATGTGAAGTTCATATGTAATTGTGTCATGCCACGTAGGATGCAACACCTAATAATTTAGGTTATGTTGTATTTATTGCATTCATTCATTTTAGGGTTCATTGCCTATTAAATCCTAATCTTTGATAAAATTTGTATTTTAGTTATGATTTTATAATTTTATATAAACACTATTTCTCTAATTTTTTTAAGTTAAAATACATGATAGTTTTATGTTGAAATTTATTTTTTATAGTTAACTTTTATATATTATTATTATCATTATTATTATTATATTTGAAATACTCTCTATGAAATAATATATAAAAAATTATGTTTTGTATGTTATGTATGTTACATATGAAATATTATAAAAATATAGTACCAACAAAAATGTGTTTATAATTTTGAGTTAATTTAATGTCTAATCATGTACAAAAAAATAAATTAATATCACATTTATAAATTAATTATAATTCAAATTAAAATTGATGTTTTTTAATCTAATCATGATCCTGACTTCACATGTTTAAGTAGACGAACTATAATAATAATAATAATAATAATAATAATAATAATAATAATAATAATAATAATAATAATAATAATAATAATAATCATAATAATAATAATAATAGTAATCATGATGATAATAATAATGATGATAATAATAATAATAATAATTTAAGCTAAACATATCAAAAAATTCAACATAAGCTTGTTATGTTAAAAATAAAAAAATCATGATAAAATAAAAATTTCATCAAAAACTGTTATTTTTTATGCAATTATCCCTTTTCTGCATTACATTAAACTCCAATTAATTTGGGCAGAGTCATGTATGTTGAAATCCCAATTTCCAATCTTTAAAGCTATGTAATTTAAAATTGAATTACGTGAAGCTGAAAAATTAATTATCCAGTAAAGATAAATTAATATTTGAAACATTTTTGGACACTATCTTCTTGAATATCTTCTTGAACATGATGGAATTCGTTTGACAAAGGATAGACCTCTTCAATTTTTTGTTTAAATTGGATATAATTTATATATGTTTGATTTTGTCTTGCTACTTGACAATGATTATGTCATGATGATGAACTCATAATATATAATTTTTATATTTTCACCAATTTATTTTTACATGAAATAAATAAGATCGAACAAATAGCATAAAACATAATTTTACATAATATTTGAGTATAAATAATTAAAAATAGCTGGTATACATTTATCTATATATGTTTGCAATATATCATTATAAATTTTTTGAAATCTATTACAATATAAAAATAATTTTGTTTGAAAGTCCAAAGTATCATACAATCAAGACTAAAGGAGATAAAAAAATAAAAAATAATAAAAATCATGACATGCAAATTTTGAAAAGAATTAGAGGCATAGTGGGTTTCTTGTGTCCCCTTATATAATCAAATATAATAAGGATATTATAAGCATAACGATAATTGGGCGTACGTATTTCACTTTCATATTAGCCCAAAAGCATATAAGCATCAAATATATAATTTCTTTTTACTTGTAATAAATTAAATTCTATATGTGTGTATATATATATATATATCCAATTCAACTCGAATCTATACCTTTTATGCACTTGTTTACTTTTTTTGTTTTAAAGAATATTATGTTTTTTTTGGTAATTAGTCAAATAAAAATAATATTTTATTATGAAAAGTAATATTTTAATCATGAAAAATAATTACTCTTTGAAAAAATTTAAAACAATACTATTTTTATTGAAAAATTATTAAGTTTTGTGTATGCCTAACAAATTCGATGAGGGCGGATTTTTAGGTCAAATTCACAAGTATTTTTTATTTTATTTTTTATCGTAGTGTGATCGAAATCAGCTTACTTAAATGTAAGAAGATTCATACAATTGGTACAGAGAGAACAAACTTTTATGTCAGTAATAATAATACTCTACTCCCACGTTCCAAAAGAAGGTCTTGTTTCAAATATTCCTTAAAAAGAGTATTGTTTCAATAGTAGAAGTCTCGTCTTACTAGTGCAAGGTATAAAAAATTTAATTTGCACAAATAAATTATATGTGATTAAAAAAGTAATAACAACAAATAAAAAAAGTCATATATTGTGAATTTATAAAAAAATTATATATTAACAAATTGACCAAAATAAACAGTTATATTCTTATTAAATATAATATTTTTTTTGTTGCGAGACGGAGGGATTAATAAATTGTGGTGTGCTTTATAAATTGTATTTTTCTTATGTTAAGCCCTTAAAATCTTGAATGTAAAATAAATATAAAACTTAGCATTATGAATGTATGAATGAAATATTCCTACAATGTATTTGGTAAATATGGGAGCGCATCAAGTCGAAACATTTTGCATTACATCTGCAGCATTTGAGCGCCTTACAAAAAAACACGCATCGGCCTACTTCGGCAAATGTCTGTCGGAATTCTAATTCTTCCTTTTACCACGTGATGATTATTTATAGTACAGATAGTGCTGCTACTGTCGGCTCAGCACTGGCGGGAATGACCTCCGCTACCTCTACTTCTCAATTGCGCACAGAAACCAAAACAAACATGTTCAGGCTTACGGCCAAAAACGCCGTCGTTCTTGTGCCCCGGTGGCGCTCTCTCTCCTTCCTTCTCAGCCCTTCTCTCCACCGCTCTCTCTCCCCGTTCAACTCTCCGCCACTGTAACCAACCTCTCCCCTCTCTCTGCCATTGTGTATAATTTATCTGCTTCTGTTTATGGTTATTCTTCAGCTGCAGTTAACTTTACTGGCTTCCAGTATGGTATATCTGCATAATCATTTGTTTTCTGACTGTGTTGGTAAAGGTTTTTTTCTCGGTGGGTGGGTGGGGTTGATGCTTAAGACATATAGGAAGTTCTTTATGTTTTAATTGGATTGCTCAATTTGGCATTTCAGCGTGGGTATTTTCCTGAATGTGATGAATACTTAATGGAATATCGGCACAAGAAGGGGCAGAACATAATCTCTCTGAGTTTTAGTTGCAATAAGCGATGGAAAGCATTCATGGGCACTAAAGATTGACAAAACTCCTTTTAAATCTTGGTCTGTTGAGGAAAGTTCCAACAGAATTCTTGGATACTGTTATGGAGAATACCAAGAATAAGTTTTGTCCTTATTTTGATTTAGATGAGAAGCCATAAAATGTTTATTTGAAAATGGTTGCATTAGAATTTTGCTAATTTCACGTCTAGCTATTTTTCCCTATTCACCTATATTAAAGGTTGTTTATGATTTGATAGGAAGCGAATGTGGATAAAGAAAACCACCCTTTACTCAATGAATTTTGTATCCACCAAGTTAACGGAAAATAACTGAATATTGAGTAGCAAGCAGAATTGGCTTGCTCCAAGAGTATATCAGGTCTTGTAGTATAGTGGTGAAAAAGTATGGCGATCTAGGTTCGCTCATTTAACTGTGGTGAAAAAATGTTTGGTGTCTTGCCTAATGAATAAGCTATTTGAATATCCAACATTTTGTTCTGCTTGCTAACAGTTTCTTAAAAGAATTGTAAAGACGTTAGGTCTTGTAAAGGATTTCTTTTGGTCCCCATTGGGAAAACACTTAACTTTTTGGATTTATTTATCATGGATTGGTTTTCTTTACTATGTTATGTTTTGGGAGCAACATGCATTATATGTTTTTCCTCTCTTGTGGTTAACATGGCCTTTTGGAACAATGTTTTTCTAGCTTTTCTAGGTTTTTATTTGCTTACATATATTTATTTTAAAATGTTATATCTAAATTTTAGTGCCAATTGCTCTCGCCTAACAGCATCAGACAACCTGAGCGCATTTTTTGCTTCAAAGCAAGAAAGCTTTATACACAAGCAAGTAGAAAAGTCAAACAATCCAAAATTTCCATAGAAGAGAAAGATTATGCTCATATAATCTGGTGGAAAGAGGTTCGATATCATATTCTCGTAGTATGCTACATAAATTAACCAGCAACAAGTTGAAGCTTATATTTGTCATGCTATGATTTGCTCTTCTTCATGGAAATATCATTTAAGTTTTACTCTTTTTTTTCCCCGTGCCTCAGAGATTGCAGATGTGCAGAAAGCCTTCTTGTGCTCTGCTGGTTAAGCGGCTGGCATTTTCTAATTTGCTGGGGCTTGATACTAGCTTAAAGAATGGAACGTAAGATCTAAAATTCCCTTTGCATCAGAAAAATAAAAGTTCCAAGCTTCTTCTTTTTAATTATTGGTCAAATGTTATATTTATTTAAGGCAGGTATGCCATTATTTTGAAAAAAATAGATAGTGCATTTTTTTGTCCAGGTTTGAACCTTTTTATGGCTGAATAGATAAATTGTTTTATTTACATTTGTGTTTTATATGGAGAATGAATATGCGGCATGTTAGAAAAAATTACCATAACATTATGAGATGAAGTGTATTTAATAATTTCTTTCCTGATTATATTGTAGCCTCAAAGAAGGAAATCTTAATTGGGAAATGTTGCAATTCAAGTCAAAATTTCCACGTGAAGTTTTGCTATGCAGAGTATGTTTACATTGTTTTTCCTTCTTGTTTATATTGTTTATTTTACCTTAAACTTTGAATTCTGATTTCATACATTCGCTCAAGGTCGGCGATTTTTATGAGGCGATAGGTGTTGATGCGTGCATTCTTGTGGAATATGCTGGTTTAAATCCTTTTGGCGGTTTACGTTCAGACAGCGTCCCAAGGGCTGGTTGCCCTGTGGTGGTACTTATTTTCTAGATGTATTATTGGCACTTGATTGGGGTTAAGATGAAGAGTTATCATCCCATCATTGGGGTCCATTTCATTGCCTTTTAATCACCATCATATTGGAACTTCTTTACTTCTTCATCGATGCTTAAATTTTATGTAATGAGATTGATGTTTTTTCCTCTCACTGGACTATAATTATCACCTGCTATATTTGATTTGAATTAATGCAATTTTGGCTTATAATTATTATACTATTATGATTATTTTAAATAATTGTTGAACACATAATTGATTATATATTGGTGTTGTTTAATTATCTGTATGGGAATGTTTGAATTAGTCTGTGCAAATTCTACATTTAAATTTCTTAGGATCAACAATATTTATGCAGGCAATGCAATTACAATTTTGTGAAAAATGGCAGCTTGCTTTTCCCACTTAGTGTATTTGAAATACAAGTAGTCAGATAATCAACTCTCATAGATATGTTTTTCCTTATAAGTAATTGTTTTCCTGATGGAAAAAAAAAAGCTAGTCAAGTAAGCAAAAAGAAAGTTGGTCTGTAATATATTGATTTTGGTAATAAAAAATATCTCAAGGCTGGAAAACTCTTGTAATCATGGTGTTTTAAGGGACCTTTCAACATTGAAGGACATTAGCTTGCTTGAGGGCTTTGAAGATGGAGAAAGTTTAATTTCATATAAAAATCTCAATCTACTTGCAGTTGTTGCGAATATTTATTATGTTCTTGAAATTTTTTATTATGGTGATTTATTTTCAACTTAAGGGACTTTGAGTTGTTTATGCAACCGAGCAATTTTTTCTGCTAATAATAGAGTTCCTCATAGCGGGTAGATTCAGGTCTTTGAGGAATAAAAAAAACCGCTTGAAAAATAACATTTTTGTTTGGGACTAAATTATTGAACAAGAGTAGCTTAAGACAAACATTTCTAGCATGTTAAATGTTCCAAGTTGCTTGTTTCTTCGACATGGTATTTGGGCACTTATATCCGATGGAAGGCTTGTTTGGAAAAGAAATGTACATATCAGTGAAGAATGAAATCTTTGGCTGTTTGGTGAAGAAAGTCAGCATGCATCCCTTGTGGTCCGCATTTGGATACTTTTCTAGTATTTTCTCCACAGACACATTTGTTGTCTTGAAATATTCATGTGTAAATGTTCTTATTCGTTCCTAACTATTTTCTTTTGGGATCCACATGTTGACGTTTTGCTTTCTTAACCTTGCAGAATTTACGACAAACATTGGATGACCTGACTCGTAATGGGTTCTCTGTAGTGAGTATTGTGCCTTGATATTTTCTGCTTTCCCTGAAATAGTGGTTTATGAGTGCATCCCAATCCGAAATCCCTGAGTGGGAGAAATTTAGTGACAAGATAAACTTAGATTTTCTCTAATTGGATTGTGAACTTTTATTCCATCATGGATAGATAATTTGAAAAACATTGTTCTTGTTTTGTCATTTTATAGTGCATAGTTGAGGAAGTTCAGGGTCCAACTCAAGCTCGCACACGCAAAAGTCGTTTTATATCTGGGTAATTTCGTATATTCGTATATTGACTTATCTTTGAGTTGGCTTCATTTTCTTTCGTTGCAAAAGTCGTTTTATATCTGGGTAATTTTGTATATTGACTTATCTTTGAGTTGAGTTCATTTTCTTTGGCTGCCACTCTTTATGTTCTAATCCTACTAGAATTTTCTCCTCATGACAACCAACCATTCGAAATTAAATTAGATTAGAGAATTTGTAATACATGTTTGATTTCTGCAGAAATTTGGTAGGACACCGGGTTTCAATCTCTGAATTTGTAATACATGTTTGATGTATCCTGTAAAGTTGTGCTTCTACAGTTTACTTGGATACCTTTCTCTCATGTACTGAATGCGTTTATTTTAACCCATAAAAAGAAGTTATTGAGTGCCCCTAGTCTTCTAATTTATTAACTCAAAAAACTTTGGAGCTTTATCATCCTAACAAGCACAGGCTTTATCTTCTCTTATGGCACTCAATGTCGCTTAATACAGTTGCAGAATCTTGTATGGAAACTGCAATCATTCCATGATCATGGGCATGGGGTAGGGGGAGAATGGGGCACTTGGGTAAAATTTGCATGTAAGCTTGATGTTATCATGCAGTTTTCTAGGGTATACTATTTGATTTTTGGAGGTACTGCTTTTGGTGATCAAATTTGTTTAGAGGGCAAGTCGTGACACTCTCTTTCCTGAGGTTATTTTGATTGTTGAATTATGCTATTTTCATGCCTCAACACAACTTGTCTAGCTTGCAAAATTTTTGTACAACCATGTTTATTTTGGAGAGAACTTAGTTTCATAATCAACCAAGCACTTCAAATGAAGAACACCCTTTGAAATTGGCATAATTTATCTATTATTATTTTAGCCGTCAATTTCACAAGTTGGTTAAAACTATCCGTTCTTTACCACCCACATGAACTCTGTATGCTAGCCTAAATATCAAGGAACCATATTTCTGCTTTGGTCCTGCATGATTGACCTTTCTTTTAACATTCTATGGCCCTAACTTCATACTAGTTTTCAGGCATGCGCATCCTGGAAGTCCTTACGTGTTTGGACTTGTTGGAGATGATCATGATCTAGATTTTCCTGACCCGATGCCAGTAGTAGGTATGCACTAAGGGAATCTCCTTCAAAAGAACCTTTTTTTCTATTAAAACCCTTTGAACAGATTTCCTTGGGACTTGCTATTTGCAATCATCCTCCGCTTGAGATTCAATAATCATATTTTGTTGAATCGGGTTGTCAAGTTTTCTAAATGAAGGAAATAACTCTATGTAATTAAATTGAACAGAACAAGTGTCAAAACGGTGTTGAGTTGTCACTTACTATGCCGTAATTTATGATAATTGGCAACAAATGATCTTATTTTTGTCACCAAAACTTGTTTCACTCAAGGAATATCCCGCTCGGCTAAGGGTTACTGTATGGTCTCGATACTTGAGACAATGAAGACTTATTCTGCGGAGGATAATCTGACAGAAGAAGCGTTGGTCACTAAACTTCGTACATGCCGGTGCCATCATTTGTTCCTGCACACATCATTGAGGCACAACTCCTCAGGTCCGTAATACACTCTGCATCGGTCCTTGTGGACATAGTGCCTATTATTTGTTGAACGAGGCAACGGACTATTTTGAATCTTAGCTTTTTCAGATAATTGAGAATGATCCTCTGTAGCCACATTTATATAGTTTTCTAATCACATTTATCTGATGTTTAGATGGGGGAAAATGCTGTACGTTTTGACTAGCATGTGTTCACTTCAAGCTTCAGATCCTCCTTCATATCCAGTAAACATAGAAACTTGATGAATGAAAATACTGCAAGTGTCCTTATATAGTACACTATTCTGTATGCAATAGCTACCTGACTAAGATACTTAGGAATTCCTTCAACTTGGCATTGGTAGAATTCTCTAGGATCCTCTTGTCTTACTTATAAAGTTTGTACTTTGGAAGCTATTATTTCAAGAAACTCAGAACTGGATTGGTTGTTTTAACTTCCAAAGCTAGGCTTGATGGTTGAAATTCCATGATTACACAATCTTCTTATCTTCATGGCTTATATTGTGTTTCGTGTGACACCATTAAGCAGTTTCTGTGAAATGATGACTTATAGAATATCATCTTCACTTTCTTGATGAGAAATTCAGTTTGTGCTCCTTGAGAAAGAGGAGATAGTTGATCATTGTTTTGATTTGGGAGATGAACTTCTATAGCTATATCTTATTGTTACTCATATCTTTCGATATTCCAACCACAATGGCCACTTTGCAGGAACTTGTCGCTGGGGAGAATTTGGTGAAGGCGGGCTATTATGGGGAGAATGCAATGTTAGACAATTTGAATGGTTTGATGGTAATCCAATCGACGAGCTTTTGTACAAGGTCCTGGTTTGATCTTTTCAAGCATGTGCCTTGATTATTATTTTATCTGTATGGTGCATTTAACCTTTTCTAATTCAGGTAAGAGATCTTTACGGCCTTGAAGATGATATCTCATTTAGAAATGTTACAGTTGCCCCTGAAAATAGGCCCAGTCCTTTACACCTGGGGACAGCCACACAAATTGGTAATCCCAAGTACATACAGTTTGAATGTTGCTATAGTTGATCAGCGTCGTTAATTAATTCAAACTTTTTGACTTTTGTTCATTTGATCAATTAATGATATCTGTATCTATCATGCTAGCAGTCTGGAGAAATATTGAACAGAGCATAAGAATCCTTTCGTTTTATAAGTGGCAACTTGCAGAAAGATTTTGCATTAATATAGCTTTTGTTGTTTAATAGACATCAATGCCAATGGTTTCAGTTTCTGCATATGCTAGGGAGTTTATATAAATTGATGTACATTAAATAAGTGTTTTTTTTTTTTTTTTTTTTGTTTACTGCAGGTGCTCTCCCAACGGAAGGAATTCCATGTATACTCAAGGTTCTCCTTCCATCAAATTGTGCTGGCCTGCCTGTTATGTAAGTGAGAAGTTGAATGTGGATGAAACTCATCACATACACCACACTTTTTATCTGCATGATGCAGTTTCCCCAAAATCATCCTTAGTTCACAACTGTTAGCAAATTGCCCAGATTTGAGTCATTTGAGTGCTTTTGCCTTCTATCGATATCGAAAGTTTTCTTGTAGATTGGGAATTGTATCTTCTCTGCCTCTGGATTGTTCCTTCGTGTGTTTTGACTTTCTCACCATTGATACATATTGTTTCCCTACTTGTGTTTTTATCCTCGCAGGTATGTAAGAGATCTTCTTCTGAATCCTCCTGCTTATGAGATCGCATCAAAAATACAAGGTTAGTTATAAATGCAGAGCTTATGATAAGTTGCATTTATGTTTGATGGCTGTACTACTTTGTCCTCAATGAATTTCTATTCTGCAGATATTCCTTGATATTCAACAGTTTACTTATAGTTCATTCCAATAGGTCAAATTTGATCCTCTAGTTGGTTCAATGTGTAGGTGATACTTCTGTGTTTTTTGCACTTGAAATGGTAACAGCCTGTGATCTTGGCCCAATAACTTGATGTAAGGAAATAAGTTAACCTGATGTTTTCTAATATCAGCAATTGAAATGATCTCTCTGTTTTTCATAATTGTTTCTGGGGTGCTAGCCTTTTTTGTTTGCTTTTAGTGGTAAGAGAAGTTCGCTAATATTTATATGGCATGATGCAAGAGAAAATTGTATCCTGGGGTTTGAATTTATTTCTTAAAATTTGCTTCAGGTTGTTCTATTGGTGTTCATGCTTTGGTATTAACTTTGTGGCTGAAGTTTATCTATTTGACTGATAGCTGCAGCCCAAAGTCTCTTCTATTGAGTTAGTTTATTAAATTTTTTGTTCTTTGGGTATATACATTTTCGGAATCAAGTTATTTGAGGTAATTTCAGTTTTCTGATGCTAAGCCGCTATATTGTCCCATTTTATCTGAATCAACAGAGGGTTTGGTTTGAAATGCTTCTTTTACTCCTGTAGAAGATTGGTGAATTTGAACGCCGTATCACCAAAATATATGGACTTCTTTTATTTTATTAGTATGGTCTGTGTATTTAAATTTATTATTGTATCAGAATGCTGGTGTGACTTGACAAGTTTTTCCACATTACTTGAGTGTGATTCTTTTCATTTTGTTAGTTTCTGTATTACTTAATTTATGATCCTTACAGTGCTTTTTTTACTCTTCTCAGAAGCCTGCAAACTAATGAGCAACATAACATGCTCCATTCCTGAATTTACTTGTGTTCCTTCAGCCAAGGTTGGTTTCGTGATCTTGAGTTTACTATTAGAACTTAAAATTTTTGTTGCACGATGTTGTTAACTTTTCAATTATGAATGTTTTCCTAGTAAACTATGGGAGTGCTAAATGTTAAAATGTCACTATTTAGTTCTTTGCAAAATAAGGCATTGTCTATAGTTAAACCCATCATGCTTGAAGAATTTCAGCGTGATTTTGTTTACATAATCATTGTTGGTGTTCAGGCATGTCATGGCTTGCCCATCTTTAACATTACTATTCCAAACATTCATGCATAAAGTTGGAGCATGTAACTAGTAATCCTGTTTTTACTTGGTCCATATGTTCCAAAATGAGTTATTTCAGTCAATGCTTTGTTTTACACTAGTTACATGATCAAAATGGATACAGCACGAGCGAGAAATACAGAATCTTATAAAAAAGAAATAAGGATTTTATCTAGCTTCATTTTGGACACAACTTAATTTATTTAAAACTATGTTGATTAGATTTACCTCTGAAACTTTTATGATATCTATTGTCAAAGTTATACTTATGTAATCTCTTTCTTGGCTGTCGGCAGCTCATGAAGTTGCTTGAGTCGAGGGAGACCAATCATATCGAGTTCTGCAAAATAAAAAGTGTTCTTGATGATGTAATACAACTGTACACAAATTCAGAGCTCAGAGAAATTTTGGAATTGTTAATGAATCCTACTTGGGTGGCAACTGGACTGAAAGTTGAACTGGAGAATTTAGTAAGTTCCTTTTCTGATTACAATTCACCATTAATAGTTTAATTCTTACTTACAATGATTGAATGAAGCAATAACCTACACAAGTGCACATGCTTGAATGTATAGAAGTACATTCCCATTCTACTGAAATTTTAGGTGAATTTTTTGGGTATAATATCTATCTCTTTAATTTTAGGTGGATGAATGTAAATCAGTTTCTTGTAGAATTGGCGAGATAATCTCCTTTGATGGTGAAAACGATCAAAAGATAACCTCCTTGCCTGTAATCCCAAATGAATTTTTTGAAGACATGGAGACTTCCTGGAAAGGTCGTGTCAAGAGGATTCATTTAGAAGAAGATTTTGCCGAAGTGGATGAAGCTGCTGAGGCCTTATCTATAGCTGTAAGTTTGTCTGAGCCTGTTCAAGTTAATTGTATTAGTCATCATATCTTTTGATTACTACATGGGCATGACATTACAAGTCACTGACACTAGAACTTTCAATCAGTAGGATACTCCGCGCTTGAAGACGTGAGATTGAGAGTTATGATTAATCAGTTAGGGTAATATTTGATAATTTGAAGAAATAAGGTTGTACTTTTAACATGATAATCTAACTCTAAAAAGTTGAGAGTTGCAAGAATATGTTTAGTAGTTCTTGAAACTAAATAACTGAACTAGATTGAATGGCACAAGTTGCATTCAGTTTAAGAAAGGCACTAAGAAGTGGCAAAAATAAGGCAATAAAATTCTGAGATCACTCTCTTACTTGTGTTCCTTTTTTTTTTTTTTTTTTTTTTTTTTTTTTTTTAAGTTTTGAACTGTTCTTGCTAGGTTTTGGTTTTCTGTGAAAAGTAAGTTTGCTTTGTCAAACTTGAACCTTTTCTTTCTTGTTTTTACCCATAGATATGCCCTAAATTTCTACGGCACATCTTAAAATGTCCAGAATTTGTGTGCCTATTACATTTTGTCCACTTTCGTGACAACTGCTGTCATTCCCCAGCTACTGGAGAATATCTGTCCTTCATTGCGGTGAGTTTATGCGTAACAACCAGAGAAGTGGCCTGTAGCCAATGCTCATTTTGTCTAAAAACTATATGCTTTTGTAAAGTCATGGCATGATAGTGGATATGTTCGACTATGGAAGTTTTATACATTTAGAAGTCGTGATGTACCAAACCAGCTGGCAGGGCTTGACTTTTCACTGAAAAAATTCCTAGTAATATTTTACAGCTGTAAAATAATTTGGAAGCTTATGAATCCTTGCGTGTTAGAGCTCATCTGAATCCTTATGTGCTAGAGTTCATCTTATCTTAAATTTGAAATGGCTGTTAGTGTCACAACTGAGGAGGTGGATCTTTTATTTATTTATTTTAATTTTTGTTTTTTGAACATGGTCTTTTCAGACCTTTGTTTTCACACTCGTAATTCTTAATCAAGGGCTTACTAAGTTACTATAATAGTTTTCTTCCCGATCTCTGTGTATATAAAGATTTTGACGAGGAAACTGAATCACATGAAACTTGATCATTGTATTATATGTATTGACAGCCTGTTGGCAAGTTGATGATGTTTATACCCAGCTTTTAATCCCTTAATCCCAGAGCTCTTAATCCTAGATTGTACACATTATTGTGATAGCTTAATGCCCTTTTCCTCGCCTAGTTATTTGATCTACTCCATTGTAAAGGATATAAAGATTCTAATAAGCTCATTGACCAGTCCATTTTTTTGGTACTTTGGTACCTGAACTTTTAGCTATGAAGTCAATTTTCTGAATTTTTCCTGTCAATGAATTTCTCGAATTAGTGCCTGTGTAAATCTATACATCCCGTTCATGGATATTTGAAATAGATGCCAATATTTTCTAGATCGAAGAAGATTTCATCCCCATAATTTCAAGAATTAGAGCAACAACAGCTACCCTTTATCCACCAAAGGGAGAGATACTATATTCTCGTGAGCATGAGGCCGTATGGTTTAAGGGAAAACGTTTTACGCCATCTGTTTGGGCTGGAACCCCTGGAGAAGAACAAATTAAACAGCTAAGACCTGCCCTTGATTCCAAGGGCAAAAAAGTTGGTGAAGAATGGTTCAGCACAACAAAGGTGGACGATGCATTAGACAGGTAACCTTTATTGTTTATGGTGAAAATCAATGATTAATATTTTCTCTAGAGTTACCTCATGATCATTGTCCCTGACTCTGCATCAGGTATCATGAGGCTGGTAACAAGGTAAAAACAAAGGTGTTAGAATTATTGAGAGGATTGTCTACTGAACTTCAAACAAAGATCAACATTCTAGTTTTTGCATCCATGTTGCTTATCATTGCTAAAGCATTATTTGGCCATGTAAGGTTCGTCATACACACCTATTCTTTGATTAATATTATGTTTCTTCTTTCTGCATCATAAATTTATATTTAAAAACTGTCTGGAGCCTTCCCCTGATCTACCAATATATTTAAGAGTGTGATGATGTGATATCTGGCATGTTAATTCACTTTGCGCCATTGAATGCAAGAAAAGTGTGTTGTCAAATTTCTAAATATAGTAGTAATCGGAATAGAATTGCTTCTCTAGGGTGACTGATTAGTTTCTATTTCTAAAGATTCAATTTATGCTACCTAGCTAGAAATAATACTTAGAAGAGGCATTGAATATGGACTCATTTGGATTTGGCAAATTATGCATTCTTCTGATATTTAATCTGGCTCATTATTAGGAAAAGCATTTGACTTGATAACTTCTTGTGCAAATTTTAATTGGCTTTTATTATGGACTAAGACTTACATGCTATCCTCAGAACTACTACATTGCGTTGTTAGGGAAAATGGCAAATCTAATTTAAGGCACTGAGCAGTATTTCTTTCTTTCTATTTTTCCTTCTTCTGGTAAGATTGGCTGTCAGGAAATTTTACTTGCATCTTTGTACAAGGAAAAATATATCTTCACTTTGAACATTTTTCTTCTCTTACATGAACCACTAAGGATCATTTTTGTCTACCATTTTGTTCTCCAAAAACCATTCTGTGGGAGATACGTTAGAGTGAACTACTTATTGTTTTGATAAACACCTCTTGCTCTATATGTCAGATGAGACTGATTATATTGGTTGCATTGCTGATCCATTACCTTTCTGTCCTGTTGTCTTTTGTGGTTAATTTGTCATATTAAGTTCACTACCCACGCTCTGATCATTTGATGTTCAACACAGTGAAGGAAGAAGAAGAAAATGGGTTTTCCCCACTCTCACTCAGTATCAGAAATCTGAGGTAATCTACTGAAGTGCAAACATATTCACTAAGACCTAATCGTACTTGTGTGTTGATTTACTTTGCCTCAATCTTGTCCATGGGTTCTCAGTTTTACATTGTGGATCTCAAAATATGCTTGCTGAATCACCTAGATATTAATCAACTTGTGATTAAATTTTGCAACGGTTTCATTAAGGCAGTTTATGGTTTAAGTATTACGTTATATATGGTTATGTGCCAATCACCCCAACTTTTGCATATGATTTCATGAATCATGAACCTTGTTTCTCGTTATATTTCATGCAACCAATAATCTTTATATGTCATTATATTCTGCTCTCATTCACGGTTTAATGACTATTAGCATCATTGAGCCACATTTCATGTATACGAAGTTAGTTTTTTTGAGGATAGCATTTTGTTAGCCTTTTAGTCTAGTCTCTTTTCTTGGAAAGTAAGTTTAACAATTATGTCATTCAGTAAATTAAAAAACTCTTTCACTAATGTACTTTAACAATTATGTCATTCAGTAAATTTAAAAACTCATTCACTAATGTACTTTTCTATGGGTAATGGAAGGGCTGCGATAAAGCGATCACACATTCGAGTACCTCTCTAGATGTCCCCCATCCCCTAAACAGACAAATAAAAAAATGCCTTACTTTATCTATTCATTTCGAGAGATATGACGCATGTGTCTTCCTCAGATTTAGCTTATTCTGATTCCCAAAATTTGATATCTACATTATGCATGCTGCATGCAGACAGTTTCAATTTTGATTAGACCTATTTATCTATAATCTTAGATGCATTTGGCACTTATATTTACCTATAATTTGCATTTGCTATCATGCGTACCTATTGTCTAATGCAGTAAAAAATAACTGTACTTCAATAAAATATTCCGATATGTTGGAAATTCAACATAATTGATAATTTGGTAATAGAAAAAGACCAATAATTCATTCAGTCAACATATATTCATTGGATGCATGCAGGATACTGGAGCACTACATGGGTCTGAGGGCATGAAAATAACTGGGCTCTCCCCATACTGGTTTGATGCAGCTCAAGGTGGGGCAGTACAAAATAATTTCGAAATGAAGTCACTGTTTCTATTAACGGGACCCAATGGGGGTGGTAAATCGAGCCTTCTGAGATCAATTTGTGCTGCCGCCCTACTAGGAATATGTGGATTCATGGTCCCAGCTGAATCGGCTATTATTCCACATTTTGACTCAATTATGCTTCACATGAAATCCTATGATAGTCCTGCAGATGGAAAGAGTTCATTTCAGGTGACCTTTTCTTTTCCCCCATTATTGTAAATTCTTGAATTGTGCAAATTAATGTATTGATCCACAAAAAACTAGTGTTTGCACATATTTGCAAAAAAAAAAATAAAAAATTAAAAGATATTCGACATTACTTCCAAATGCATATGATAGTTGCTGTGCATATGAATACAACTGATTTCTAGTGGAGATAGTTACTGGTGACGGTATTGCCTGTTTTCAAGATTGAGTATTCTTTCTTTTTATTATATCATTTATGTTGGCTGGTGTGGAAATTCCTTTTATCTTTTCGCTCTGTTCGTAACTGTCTGCTTTTCAAGTCCTGACTCGACAAATTCCCGTTAGTGGCATCAAATTTTCCTAGTTTGGAATTGGGTCATACCAACACAAATTTAGTCATAATTTTCAATCTCTTGTTTCCAGGGAGTTCCCCACAGAATTTTACTTTCTCTTGTTTCCTGCTTCTTCTTCATAAGCTAGTTCAGAATATCCACTTGTGAAATTTTTAGTAACCGAGATTGAAGGTACACTATCGATTGAACATTCTTATTTAGTTGATTTATATAAGAAGAGCTCCACATCCAGTTAGGGTGAATTAATGGGCTAATAGTTGTCTGAATTGGCATTAAAGAATTCTTGCAGTATAACTAATCTTTATGTTTGTCTTTGTGTTAATTCTCTCAGGTTGAAATGTCAGAAATTCGTTCTATTATTACTCGAGCCACCTCAAAGAGCCTCGTGCTTATTGATGAAATATGCCGAGGGACTGAAACAGCAAAGGGCACATGTATAGCCGGGAGCGTCATCGAAACTCTTGATGCTGTTAGATGTCTGGGAATAGTCTCCACCCACCTTCACGGAATCTTCGACTTACCACTTAAAACAAAAAACGTCGTCTTTAAAGCCATGGGAGCAGAGTTAATGAACAATCAAACAATGCCAACATGGAAATTGATTGATGGTATCTGCAGAGAGAGCCTTGCATTTGAAACAGCTCAGAGAGAAGGGGTTCCTGAAGAAGTAATCCGAAGAGCCAAGGAATTGTACGCTTCTGTTTATGCAAAAGATGCATTAACTAGAGATGAGCCAAAATCAAAGCCATTATCTATTTCAAGTGTAGTTCGTGAATCTAAAAGAGAAATTGATACACAGTGTCATCCGGGAAAAGAAATATCTCCCAATATTTTTAGTAACGAAGTTGAGAAAGCTGTCATTAGAACATGTGAGAAAAGACTGATTGACTTCTACAAGAATAATGGATTGGAGTCTTCTTCATTGAGATGTGTTATGATTGGTGCTAAGGAACAACCACCCCCATCCACCGTTGGTGCTTCAAGCGTTTATGTCATGCTTAAAGCCGACAAAAAACTCTACATTGGACAGGTACTCGTTTTTACTCATCCGGCATTGTTCTTCAAATATTCTTGCAAATATTTCTGTTGAACTATTAACTTGGAATTTCAATGCTGTCTTTGTTTAAACCTTACCCCCAAAAAAAAAAAACATTATCTCGTTTCTAGCTCTGGAATATCAGGGAAAGAAATTTATTGACTTGTCCATGTGTTGAAAATAGATATGATAATTAGATACCACCATTTGATGGATTTATAGAAAGCATGGAATTGATATAGAACCAATATTGATTTGCTTATTGAGGCAAACTCAACACAAGTTGTTCATAATTTGTACCAAATTATTAGCAATGTGTGTGGGGCTCTATAAGATACTCAAACTTCGGTATCTATATCATTACTCGGAGAAAGCATACAGGCTAAAGTTGATGGCTACCAAGCAAATGAATGAAGTTGGACCTATGTGATACATACTTGTAGATATAATAAGAAACCTTTCTAAGAAAAAAAAAATCTGGTTTAGAAGTGAATGTCTGCTCAATTTTGGATTCAGACCGATGACCTCCAGGGTCGGGTGCTTGCTCATCGCTCAAAGGAGGGAATGCAGAACACCTCTTTCCTCTACTTCTTAGTGCCAGGGAAGAGCTTGGCTTGCCAACTGGAAACTCTTCTGATCAACCAGCTTCCAACTCAAGGTTTTCACCTGACTAATTTAGCTGATGGGAAACATCGAAACTTTGGTACTTCCGATGTCATAGAAAGTGAACTGATGGTCAGATGATTTCCCATGTCTTGACAACTTTTGTGAAAGGTTAGGTAATGATGTAAAGTGAAATGTGGAGAAAATGTTGTCCTATTTACCCTTGCAGTAGATGGTTGGTTGTAGCAGGTTATGCATTTGTTCTGCAGCAATTTTGGATTGATTTCAGCTGCTCCTCTTAGATGTGCCTTCATCCCCATTTGTATTTTTCACCTAATTTATTTGTAAAATTTTACTTCTAAGCTAATTTTTGGACACTTTAGTCACTAATGCATTTCAACACAAAGAGTAATAATATATTTAGTTCCCAAATCTTCATTAACCAATTATTTCAATTGCTGCATATTCGTGAAAGACTGTGAGACTGCTGCACAAAAGTTTAATACCAAATATTAGGCACCTTAATGAAATAGTTTAAAAGTTCCACTTGCTTAGAAGATTTAACCCAGCTAAGAGTATGTGGTATTTTGAGGACAGCAAAAGCATCTTGGAAACCATTTAGATGTTTTGAAGCGTACCTAAAGTTAACTGTGTTCTATTTCATCCGATTTGCTTAACCTAATTGGGCATTACTTGATTTCATTTGCCCCACTTGTCATTTATCTTGTTTGCCTTGGTAGAATCACAAATTAGTCCAAAACCCTGGTGACGCCATTCTGAATAAGTTCTCCACCAGAGAAGGAAATTATATGATCTGGTTTTCAATCTATTGAAAATAGCTATGTACGATGTGTGTATAATTCAAGGAAAAGGATTTTGTTGGTTCAGAACTTCTATTGCCTTTTATTCACGTGGCTCCTCAGGCACTCATAGTATCACTACCAATATACAAACCAAAACTGTGATTCTTCTATGGGCAAAGTGGAATTAAGAAAGCTCAACGACTAAGAGTCAGAAAGGGGCATAGATGCAAATTTTGGATACAATCCCTTGTGATGAGCTGTGGTTGTGGGATGCTCTCCAGCAGTAAAACTAAATTCCTTGTTTGGGACAAAAAGAAGTAGAAAGGTATTGGTGCTATATGTTGCTTAAACTGTTTGGGAATAATTTTTTAAAATAAACTTGGCAAGATTTTGATATGAGTGAATCTGTTGACAATGTATTCTTCATCTTTCTGGAGCTCATGTGTATGGAAGCATTTTGGAGAAATATGCTTGCTCCTATCACCTTTTGATATATCCATCCTTTACTTGTGCATACAAGCTGCATTATCTTCATAAACAATAGTGGGAATATGACCGGAGACCTATCAACCAGAACCTCACTGGGCAGTACCATGCACAGAATTGGTCCAAACCCGAGGATATCAGCGATCTCAACCAAACACACTCTCTGTCGGCTTTATAAAGGGCAATTATCTTAGACTAGTTGAAAGTTTTGGGCTACTAATGTTTGTTTAACGGGCTGCCATGAAATAATTGTACCATTATAACAAAGCAATTTGAGATCGAGCTTTATGCAAATCGGATTTATATTGTACATATGGTAACCAACTAATCTCGAGTTAGCTATTTTCTTCAAATAATTATCCGAATTCTTTAGTATGACGAAGGTAGCGAAAAATGTATTTTAATACTTTTTGAATACCTTAGTGTTGACTAGAACTGTATTGAACAGTAAGTTAACTACAAAAATTGATATTTGATCTAGTACACAGTGTGAGATACATCGATGCTTCAAAACACATGACCAAGTATCTTTCATTATGTTCTTTAGATCTCAATGAATCTTTCTTAAATTGTGCATGACCATAGGGGTAGTCAAACAATGAACCATATTCACATTAAATTTTTCTAAGTAATTTTTGGGTATAAGATGCTTTTCATTGATAATTGTATAAGTGTTTCAAATGTCATGTTTATTATTAAGTTGTTTATCATTGACAATTGTAAAAGCATTTCAAATGTCATGTTTGTATATTTGAGTAAGTCCATTTGTATGTATATAAGAAATAGAGTGCTGTTCGCACCCCAAAATCTTCAAATGCACCCTACAAAAATTAAGATAAAATTAGACATAATTAAATTAATTAAAATACCTTTATATATCAATATTCACAACCCAAACTCAATATATAACCCAAATTATGAGATATATAATCGGCTCCGTCAGCCCAGCCGCTAATTTTCTTTTGTCTTTCATTCTTCACACTTTACTGGTCTTCTTCTTCAAAATCACTCTCACAAATTAGCACAATCTGGCAGTTTTCATCACCCAAGATTTTACATCACAAGTAGGAAAGCTAGAAAATAGTAACTTCAACTCAACTCATCCCATGATTTTCTTTTCAATTTCTGGAGTTTCTTGTACAGGATTGCCTTTTAGTTTTTCAAGAAGTTCATCATTATTTTCTTTTGTTCTCTGTAATGAATCATGATTCCATCATCTGAGACAATACTATATGCTTGATTCCAATCACTATCCCCAAACAGAGAAATTGATTCAGGCATAAGCATATCGTATTTCCTTGCTTTCATTTTTTGGAGGAAATTTTAATTATGTTTAGATGGTTTGATAAAAATAACTCCTTTCTTTTCCATCTACGGTGATGAGAATTTTGAAGATTGTTCCGAAAACTCTTTTGGGCAAAGAAACTAACGTATTTTTGTGTGATAAAAAACACAGATGATGAAGAACAATTGTTTTTTTTTTTTTGATTATTTAATTAAACTAGTATAATCTATATATTTAAAATTAAAGTTCATACTCTCAAGATTTCACACATCATATTTTTACACTCTTTATAAGCTGACATATGTCCTAATGATAATAAATAATAAGTAAAAAAAAAAAAAGAGTTACAAACATTACAATCCAATTAAAAATAAATTCATTGAGGTTAAAAATATTAAGGTTATGAAGTAATAAAATAAAATAAATAATTCTATCTTTTAGAAAAAAATATTAATTTTTTTGATAATCTAATATATTAAAAGTTTACATTTTTTATACATGTAATATTGAATCCATTACAAATATATATTGTTTATATAAATACTCAAATATAATACAAGTGCTCCAACCCACAAAAAAATCATAATATAATTGTGAAATAATCTAGATTGTCGGTCAATGTTAGTTGAATTTAAGAAAAAATAAAAGATGGAAAATGAATTTCTTTGGATACAAATTTTAAGTTTTCCTACTAAACCTTAGATTGAGTTGACCTGAGGATGAAATCACGTCGCATGATAGTGCTATTACTGTATATGTAATACATAAATAAATATTTTTAATAATTTCAAAATATAATTAGTATTTTTAATAAAAGTTTACACTCATAGATTGCATGAGTCTACAACTAGTTGGTATAAATGAGTATATTTAATAAAAGGAAATGAATATGAATTTTAATTAGGGTGGGGTGTATTTAAATTTTAGAGTATATTTAAAGATTTCAAAAGTATGAATAGACGCACAGTAATTAGAATTTCCTTAGAAAAATATATGTATTTATACATACCTAAAGGGTTGTGATTGAAAAACATATCAGTTTATTTTCATTTGGTTATGAGCTTATCAAATACATTAAAAAAAAAAAGGTTTGCATCTTCAACTTATTTCATGTTTCATCTTATATGTCAAAATAATTACTATACACTACATGTATCGAATGAGATCATTCATTAACATATGGTGCATATAAAAAATATAGAATACAAAAAAAAAAAAACTGGAATGAGATAGAAAATTCAAACCGAAAAACAACCTAAAGGAAGGAAAGAATAAAAAACAACAAGAACGCACAATTTGACAAAGATTTGTAGAGCCCTTTGTGCCACGTAGAATAGCCATATTTTTTGTATATTTCGGATCTTCTATTTTATTTGTGTTTCATCTTGTATTTTAAAATAATTACTACACGCTGTATATGTAATGACATTATTAATTAATATATAAAAAATATAGAATATAGAATAAAATAGAGAATTCAAACCAAAAAACAACGAATATAAAATCATAATTTTTGTTAACAAAGTGAATGAGTCAGTGACGCAAGCTATAAGCAGGAACTTTAGCCAGGTTTGTTTCCTTCATAAGCTCTCTTAATCTCTCAACTTGTTTCCACGCCCCATGACTGGCATATATGTTTGACAAAACCACATAAACCCCATCATTCCCAGGTTCCATCTCTATCATCTTCTTGGCCACCCATTCCCCCATTTTCACATCTCCATACTTGTCGCATGCTCCCATCAAACACCCCCATATCACCACATTAGCCTTCATTGGCATCCTCTCCACCATCACCCTCGCCTCGTCAAGCAAACCTG
Organism: Caryopteris x clandonensis; assembly: GCA_028749325.2. Lineage (NCBI taxonomy): Eukaryota > Viridiplantae > Streptophyta > Magnoliopsida > Lamiales > Lamiaceae > Caryopteris > Caryopteris x clandonensis. The sequence goes on from JAPYKT020000015.1 coordinate 1,406,315, forward strand.
CGCGCCCGAGCAAGTCGACCATGCACCCGTAGTGAGGCAGCGTGGGCTTGATTCCGTACCCATTCACCATCATGTTGAAATAATATTTCCCTCCTCCTACCATCCCACCATGAACACATGCGCTCAAAACTCCAACAAAAGTCACGTGATTAGGCCTGATCCCTGCTGCTCTCATGCCGGAGAAGCACTCCAGCGCTTCATCCACGTGCCCGTGTGCAGCATACCCTACAATCATGGAAGTCCATGATGACACATTCTTCTCCTCCATTTCACAGAACACCTTGTAAGCCAAGTCCATCCGCCCGCACTTTCCGTACGTATCTATGACCGAATTAATCATAAGAGTATCAGGTTTTTCCAAACTTTTCACCTGAAACACAAACTTGTGCAACTGAAGAGCCAAATTCAAATCGCCTAAACTTCCACATGCGGACGTCACGCTGACGATAGTCACGTCATCAGGGCGAATCCCACTTCTCATCATTTCTGCAAACATCTGTAGGGCTTCCTTGCTACGTCCTCCTTGCGACAACCCTGATATAACAGCATTCCATGACCCCAGCTTTCTCTCAGTACTATTCACAAACACTTTACATGCCCTCTCAAACTGCCCCGCTTTGGAATACAAGCTAATCAAACCACTCTCACAATACGCATCATTATCCAGGCCGTACTTGATCGAAACGCAATGTGCTTGTTCCCCAAGTACGGGATCCATAATTTGGCTTGCCGCTTTCAAAACGATAGGAAGCGTAAAATTATCGGGCGAGGTGCCGGCGCGACGCATGGTAATATAAACATGCAGTGCTTCTTTTGGAGAGTCTAGTCTGGTGTAGATTCTGCTAATGTTATTATAGTAAAAGGAATGAGGATAGAGGTGTAGAAAGTGGGTTCGTAGAATATGGGCAAAAAGTTGGCGTAGATGCTTTAGACTGGGGCAGGTTGATAGCTGAAGTGCTATTGATTCCGCATTGTCATCGTATGGAGGAAGAATTGTGGCCACATTGTGATTGAAATGGAGAAATTGAATTCTGCAGAGCTTCAACGGTAGACGCTGTTGGAACAACTTCATGTCTTCTTCAAGCGGACCAGACCAGACTTGGCTGTTCTAAAATTAATTTTCTGTGATTGGATCGTAAGCTTTTATTCCACCATGGATAGATAATTTGAAAAACTTTGTTCTTGGTTTGTCAATTTGTAGTCGTTTTATATCTGGGTATTTTCGTATATTGACTTATCTTTGAGTTGACTTCATTTTCTTGGTTGCCACTTTTTATGTTCTAATTAAATTAGATTAGAGAACTTGTAATACATGTTTGATTTCTGCAGATTCTGCAGTTTACTTGGATACCTTTCTCTCAGACATTATCTTCTCTTACAGCACTCAATGTCGCTTGATGATGTTGCAGAATCTTGTATGGAAACAGAAATTGTTCCATGAGCATGGCCTGGGGTGGGGGAGAAGGGGGCACTTGGCTTAAATTTTCTAGGGTATATTATTTGATGTTTGATTGCACTAGGACTTTTATTAATGCCAATTGGAGATCTATTTCACCATGGTTTTTGGAGTTACTGCTTTTAGTTTCTGGAAACACTGCTCAAAATTTGTTTAGAGGGCAAGTCGCGACAGTCTCTTTCCTGAGGTTATTTCGATTCTTGAATTTCATGCTTGTGATGGAAAAACTACCTCAACACTCCTTGTCTAGCTTGCAATTACATGTACAATGATTATGTTTATTTTGGAGAGAACTTAGTTTCATAATCAACTGAGCACTTCAAATGAAGAACACCCTTTGAAATTGGCATAATTATCTATTATTGTTTTCGCTGTCAATTTCACAAGTTGGTTAAAACTATCTGTTCTTTACCACCCACATGAACTCCGTATACTAGTCTAAATATCAAGGAACCATATTTCTGCTTTGGTCATGCATTATTGAAATTTCTTTTAACATTCTCCAGTCCTAACTTCACACTAATTTTCAGGCATGTGCATCCTGGCAGTCCCTACGTATTTGGAATTGTTGGAGACGATCATGATCTAGAGTTTCCTGACCCGATGCCCGTAGTAGGTATGCACTAAGGGAATCTCCTTGAAAAGAACCCTTTTTCTGTTAAAAAAACCCTTTGAACAGATATCCTTGTGACTTGCTATTTGCAATTATCCTTTGAGATTCAATATCATATTTTACTGAATCTGGTTGTCATGTTTTCTAAATGAAGGAAATAACTCTCCATGTAATTAAATCGAACAGAACAAGTGTCAGAACAGTGTTAAGTTGTCACTTACTATGCTGTAATTTATGATAATCAGCAACAAATGATCTTATTTTTGTCACCAAACATTGTTTGACTCTAGGAATATCTTGCTCGGCTAAGGTTTACTGTATGGTTTCAGTACTTGAGACAATGAAGACTTATTCTGCGGAGATCTGACAGAAGAAGTGTTGGTCACTGAACCTCATACATGCCGGTGCCATCATTTGTTCCTGCACACATCATAGAGGCGCAACTCCTCAGGTCCGTAATACACTCCTCACCACAGTCCTTGTGGTCAAATAGTGCCTGTAATCTGTTCAACGAGGAAATGGAGTATTTTGATTCTTAGCTTTTTCAGATAATTGAGCATGATTCTCTGTAGCCACATTTATATAGTTTTCTAATCACATTTATCTTATGTTTAAATGGGGGAAAAGGCATTACTTTTTTACTAGCATATGTTCACTTCAAGCTTCAGATCCTCCTTCCAATCTAGTAAACGTAGAAACTTGATGAATGAAAATACTGCACGTGCCCTTATATATTACACTATTCTATATGCAACAGCTATCCGACGAAGATACTTAGTAATTCCTTTAAGTTGGCATTGGTAGAATTCTCTGCCAAATAGGACCATCTTGTCTGTCTTAAAAAGTTTGTATTTTGGAAGCTATTTTTCAAGAACTTCAGAGATGGATCGGTTGTTTTCACTTCCAAAACTAGGCTTGATAGTTGAAAATCCAAGATTACACAATCTTCTTATCTTCATGGCTTAATTGGTTTGTTTATTGGGTTTTGCGTAACACCATTGGAAATGATGACTTACAGAATATCATCTTCACTTTCTTGATAAGAAATGCAGTTTGTACTCCTTGAGAAAGAGGAGATAGTTGATCATTGTTTTGATTTGGGAGATGAACTTCTACAGCTGTATCTTATTGTTACTCATATCTTTTAATATTCCAACCACAACGGCCACTTTGCAAGAACTTGTCGCTGGGGAGAATTTGGTGAAGGCGGGCTCTTATGGGGAGAATGCAATGTTAGACAATGAATGGTTCGATGGTAATCTAATCGACGAGCTGTTGTACAAGGTCCTGGTTTGATCTTACGAGCATGTGCGTTGCTTATTATTTTATCTGTATGGCGCATTTAACCTTTTCTAATTCAGGTTAAAGATCTTTACAGCCTTGAAGATGATATCTCATTTAGAAATGTTACAGTTGCCCCTGAAAATAGGCCCAGTCCCTTACATCTGGGGACAGCCACACAAATTGGTAATCCAATGTACATACAGTTTGAATGTCGCTATAGTTGATCTGCGTCTTTAAACACTAAATACACATCTATCGTGCTAGTAGTCTAGAGAACTATTAAACATAGCATAAGGATCCTTTCATTTTATAAGTGGTAATTTGGAGAAAGATTTTGCATCAATATAGCTTTTGTTGTTGAATAAACAGCAATGCCAATGGTTTAAGTTTCTGCTATGATAGGGAGTTTGTATGAATTGATTTATCTCCATGATACACTTTCCCCAACATCATCCTTAGTTCACCACTGCTTGCAAATTTCCTAGATTTGAGTCATTTGAGTGCTATTATTGCCTTCTATCGATATCAAAAAGTTGTCTGGTAGATGGGAATTTATCATCTCTGCCTCTAGATTGTTCCTTCGTGTGTTATGACTTTTCTCACCATTGATACATATTGTTTCCTACTTGCGTTTTTTGCCTCGCAGGTATGTAAGAGATCTTCTTCTGAACCCTCCTTCTTATGAGATCGCATAAAAAATACAAGGTTAATGATAAACGCCGTGCTTATGATAAGTTGCATTTATGTTTGTATTCTGCAGCTATTCCTTGGTATTCAACAGTTTACTTGTAGTTCATTCCAACAGGTAAATTTGATCCTGTAGTTGGTTCAATAGTGTAGGCAATACTTGTGTGTTTTTGCACTTGAAATGGTTATCAGACTGGGATCTCGGCCCAATAACTTGATAAACGGAAATAAGATAACCTGATGTTATCTAATATCAGCAATTGAAATGATCTTTCTGCTTTTCATATTTTTTTCTGGGGTGCTAGCCTTTTTTTTTGTTTGCTTTTAGTGGTAAGAAAAGTTCGCTGATATTATATGGCGTGATACAAGAGAAAATTGTATCCCGGGGTTTGAATTTATTTCTTAACATTTGCTTTAGGTTGTTCTATTGGTTTTCATGCTTTGGTATTAACTTTGTGGCTGAAGTTTATCTATTTGACTTCAGCCAAGGTTGGAATTGAGCGTCAAAATTGAGATTTGTTGTATAGTCTAGTTTTCTTTTGGGGGATCGAGTTGGCTAGGAAAGTATGTGTAGGATTTGAAATGATCTCATCGGATGTGCATGCAGTCAATGGTAGCGCAACAAGGTAATACTGTAATTGAAAATTGACGGCCCAAGAGTATACATGAAGAGGGATTCACATTATTGACCCAATGAAAAACCACTAAGACCTTTCTCGTTGGGGCTTCGTGCAATGAGAAAATTGATATAGGGAAAAAACATAAAGAGTAAAAAGAAAATAACGTATATATTGAAATAGGGAAAAAACACAGAATTTCGGGAAGATTATCCCGACAGACTAACTGCCCAGCTCTAAGCCGATCGAAGAAGATGACTAACTTTCTGAATGCCTCTCATTGTTCCAATCTCCCCTTATTTATAATCCATTATACTACAATCTAGCCCTTTAATTAAACTACTAGTATCCCCAAGAATCTGCTGCTAAATAAACTCTAAATATCTTTCCCCAAATCTGCCCCTACTTTCCTTCTGCGAGTGTAAACCAAAAATGGCCGAGATTGATTGGCTCTATCAATTGCCTCCCCATTCAAAACAGCCTTGTCCTCAAGGCTAAAGCTCGGAAACTGGCCCCTGAAATCAGTGTCATCCATCCAAGTTGCCTCTTCTTCTGCTCGACCGTGCCACTTGACCAACACTTGGCAAACCTGATTGTCGTCCCTCCACACCATGCGGGATTGAATTATGCGTTCTGGTGCAAATGTTTGCGCATCAGTGGCTAAATGAGATGGTAAGGTATTTGAAACAACATGGTTTCCAGCCACTGGTTTAAGTTGAGACACATGAAAGACTGGGTGTATGCGAGCTGAATTTGGCAAGCGGAGGCGATACGCAACCGCTCCCACCTTCTCAATAATTTCAAAAGGCCCATAGAACCGAGGGGCTAACTTAGGATTTTCTTTGCGCAACAAAGAACTTTGTCGATGAGGGCGCACCTTCAAGAGTACCTTGTCCCCAATTTGATAACTGACCTCCCTCCGATGTTTATTGGCTGCTCGTTGCATTCGTTGTTGTGCATGTTCCAAGTTGCTCTTCAATTGCTTCAGCATTTCATCTCGTTCTAGCAATTCATCAAGAACAGCCTTAACACGAATTTCTCCCGGAAGGAATTGAAGTAATGTTGGTGGTGGACGACCATAAACACTGAGAAAAGGTGTTTGGCCTGCTGCTGATTGGAAATTTGTGTTGTACGAATATTCAGCCCAATGCAGCCATTTCCCCCATTGTTGTGGTTGTTCTGAAGCAAAACACCGTAGATAAGTCTCCAGGCAGCGATTTAAGACTTCTGTCTGTCCATCTGTTTCCGGGTGGTAGGCTGAACTCATTTTTAATTTTGTTCCGGAGGCCCGAAAGAGTTCTGTCCAGAAATTGCTCATGAAGAGCGGATCTCGATCCGAGACAATTGATCGAGGAATCCCATGCAGTCTCACTATTTCTTTAGTGAATAACTCAGCCACCCGTTTGGCCGTGAAAGGGTGCTTGAGCCCAATAAAATGCCCATACTTAGTGAAACGATCTACTACAACCAATACACAGTCGAGCGCGATATGAAGTCCAGGCTTATATCCTCCCACACTTGTGATGGAATGGGCAGCGGCTGCAAAAGCCCAGCTGGGGAGAGGGTCTCATATTTATTTTTTTGACATACCAAGCACTGGGCGACAAACTGTTGTACTTGCTTCATCATACCTTTCCAATACACACTGCCAGCTAGCCGGCGATAAGTCCTATAAGCACCCGAGTGGCCCCCTGACGGGGTAGAGTGGAATTCCTCAATCAATCTAGTGGTCCATGAAGCTGAACGTGGTACCACAATCCGTCCATTGAAAAACAGATTGTCGTTAATGACCGCAAAAGGCCCTTGATAGTTGCTGTCAGTTTTTAGTCGCTGCACAATCTCTTGTATCTCCCGGTCTTCACTCGTTGCTAGCTTAAGAGACTCCCAATCAACCCATTGGGGAAGTGAAATCGCAGATATTTCGGCATCTTCCTCTTGCCTAGATAAGGCATCCGCAGCCCGATTAGTTGCCCCTGTTTTATAAATAACTTCAAAATCATACCCTATAAGCTTGGCCACCCAATTTTGTTGTGCCGGTGTAGTGATTCGTTGCTCTAACAGATGTCGTAAGCTTCGGTGGTCGGTGCGAACCTGAAATTTTCTCCCAATCAAGTAAGGCCTCCAATGTTGGATTGCGAGCACCAGGGCCATTAATTCTCGCTCATAGGCAGACTTCGTTCGGCCCTTCTCGGAGATAGCCTTGCTGTAGAAAGCAATGGGACGACCAGACTGCATTAGTACTGCTCCTACCCCTCGTCCAGAAGCATCGCATTCTATCACAAATGTTTGGGAGAAGTTGGGCATGGCCAGAACTGGGGCTGATGTTATGGCCTGCTGTAAACCACGAAAGGACCTCTCAGCTTCTTCATTCCACTGGAGGCTGCTAGAACAGTCCTTTTTAAGAAGCGCTGTTAGTGGCTGAGCTAGCTTCCCATAATCTTTTATGAACCGCCGATAGTAACCTGTTAGGCCTAGGAAGCCACGCACTCCTTTGACCGTTTTTGGCACCGGCCATCGTAAAACTGCTGTTATTTTGTTGGGATCCATCTGGACTCCAAGCTCAGATACCATGTGTCCCAGATACTCCACCATTCGCTGTCCAATGGAGCATTTTTTTCGGTTGACTACGAACAAGTTGTTGCGCAGTATATCCAAAACTTCTCTTAGATGGTTCAAATGTTCAGACCATCCAACGCTGTAAATTAATATGTCATCAAAAAATACTAAAACAAACTTACGTAGGTAAGGCCGAAAAATATCATTCATTGTCGCTTGGAACGTTGCCGGTGCGTTTGTTAACCCAAATGGCATTACCAGGAATTCATAGTGCCCTGAGTGTGTTCGAAATGCAGTCTTTGGGACATCTTCTGGAGCAACTCGAATCTGGTGGTATCCGGACCGAAGGTCAAGCTTGCTAAAAAATTTTGATCCATGCAGTTCGTCTAACATCTCTTGGATGACAGGAATTGGGTATCTATCTGGAATAGTGACTTTATTCAATTCTCTATAATCTGCACAAAATCGCCAACTTCCATCTTTTTTTCGAACAAGTAAAACTGGGCTGGAGTAGGGGCAGCAACTTGTCTGTATTATTCCAGCAGCAATCATTTCGCTCACTAGTCTTTCTATCTCCTCTTTCTGCATATGTCCGTATCGATACGGCTTCACATTTACCGGTGTGGTACTTGGCTGAAGAGGAATTCTATGGTCTGAAGAGCGATGTGGGGGAAGGAACTGAGGTTCTCCAAATACTTCAGAATACTGACGCAACAATTTCTGGAGATCGTTCTCTTGCTGAAAATTTAGTTCACTTGATTGCCCTGCTGCTAGAGGTGCGTTGTCTATTGCCCATAGAACAAGGCAAAACTCAATATCCTCCAATTTATGTAAAGAGACAGCAGAAATTGTGCTCCGGATCCACGCTGGATTTCCCCTTAGGACCACCGTCTCATTGCCCCAAGTGAATTCCATCGACAATTTTGCCCAATTGGCACGTACATCACCTAACAGTGACAACCATGATACACCCAAAATGATGTCGATTCCTCCTAGAGGAAATACATGACATTTGATTGAGAAGCTAGCAGGTCCCAGCTCAATCGAGATGTCAGGACACTCTCCAAATGATTCTGTTTGTCGCCCGTCCCCAAGTCGGACTTTGAAATTGGATCTAGGGTTTATGTTTAGCCCAAGTCGCCTTGCTGCTTGGTCGGAGATGAAACAATGGCTAGCTCCACTATCGATCATCACCAAGACATCCACCCCATTGATCTTGCCCATAAGTTTCATTGTTTGGAACCCATCAAAGCCGGCAGCTGCAGTTTGAGATAACTCCAAGTGTTGGAGTCGTGTCTCATCAGGGGCCTCTAACGCTTCCACCGTCTCTCCCACTCCTGAACCATTCAACTCCGTATCATCTTCATCCTCGCTGCCAATGAGTATTCTCAACGTCTTGTGTGCGCAATTATGAAGAGGATGGTAGGGTTCTTTGCACTTGAAGCACAAGCCACGAGCTCAAAGATCAAGGAGCTCTGAGTGTGACATTTGCCGTGTTCCGCGGTTTCTGTTTGTGTGTGGATCTTGCTTGGCAGCATCAAAATTAACCCTTGGAATGTTGGGACGAGAAATTGGACCAGTCCCCACTCTATTTGTTACTTGAGCTTTATTTCCTTCTTGTAGAGCTGCTGATTTTTGTGGGACTGAGCCCATGTTGCTAGTGCTAAATCCCTGTCTTATTCTCCAACCTTTATTTCGAGAGTATAATCCCGCTTCAAGAGCGAGTTCTTGTTCGATCTCTCTCGCCAGGTGCATGGTGTCAAAAATCTCGACAGCATCTTTCGATCTGATTCTTACCCTAATCTCATCACGTAAGCCATTGAGAAATAATCCCAAACATTGTGATTCGGTGATTCGTGGGACCAATGCCATTCTTGATGCAAAGTCATCAACATATTCATCCACGCTGCTAGATTGTCTGGTGGCAGCAAGAGCTTCAAACGGATTCGCCAAGGGATTTCCTCCGTATCTCCTCATTAACTCATACGTCAATTGATTCCAAGTCATCTTGGGAGATCGGTCAATCATCCAACGGACCCAGTGTAGGGCCGCTCCTTCCATGCAGACCAGGGCTAATTCGACTTTTAGCTCCTCTTTTGTTCCCTGGATCCGAAAGTACTGCTCGGCTCTTGAGATCCAAGCGACTGGGTCCCCACCACTGAAATTCAGGAGCTCAACCCTTTTAGCAGAGAGTTGATACTCGTTGTGGGATGATGCATAATTTGGTGGCTGATTGAATGGTAAAGAGCCACTGTTTCCCTCACCGTTGTCGATAGCTTGGAAGTTGCCACTGGATTCCTCAACAAATTTCCCTTTTGATAATATGGCCAGCACCTCTTCTATCCTGCTGTCCAGATGTTCTAATTTCTTCCGTTGATGGGCTAGATCTTCTGTTATAGTTTCGACACTCTTCTCTACCGTATCCATTCGGTTCTCCATTCTGGTATTGGTCATCTTTTTTTTTTTTTTTTGGCCGGCAGGTCGGACCAAATTGATAGAGTAAAGAGTAAAAAGAAAATAACGTATATATTGAAATAGGGAAAAAAACACAGAATTCCGGGAAGATTATCCCGACAGACTAACTGCCCAGCTCTAAGCCGATCGAAGAAGATGACTAACTTTCTGAATGCCTCTCATTGTTCCAATCTCCCCTTATTTATAATCCATTATACTACAATCTAGCCCTTTAATTAAACTACTAGTATCCCCAAGAATCTGCTGCTAAATAAACTCTAAATATCTTTCCCCAAATCTGCCCCTACTTTCCTTCTGCGAGTGTAAACCAAAAATGGCCGAGATTGATTGGCTCTATCAAAAATGCTCTAACAACAAGAAAGCTAACGGTCAATACTAAGGTTCAAGACTTAATCAAGCATTGGGGAATCTAGTTCTCACAGCGAGGCGCTTCGAGTTGAGTTAGCGAAGCGCCGTAGTAGGGCTAAAGCCCCATGTGTTATAATGATAAACCAGGACGCTCCGCCTTATTTATAGAAGAAGTCTACTGAGTTATGAATGAATTAGTTTCTTATAGATTCAATTATGTCAAACTATATTGCATAGAAAAGAGTATCCCTCTTGAATCTGACACAAATGCACATATCTTGAGGTTTCACTTCATACGATACTCTATCAAAATGTCAAAGATCTCGGGTAGACGTCAAACATGGTCTAAGAGCACTTTAACTTTTCAGTAGCATATCATCAACATATACTTTCAAGGTATGATCAATTAGAGGGGTAAACATCTTGTTGACTAACCTTTGATAAGTTGCACCCGCATTCTTTAAATCAAATCAATATCCGATAATTGTACATGTCTTGATTTGTCATGGACATTGTCATTTGATAGTCTATTTTCAATGTCATACACAATTACACTTTGCTTCGATCCGATGTAAAGGAGCCAAATCATAATTCATAATTCTTTTTATAATTAATTTTTTTAAATAAATATTTTAAGATTTGGATTTGTACCTCACCCTAAATTATAATGAAACACTAGAGTCAATGTCTAAAGTAACCATATTAATCTTATGTATGCTTCATTTACTTTAATCCATGTATCAATATATTGAATTACTATAAAAATATTTTAATATAGTTGAGCTTCCCGTAGTGTAGTTAAGATTATAGAAATTAGTGTTTCTTTCTCGAGACACACAATTTATAATATATTTCAAAAATAAAAATAAAATAAATATGTAATATAATTTGAAGTTAATAATAATTAAAATATTTTATTATTTTATTGATAAAATCATATAAAAATATATATATTTTTTACTCCATCCTAAAATAAAAACCTTCTTTCTATAATCAATTGATTAATTATAGAAATTAAATTATTATTAATTTAAAAAGAAAATTATTATTTATTTTCAGCCTAAACTTAAAATTTTTCATGGTATGGTGTAAAATTAAAAATAATGAAAAATAATAAATTTAATTAATCATGCGTATAAAGGGGAGTAATAATGAAAAATTTATTTGAATTTTGATAAAGTGAAAACTATATTCCCCAAAAAAAAAAAATACTCAAAATCTAACCCATTACTTTTTAAAAATAGTTTTATAAAATTGAAAATAAATATAAAAAAATTATATTTAAACTATTTTATTATTATATTAGTATATATATATGTGGGTGTGTGTGTGACTGTTTATTATTTTGGACTTGTGAGGGTTTGAAATATGTGCTAATTTTAGAAACTAGCCCAATCCATCAGCTAACCCAAAATTCCTCGAACCCAACCCTGCCCGGACCCGTCAGAACTAGCCCGTATGCTCGAAAGTGAAATAAGTTTCTTTTCTTGTTCCCATTTCAAGTTCGTGAAAATCGAAACTTCGCTTTTGTTCATCAATTTGTCTCTGCTCTGCAAATCGAAGCAGTGCCCAGATATTAATAAGTCCAGATGGATAAAGTAGCAGAAGAAGTGGAGAAAGTCAAAAAAGATTTCCAAGAAACATACGACGAAACACTGAAACACATTGATTCCATTCAAGAATATGGGAAGATATCAAGAATTTCCAATCCAAGTGAAATTCAAGAAGCGGAGAAGAAAGATTCGCTGCCTAGATTAAATGGGTTAGCTCAAGATGGACTGAATTTGCTGCAATCACTCCAATTCAATCTTGATCTTCTTGCCCCACAACTTCCCTCTCTTGATGATGTTGAAAAGGCACAATCTTTGGCTGAGTCATGGAAGAATCAAATCCAGAGGTCCCCTCTTACGTTCCCTTTAAATTTAGGTGTATCTAGTAATTGTGAATGCGTGATTCTGTTTATGTTTGTGCCTTTCAATTAAAATTTGGGAGATGGTTCTTAGTAGTCGATACACAAAATTATTATTTAATTTAAATAAAAAAAAGAACAACATAAAATTTGAAAGTAGATAGCGGGCAAGTTGGTTTTATTAAGTTTGTACATAACTGCGTAGTCTGATGAGCCTTAGCATAATGTATTTGTGTTTATTTATGGTGTTGGGGTGTTGGATAGCAGTGATTTGATAGTGGTTTGGATCAGTTGATTGAATCCAATTTTTACCTGTTATGCATTCTGTTATTTGCATTTTTATTTATCTTATCAATATCGATCAAACTTCAGTTTGCGGCTCAGTCTAAGGAACGCTAACTTACAAGCAAAGGCTAACATGAAGAAATCTGCCCAACAAGAGGTAATGAATCTATTTTAACATAAATCTGCTACATTTTTCCCCATTTAGAATCAGAAAGGTTTCTGCTTTATTAATATAAAATTTCTTTCATGATCAATTTCGGTGCAATTTAGTTGGATGTCTCATTTTTTAGTCCAAATAGTTATTTTAACTGGGAAAAAAAGAAGAAGAATATGACTTGACGCAAGTAATCAGCTTTCAAGAAATTGTTGTAACCTGATGCGACTGATTTCAGAGAGAGCTCCTTTTAGGTGGTGGCGAAGAGTCTACAGCTCGAAGGCGCAATCTACAGTATGTATAATTGCTATCTGATATGTTCTTCTATGTTTTTAACCTGTCCTCTGATATCATTTTTCATCATCAATAAAGGCAGTTTTCAATATAATTTAGATTTTCAAGGAATATGACCATTGATGCTTTATAAATGTTTGTTAGGACTAAAGCAGGAATGACTTCTGCTGCTGAGGGCATCACAGAGAGCCTTCGGCGCACTCGCCAGCTCATGGTTCAGGTTGTACACATTTAACATTTTTACTGTTAATGTTTGGTGAGGTATGGACTCTTATGTAAATTTTCTTCATCTTATGTTCTAATAGGAGGTTGAACGGAGTGCGAGCACTCTCATGACTTTTGGTATGTACTAGTTAAATATTTTACTGATGTGATTCTGAATTGGAAACATTAACACATTGAAGTTGCAGGAATTACTGATACTTGTCATCTGATATTATTTCTATTAACTATTTGGTATCTATCTATAAATGCTAAGATTGTAAGTTCTAACGAATTCTGGTCCTCTCTACCCACCCCCCACCGCATATCTAAACCAAAAAAGAGAAACGATAATGAAGATTTAATAAGATATAGTAGTAAAGAGAAGTATTTTTAACTAAAGTTGTGGAATTAGTCTGCATAAAAAACTTGCCCTTCAGAAGTGTGAAGGATAGGACAAAGAGCATAATGATGACATTAGGGGACAGTAGTTCACGCCTATTCGTTTGGTATTGTGTCTTTATTCATATCTAAATTGGGATTATAATCTTTGCTTACAAGCTTTGGTTCATTGGTTGTTGGAACTATTTATTGTTGCTTTTCTTGATGAAAAAAAAAAAAAAAAAAAAGGAATCCCCTTGTGAAGTACAAATTTCTGTTTGCGAATATCTATCAAGATTTTCTCGCTTGACCTACTGAAGAAATTTGTTTGGGATCATGTGAACTATAAGATACTGATTTTATTTGTCATTTCAATTGGCGATGAGTACCATATATACTACTGTCGGGATTTTTTTTGAGGGGTTAGCTATCTGCTTATGTTTAGGCTTATTGTACAACTCGCTGGATGAAAATGTAGAATCTGCTTATATTCTCGACGCTTATAAGCCAAAGGTTAAGGGCACTGGCCTAAAATTAGTAATTTGTGTTCCCTAGTGTTCAATCATTTGTTTGTGCAGTTATTAGGTTCTCTCTGATTTACGATTTTTAAGCACATAACGATGAGGCTATATGGTTACGAAAAAATGCTATAAAGAAATCTTGATTCATCTGTTTTCCATATCTTTGTTGTCTGCTCTTCTCCTGCTTTTAATTATTTCCTACTTGTTGGCCTTCAACACCTTTTTGCATGTCTTAAACGCAATCTTCTCTTGTCTAAATTAGTTTTTAAAAAATGTGAAAAGTACATGATAGCTCACTTTTGTGTTGAATTTTGTTATAGAGGAGTCAACGGGAGTTCTAAAGAAAGCTGAAAGCGAATACAAAGGCCACCGATCACTATTATCTAGGACCCGAGGCCTTCTCTCCACAATGCAACGTCAAGATGTTCTCGATAGGCACAACTCTTTCTGTCTCTTAAAATCATAGTCTCGTTAACTCACCCCTGTGTCTAATATCGTGCATGTTTTGGCAGAGTTATCCTTATTGCTGGATTTGTTATTTTCTCCTTGGCCGTCCTCTATGTTGTCTCAAAACGCATTGGGATACTCAAGCTGCAGAGAAAGGTAATCGATGCTGTGAAAGCTGGCATGGCCAGACAAGAAGAGGTCATACCTGTAATCAAAAGGGACGGAATGAATGTTGTTCCGGTTCATCAAAATGAGGTTCCGGATTTAGGTATTCCATTAGAACAACCTATGCATGATGAACTTTGATTATATCCCTTTTATATTATATAAATGGTACAGAATGATTCTTGTGTTCCTGAATTTTATTTACTTTAGTGGGAGAAGACATTCATGTTTTTCCCTTTGTCCTTCGGCCAAAAGAAACTATTTTTTTTGAGATCGTCGCCCTGTGAGAAGAAAACTTAAACTTTTCAAATAAAAAGCAACACTTTTCGAAATATGTTGGTTTAAAAAGTATTACTTTTTACTATTTTTATTTTTATGTTTTAATTTTACTGTGACGGGACGATGGCCTCATAGAAGACCAACTCATTGTTCCGCGAGAAATTTAGAAAAATGATCCGTTGTGAAATAAAAATTTCCTCAGCTTTATACATGTAAATCCGCTATGAACATATTGTTATGTGTAACAAAGATGAGTGAGCTATCTTCGATCGCACAGTATGGATTTTCTACTTGAAAATACGAGGCAACTATGTGGCATGAAGGTGCTCACGAGAGATGTGCATGATAGAACAAAAAGTTTCACAGAGATGAAATTCCTATGCCAAGACCCAGAAGTTCTTGTGTTTTTTGCTGCTGAGCAGATAGCCTCCATTTTGGCCCTTTTTCTGCACTGCAACACAGGAGCATTTGCTGTTGAATATAAGGAAATCTACTATGTCTCTTAGCGTTCCTCCTCTTTTAACCCTGTACAAATGGAAATATTTTAAATAATTTTACTTTTGACAAAATTTAAAATTCAATTTAGTATGAGAAGTAAAATTTCATGTACAGCTAAATTAAAATTCGTTCAAGTTCGACTTGATTAACATAATATTAGAAATTCGATAACAGTTCAACTTAAATAACATAATATTAGAAATTCGATAACATTTAAAATGAGCTCGAATGATAGTAGATTCAGTTTGATTTTACTTATTTACATCCCTAAAGATGATGTAAAAAAAAGAAAAAAAAAAAAGAAGAAAGAACACAAAACACATGAGTGAAGCCATTTACAAGATTAGCATGCTACATAGAACAAATTAAAGGAATTTATTTAGGCTTCGGGTTTCAAAGAGTTCATAATTTCAAGCAATTTAGGGTTAATACTAATAATTAATAAAAAATATATATGTTATTAACTTTAGTCCTATTTAATATATGACACCTAATTTAACAAGTTTTTCATAATAATTTCTAATTTTTATTATTTTCAATTTATGTTCGATTTCATCTAAATTTTAAAAATTTATGAAAAATTACTGATGTGATACTTTTAATTTCACTTGCTATGTAGGCAGTCTGACAACCAGATCAGAATTTCTGATGAATATTTGAAGTTCCAATAAAAATAAACAGAAATTAAATAAAATTTAAACATAGAAATTCTTATTGAAAATTCATTAAATTAGAGATTATATATTGGACACGACTAAAGTTAACAAACAAAATAACTTATTCCATTTCTTATACTCCAAAAATACGTCATGCATATATAGAATGATATTATTAATAAATATATAACATGTACAAAATAAAATACAAGATTCGAAGCACAAAATTAATGAGCATGAATTGAATCTTTTGTATGAAGCATGAGAAGAGAGCAGATACACTGACCCCAAAATTGCATTGGAAAAACTCCTCTTATGTCCAATAATCAAAAGGTCAGTCTTATAGGCTATGCTCATTCCAAGAATCACAGAAGCCTTATCCTTCCCCTCCGCCATCTCCGCCGTCGCCACCACCACCTTCACATTTGGCTGTGCAGCCACGCACGCTTCCTTCATCGCGTCCAGAAACTCCCCCGCCCCTCCTCCTCCACCCTCCGCCACCACAGCCGTACCCATGTGGTAATTGGAGGCGGCTCCGCCTCCAATACCCGGCTTCCGGAACAAAACGCCCAAGGGATTAATCTTCCATGCATTCGGACTCTCCACATGAAATAGAATTAACGTGTCGTTCTCCACGATCTCATGGGAGAGAGCGTACTGAAGGGCGCCGGCCGATTCACGGGTCGGGTCCGCCACCACCATCACATTGCGCGCTGCCGTGGTGCCGCGACCTGCCATGCTCGTATACCTTTTCCGGCCGCCGCCCTCTCTCTCCTCTCTCTAGGTTTGATGGTGCCTGCATGGGGATGAAGGAGAGGGTGGAATGTGATAAAACGTGAGGATGTGTGTTTTGCTGAGTTGGCATGAAAGGCAGCCTTCGATTTTTTTAAGGTAATATGAGAATATTATGTCAATTATTAAGGTAAGCCATTCACTCTGTCACTCACTTTTCGAATTCAATTCTAAAACTGAGATGCAAGTTCTTTATTGCATTTAAGATTTTATTTTATGGAGTAATAATTTTTAATGTAGAAATATGGAATAGTTGTTATTTTTTCATGGATCAAGACGTACAAAGTTATTAGTTGACACTTCAACTATGCAAAACTTGATGTACGTCATGTCTTATTTCCACGACTAAATTTCTGATTAAAATCACAATATATGAGTCACACAAGAGAATATGTTTATAATTCTCCTAATTATCTTTATTTACCCCATCGTTTTATGTTAATTCAATTACCTTACATAAATGACTTGATTATACTGCTTGCACTACTGAATTTATGATTACCTAATACGCAAAGGGTCTTACTTGGTCATATTGCTTAAGGGATTGACTTGCACAATTATTATGTTTACTTAATTATCTTGCATGGTTAACTTTTTCAATCATATAGTTAGGGCTGTCAATAAGTTGAGCTAAGCTCGAGTTGGATAGGTTCGACTTGAGCTCAAACTGCCAAGCTCAGCCCAAGCTTATGTATGTAACTGTGAGCTTGGTTCGACTCGGCTCAAAACTTAGTTTTATTTTTGTGCTCTATTAATACGAGTTATACATGTTTTAATATTGTTCTAACAATTTTCAACTTTTCGAAGAAAATATCACGAGCTTAAAATTAGAAAATTACAAATTTAACAAATAAAATTATTATGCTTATAGTTAAATGTCACATATCTCACAACCAAAAACATCCTAAGTTTACACCGTTAAAAAGTCTTACAATAAATAATATTTCATATTTCAATAAGTGAAAAATTGTTACAAAATAATCAACAATTCTTTTCTTTCTTGTAATTCTTCTTACCCCATTTCTTTCTTTCATAAGTTTTTTATTAGATTTTGAGTAAAACTTGAACTCATTTATGTGTAATATATATAAATTAATTAATTAAATAATAATTGATCAGCTTGCGAGCTTCCAAACTGAGCCAAAGTAAATTTGGTTTGGCTCATTAATATTTCAAGTTGAGCCCGAGATTAACTTAGTCAAGTCGAACTTTGACCGTATTTTAACCAAGTCAAGCTCAAATAACTTGCGAGCGAACCTGACTCATTGATGACCCTACATACAGTTTACACAATTGACATATACATAATGTTTTGATTTATGCGAGTAAACCCAATTAACTTACCCAATTACCTTATAAAATTGGTTTGAAAAAAGAATAATTTTGTCAATTTGCTTGAATCGGGTATGTTTAAGCGGGTAGAATTTCCCTTTTGCACTCATTTATTTTATTAGTTATATAATGTAGAGTTATAAGTTATTGCAACACAGATATTCATGTAATAAATTACAAAATAAAATATAATTTGTCATAAAGGTTAAATATCAAAGTTTTACAAATGCATCTCTGGCCATTCTAGTCTAAATCATATATCCCTTCGGTGAAAGACATTGAGGTTGCATTTGTATGGAACGATGTAACTATGAATTTGTAGGATGAATTTGAAATTTATAATTAAATTCACACAACTTGTTCGACAAAAAATTCAAATCAATGAATTTTAAATTTCTTTTAAATTTATAATTCATTCATGTTGTATTGAAATCCTTTCTACAATTTAGTCATCTAAAATTTATCTGACTCTTCTATATATATATATAAAACCACATAAATCACACACATTGCACACACACTGCACAAACAACCCACACAATGCACACACACTACGCACACAATTCATTTCAAATAACCTTGATTTTAAAATCTATCCATCCAAATACAACTTGTATGTATAAATTGAATACTGTTCATAAATTTATCTTTCAAAGTTCAACTATATTTTAAGTGATTTGACAAATTTGAACTCAACATGGAGTTATTTCAAATTTATTCCTCTAAATTCTCTTCTGAAATCCAATCCATCAGCAGAACTTAAATAATCTTCACCAAGCACAGCTAAAATAAATGGCAGAACTCAAATGTCAACTAACACTGATCCATCAGGTAAGATCTCCCTACCACCAATGGCACAAAAAAAAAAAAAAAAAAAAAAAAAAAAAAAGCACCAACCACATTACCTTGACAAACTATGATTTCCAGCAAATAGGAGGAGAATCTACTAAGTTGCTTCCATCAGGATTTTAAGTTCAACTTTTCAAGAAGAATCTTATTTAAAAGCCCAGGATTTGCCTTGCCTTTGGTTTCTTTCATTGCCTAGGATTCATCATTAAAATGTTAGAACTAGCACCAATGCGAACGTAGAGAAACAAATTCAAGCCTGAATACAACAAGAAACTCTAGTTTCAGTGAGAATCATACCTGGCCAGCAAAATAGCCTTGTAGCTTAGTCTTGCCATTTCGATATTGCTCCAACTGCTTTGGATTGTCTGCAAGTATTTTATCCACTACTTTCTCGATCTCAGTGGGGTCCACAATCTGATTTAAGGTTTAAAAAAAAAAAAAAAAAAAAAGAAATCATAAGAGTTGAGCTTTTTCAGTCTGTTTCTCCATGTCATTAGCATATATAGCATATCCACTATTTATTTTCTCACATTTAACCATAACCTAACATATAAGGTCAGATAAGGAATCATCCTTGCATATTGTAATAAATAAGATAGGCTAATTCAGCTTTTTGACCCAAATTGTTCAACTTTTTGGAAAAATTCAAGATGATTCCAAGACAAATAATCAGCAGCCCAGAAAGAATGTGAAATAACTTGCCTGAACCAAATTCTTTTCTTTAATAAGTCCTTTCACAGTTCCACCCTTTGCCATCAGCTCGAACAAAATCTGCACATTTCATACGAGAACAAGAAATTATACAGAAAACCTCAAAAAAAGTACAAACCAGAGCAGAACATATATCCACTGCATTCATTTCTGTCATATCCTCTATGCTTTTATTGATACATCTATTTTGAACAAAATTCTCTCCTGTAACAGTTTTTCTAATTTTGTTTCCTCATTTTCATTTCTACTTATTTTCTGACCAACTAACATAAATCTAAGTATGCTGGGCATGCTAATATTTTTTGGGAGGAGAAACTGATGAAGTATTTGGCAATTTATACTAGTCAGTAGCTTCCGAAGCTTATTTCTAAAAGAATTAGGGTTCCAGTAAGGTAGTTAAACTGATTAGATTAGGATAAGGAATTATTTTCCTCACGAGTATAGAGTTTAATATTTTGCTGTGGAGTGCTAAATCATTGTGAACAAAGTGGGCCAATGATGTAATACTAATACATGGAAGGAGAATTGTGAATCAGATATTTGAAAACTTTGAAAACATCATTTATACAGCGGGGAGGAGAAAATACAGGTACCTGTTTGCCAATTTTCCCACTGATGGTGTCACTTTCAATTGAGGCTATGAGCTCACCCAATTCTTTGGGTGTAAGTTTAATGTCATTAATAGACAACTTCTCATCATTCATATAACGAGCCATATCACTCATTATCCAATTAGCAGCTACTTTAACATCAGCACCTGTTGCAATTGTGGCATCAAAGAATGCTGTTACCTGAGACACATTTGCTAGAGCTGATCAGAACCATAGTTCAAAGTATGTAAACACATATCCAAAGCATATGTCAATAAGCTTATTACATGTTAACATGTAGTATTAACAAATATGACATAAAATTTAACATAAATATGTACAGTATTTTGTTAAAATATATATTAAAAATATTCTTTAAATTTTAAAAGGAAAAGGACAATGAGGATCCTACTCTGGTTCCGGCCGCAATTCACCCCAGCCTAAAGCTGCTCTGCTCCAATCATTCATGGGGTTTGGGATGGGGATGCACAAACCCAACCCCCCCCCCCCAAAAAAAAAAGAACAAGATTCTTTGCCACTCCTAGCTTTCAGTAGCAAGAGGCTTTTGCACATGGTGCAATCATCTAACCAAAGGTTCGAGGAAATAAATAAAATGGCCTCAGGAGTTCCATATCCTGCAATGCCATAATGAACAAATCCACTGGTAGGAATCAGATGGATTGGGAAATCCATGGCTGCTAATCCTTCCACAATATCTTTTTCTTTATTGTGTTCTCAGAACCTGAAGTTTCCCAGATGATAAAATGACTTTTCATTTGTCTTATCAAATTCAGTCAGAGATGACAGATTTTTCAAACATGCAACCGAAGTCTAGATACTATAGGAGTGAAAGAGTCACAATTTCACGTAAAGTAGATGCTATGGCCATGCATGTATTGCATTAGGTTGCATTTGGATTGAGGGACTTAAACTGCATGGATTTGAAAAGAATAGATTTCAAAATCAACCCCAAATCACTCAGAAATTAATTCAAGATGAAAGTGATGGATTTTAAATCCATATCAATCCAAACAAACACTTCAGAATTTTCTAATGCAGTTATCAAATTTTCCTGAAATCTTCAATCAAAAGACCACAATTATTAACCTACCGGCCCAATTAAAACTGGTAAACATCCTGAAATTTAGCTGCACCAACATTTAAGAAGAAGTGTTACAAAGCCAACTACAAAAAAGACTTACACTGATGTCGTTTGTGAGATAAAGAACGTCCTGCATGCTAAGTCCCAGTTTCTCATATTTCCGACGCTTAATTTCGGGTAGTTCAGGCAAGGAATCACGAATCCCATTTATGTACTCCTCACTGAGATTAACTCCTGGAAGATCGGGCTCTGGGAAGTACCGATAATCAGCAAGTCCTTCCTTCTTTCTCATAGTAATTGTTTTCTTATTAGAAAAAAAAATGGATTAGTAACAAAGAGCCAGGATACCTGTTATGATAGTGTACACTAGAGAGAGAAAAGAAAAGAGAAGGAAAAAAAAAAAAAAAAAAAAAAAAGAAGAGGAAGGGAAAAATGGAAGTATCACCTGAGCTCCTTCTTCCCATTGACGAGTTTCCTGTACAATCTGATCAGCCTGACCTTGATTGTAAAGTTGCACCTGCCTTGATATCTCATAATCGATGGCCCTATTCACTGATGCAAATGAGTTCACATTTTTTATTTCAACCTGTTATCAAATTCAGATTTATTTTTATCAGTAAAAAATAATAAAAAGAAAGGGAATATTGTGGTCCAACTCAATAATATGCCCATGAAAAAAGACATCAAGTCTACTAGCAGAGGAAGTACAAAGATTTCTACCCAATGCTTTAATAAACCTTTACTAAGGACCATAAAGTTTCCAGTTCATTGGAGATCATTTCAAAGACAATTGACAGGAGACTTATTAGCAACTTAACGTGAATACCAGCATTAACTTTAGATTAGATTCTTGGGGACTCCAAAAATTGAAACACAATCTATAATGACAATTCCGCAAAGAAGAATTTGAAAAGTTTGACTGAACTTAGGAGGAAATGGTTCTTCTCAGAATTGGACAAATATGAATTAAAGGTCATACACCATTGTATTATTTCAGAGTATTAATTCATGAAGAACAATTTTTTCTATAAAGAATAAAATAGCCATGGCTTCCAAATCACTAGAATATCTGTAAACTGATTCTACTACAAAAGCATGCAGCCACTCCGCATATTTGGAACTCATTCACCGTACCCTGATTTCATCAAAATCAGAGGAAAAGTTTCCCTTGGAAGCAGGACTCCACCTTTTAATCAAAATCAGCTTCATTAACATAACCCATATACAAAATACTCCATAAATATGGGTGATCCTAGGAAACAAAAATCATGGAATAGATGAAATTTGGAAAACTCGTTAAATATTTGATAAGCAGTTTGAATTGAATAAAATGATTAATTTACCTTTGTGCCAAACTCTACTTGCCCAACTGGACGAATTGAGATATTGACATCGCAACGAAGAGACCCTTCCTGCATATTTCCGTTACTCACTCCAAGATATCTAACAATTCTCTGTAGCTCTGTAGCATATTCTGCTGCTTCAATACCTGTTCTCATATCAGGTTCAGAGACAATCTCAAGCAATGGGACTCCTGCTCTATTCAAGTCAACCTGTCATCCCAAAAACTGAATAAATAAATACAATAATTATTCCATTTGATCTTATAACAGCCAGAAGAGGAGTGCAACAACTAGTTCAGACTTCAGATAAAAGAATATTATATTTGAAGACATTTAAGCCGAATATTTGTTACCAGTATCAAAATTAATGAATGAGACGTCCTTAAGCAGAAACTACTCATATAAAGAAAATTAAGAAGAAGAAAGAATGAACAAGAAAATCATAGGAAAATGATAACTATGAAAAAAGATAATCATAACATGATTACTAAAGCATTGCAAATTTGAAATGAAAAATGATGATCCTTATTAGGAGAATCGTAATTTTCCTGAGAAAAGTCCCCGGTATCAGTGTGAAGCAGCTTCCCAGCATCCTCCTCCATATGAACTCTGGTGATACCAAACTTTCTATGCCCGCCTCCAAACTCAACAGGAAGATCAACATCAATATAACCACCAGTTGCAATTGGGATATCAAACTGTGATATTTGGTAACCTTTTGGGAGGTCAGGATAAAAGTATTGCTTCCTATCGAATTTTGAGCTAAGAGAAAGTTTACAGTTGAGTGCAAGACCAAGTTTTACAGCATACTCTATAACCTTTGAGTTGAGCACTGGCAAGGCCCCAGGTAACCCCATGCAAACGGGACAAATATTAGTGTTGGGTTGAGCCCCATAGTTATAAGGACAGCTACAAAAGGCCTTTGTGAGAGTGGAAAGCTGTACATGGGTCTCTATTCCTATGACTGCCTCATAGTTTTTCAAAACTTCTTCCAGTTTTGCAGATCTCGATTTTGGTGAATTTAATTGTGTTTGTTGCTTTTCTTGCGTTGCAGTTTGTCCTTGTGCACTTTGCATGCTGCAATATAGTACACCATGATTTCTAGAAACATACACTGGTGGGTACCATAGCAAAGAATTCGATCTTAAGCCCCTGAATAATGTCAATGCCATTTCATATATTAAAAAATCTCCACTCCCCTTCAGATCTCAAACGACGAATATACCTACAAAACAAGTCAGAGACATTCATAATTATTAAGACTGAATCCAAATTCAATGAGCGATATTATAGAAAGATGCCGACTAGATAAAAATGAATTCAGGCTATGAGGACTTAGGCTAACAGTGCTCAAAGCTCCTTCTACACTCGTTGTATTGATTTAAATTCAATATATTTGTCTTAAAGGGAGGCTAAGTGTCACGTAACCGTGTAAAACAAACCACAACTCAACACGTCCATTTCTAAGCTCAAGCCGCCACAGTATTTAGCACCACCACATACCAATCAAACAAAATCAAACTTATACTATTTTAAAAACTTACAATTGAAATCAACGAACCATCATTTTTAAATGCAAAAACAACTACAATTGACTATAACATTTCATCAAAAACCTGGTCTGCAACCAACAATGAAGACACACGATGAAGCCCGAATGAATAAAAAAATAACCAAACATAAAATTGCTTGAATAGTTGAATATCTAGACGATGGCTTCCGGCAAATGCAATATATAAAAGAACAGACAAAAAATATGCAGAGACAATGATACGCAAAAAGCTTGTGTTGTCACAAACAATTTTCTGAAATTAAACAGAGTAATTACAGCTCAAGTTTTCAATGAAGGAAATGAATTTCAACGACGATGCAGCTAAAAGTGCAACACATATTTTAGGAAACCTGAACCATGGAAGTGAAGCACACTGCCATTAAGTGTGTCACTGCCACTGGAATTGAAGATAAAGAGGGAAACCAAACTTATTTTATATATATATACTAAAATATTAACAATATCAAACAAAGTGGTCGTGCCGGAGTGGTTATCGGGCATGACTAGAAATCATGTGAGCTTTGCCCGCGCAGGTTCGAATCCTGCCGACCACGAATTTCTTTCTTTTTGAAAGGTTAAATTGCATAATTTTTTTTTTGCAATTTTAATCATCATCTTTTAATATTTGCAATTTCAAGCACCATCTATTCAATTTTTGTAATTCAAATTACATGTTCATAATTTATACTATTTCATTATAATATCATTAGTGGTATAGGTCCATTTCATTTGATATTATGTAAATTATATCAAAATATCATTATGATGATGTTTCTTAACGAAAACTATATATATATATATATATATATATATCAATAATAATAATAATAATAATTTATATCTATATATATAATAGTAAAATAAATTTTTTATTTTTATTTTCCCACCCAAATTTTCACCCTATAAATATAAAATTATATTTATTTATGGAACAATCTTCGAAATTTACTTAATTTATGTTGTTCAACATAAATAAATTCAAAATTTAAAGAATTTTTGTTGACTCATAATATATTCAAAATGAGAAATATATATGGAATATTTGTTAGTAAATATAGATCATTGTAATTTTATTATATGTGAAAATTATTAACAAATTTTCTATAATTAAGCTATTCATTATTTAAAATCATCCAATCATGTGAAGGGAATCTGATTTTGTCACACTTGAAATTAAATTTTCAATGAGTGATTGACAATTTTTACGAGATATTTGTAAATGTTTATGTTCTATAGTATGTTGATATCTCTATTTTTTAATTTAATTTAATTCAAGCTTCCACAATCGTGGATATCATTCTTATCATTTATGAACAAAAATAATTCTAATAGAAGAAAGTCAAAAAATAAAATTACAATAAATTTCTATTGATTATACAAAAGAATAATCACTAAATATAATAATATAACTTGACTATATACTTATATTACAAAATATAATAAAAAATAATATCTTTTGTGCATCGCAAATATCTCACACTAATTTTGAGTTAATCAATATTGAATATCCAATGGTACAATATGTTTAAAAAAATAGTTCCTTATAAAAAATATATTTTTCATCTTCCAAAAATAAAAGTTTTGTTTCAATAATAAATTAAATATTTATATAAAAATTAAATTATTTAATATTTTTATAAAAAAATTTAATTAAGTTGCTACAGCCACAACATTTTGACCAACCAGTATATGTTTATTTTCTACTAATCAAGCAAACAGGGAGCCATATATATTATGAATATGTTACTTATTGTGCATCACATGTGAGCAACGCTAATCATACTAATAATATATATTAAATGCAACAAATAACACAAAATAGGAGCACATTAATTTTATTATTTATTAAAAAAATACAAATTACATGTTATCCTTAATTTTTATGTTATTATTAAAATAAATATAAATTAGTATAATATTATATGAAAAGATGAATCCATATAAATTATCATCTCATTTATGTTAAATAAAATTCTATAATTTTAATATGTATTTTTGTTATTTGCATGATTAACAAATAGTGATTAATGTTTATTACATGGTAATTTACCATCTAATCTATTAAGTTAAATAAATAATTAAAGTTAATGTGAATAACGTAACATATATTAACTAATTATCATGTTCAAAATTACAACAAAAAATAATTATTTAGGATAAATTATTTACATTCAAATATAATTCTTTTGTTAATCCTCCTATAGTTATTTAGTTTATTTTCATTATAAATAAGTTATATTATAAAGTCTTCATATTCCAATGACTTATATTATATTTGTTTGTAATTTAATTCAATGTTTTATTTAATTATATAAAAAATATATATGTTGATATAATTTAAAAAATTGTTACTAATGAATTAATATATTTATTAGTTTGATTATTATATACTTTTTTTTATTATAATTTTTTTAACACCCTTTAAAATTTCATGCACTAATTAACATAAGTATTAGAAAACACCATTTAAGAATGGATTAATCAAATAGGAAAAGAAAAGAAAATAGTGAAATGTCCAGCTTTTTATTTTATTTTATTTTATAATATATATTTATTATTATAATTATTTTTTATTTACTCTTTAGCGAGCGATTTACGAAAACGCTACCACAGCCGACCACCGAACGTCAAATGTTTTTATTTCTTCGGAGTTTGGAATAGCCTAGTCCCCCCCACCTTCATCTTCCCCATTAAAAAAAGAAAGAAAATGGAGAAATTGCAGCAACAACAATGGTGGAGAGCTGTGAAATCACGTTTATCTTACAGGAATGCCACCATAGCTGTCTTCTTAATCAACATACTCACTGCTCTTCTCTTGCTACAAGGCTTCTTCTGTTCTTCCCCAAACAAATTGGATACCTCCCATAAAGGTCTTTAACTTTACAAATTT
Source organism: Caryopteris x clandonensis (assembly GCA_028749325.2). Classification (NCBI taxonomy): domain Eukaryota; kingdom Viridiplantae; phylum Streptophyta; class Magnoliopsida; order Lamiales; family Lamiaceae; genus Caryopteris; species Caryopteris x clandonensis. The sequence goes on from JAPYKT020000015.1 coordinate 1,433,302, forward strand.
ATTGTTATTATTTTTTCTTGTTTTCGAAACTCATCGATTCCTTCTTTCTGTATTTGGTAATTGCTCTATGTGAGTTTTTGCGACTTTATTTTGGATTTTTTTTCGCGACCTTATCAAATCTTGAAGCAATTATCAGTATCTCTGTAGATTTAGTGAACAATTAATTTTCTTGGAGAAAGATTTCCTGATAGAACCCTAATTTCTGAAATATTTGCATGATGCTGGTGACAATTTGTGAATGTAGCAATAAGGAGAAACATTTGTTGTTTGATAGTCATTTGAGTGGTTGAGCTTGTCACTCTCGTTTCCCGTGTACGGAATGTAGGATTGTTATTGGTTCAAGATGATTGTTTTAGTTGATCTATTAATAATCACATAATTCTTCTTGAACTGTTGGGTAGCAACCAGAAGAAATGAGGGATGGTTATTGCTTCAATTTGAGTTTTAGTTGATCTATTAAGAAACCACATAAATCTTCTTGACATGTTGGTAGCAACAAGAAGAAATGTTGGTCAAAACCAAATGAATTGATTATTGCTTCGATTGAACTCGGAAGTTGTTTAGAATGATAATGGTGCACTCTTTTATTTGTGTCTTCATGGTAATTGTAAATTTCTCCATGATTTTGATGGTTTCTGATTTTGATGTTTCTTTCATGGATCCACTCTGTGAAGGGAAAATTTGGTGAAACAGAGTCGCCGGTTGTGGACTCTCTGGAACTAGTCCAGTAATCCAATTTATAAACCTCCTGGTCAATAATGGATTTTTTTCGACAGCCTTCTTTATTAAGCTTTAACATTTGTAGCAGCTTGCAGTAGTGTGTCATTCCGAAAAGGTGTATTTTCTTATAAAATTCACTTTGTTGATTATCGTTTGGGATACAGCTCTATACAGGCATATAAAGGAGTCTGAAGACATAAGACGCGCTATGATTCCTTTGGATCTAATCAGAAGAGTGAGTATCCTCGATAACTTGAACTTGTTGATGCTGTATCTTAATATTCAAATGGGTAGTTACAGAAACAATCTGAGTATCAGCATAATTATGAAAAAGTAAGCTCTCTTTCACAGCTTATTAATAACAGGACATTTGTTCCCTCAAATTGTACTTGCTTGAGTGATATGTGTAAGAATAAGGCAGACCTCAAGGGGGTGATTGTAATACGTCAAGGGGTTATATGTAGTTTCAAAATAAGATAGGGTTTTCTGTAAGTATGCCAACCCTCGAGGGATTTTTTTTGTAATTTGTTCTTGCGCAGAAGTAGCTACTCATCCAAGTTCATGTTCGCAATTTGTTAAAGATAGCAGCAGTTTATGTACTCTTATGTTGTTTATATGTTGTGTGGCCTTCATAGTTCAAGCTTTCGTTTGAGGTGATTCATGGTGCCTGATAATAATTTTCCTTTCATGGCCAGGTTAGAGAAATCGGACAGGAATTAAATGTCGGAACAGAACAAATCCAACCCAAAGATGTAAAGCAGACAGCTGCGGTGGACCTAATATCTAGACTGAATAATTTCCGTTCGTATTCAGATGCTGGCAGCAACAAAGGTGATTTTTTCTTCATTTGGTTTCTGTATTTCTTATCTTGATGTTGTTTATTTTATAGTTTGTCTATGGTTTCGGTTACCTGTTCTCATACTCTAATTGGAAATGCGGTGTGCTGTATTTCCACAATACAAAAGGTTCATAATAAGACAAGTTCAAAAACTGACCTTGCTGATGTTAGATGTTGGATTGTGGGAATAAAAATTTCCTGCTTGTAACTATCCGTGTGGCAAATCAAGTACATTATATGTCGGTGTTGGTAATTTTGGACAATAGCTGTGACATTTCGTGCACTGTGGACAAACTGGGCCCAGATGTGGGTTCACGAGTGGTATGTGTGACCAATGTTGGCCTTATTGGCCTCGCGTTCAGGCCCAAATTAATGTCGTCAGTGCGCGAAAACAATATTTAGTGTTTCTTGATTTTCCAGAGCCCTATAGTTACAGGTCACAAAATGAATTTTCGCATTGGATTGAATTGGACTGTGAGAATGTTGTATGTGTAGCCCTTGAGGAATGGCGCAAGCGGAAGATGGAGAGAGCCCGGCAACGGTCGTTGGGGAAGAATGGAACAGCAACTTCTTAGCCATCAACTCTTTACAATTTCTGATCTCTGAATATGTGGGGTTTGCTCGTTGGCCGATATTCAAGGTTCCATTTGGATCTTTGAGGCTGTTTTCTTGAACATATATGGTAAGTAAAGTTGTGTAGATAAACCATTTCTTGTAAGAGTCGTGTTCTTAAATGTATAATTTTGTTTTTTCTTTTTATCAAATTAACTTTTTTTAAACTTATAAATTTTTATTTGTATGATTTCGTCTTTTTTTTTATTTGACTCAGAATAACATGCATCTTTTGTGAAATGAAATGTTAAAATATTTTTTCTTGTAGTTCGAGCCTACCACAAATAATACTATTTTTTTTATAATATTCAAATTCAACACATATAAAAAGTCAATAATTTTTTTTTTCAAAATTTCATAATATTCAAATTCAACACATATAAAAAGCCAATAATTTATTTTTTTCAAAATTTCAATCTCTAAAATAACTTAAAAAAATATAAATAAAATCGACCTAAAAAACACTCAAGAAACATACACAAAGATTCGCTAACCTCCTAAAACATATTAAGGTGATAAATAAATAAATAACTGCATTTTAATAAACATTCAAATTTTGAACAATTTAAATTTCTAATAAAAAATTGATATTATTTTTATATTTGTATCTCAAACATTACTTATGCAAATTCCACAAAACATATTAAGATAAACTAATCAATCAATAAAAATATGTAAATTGTCCAAATTTCAAAATATAATAATAAAATTAATAAATAAATAATATGTTTCAAACATAATCAAATAATTATTCAATTTGGGAAACACATAGCTTTATATAATCATGAAAGTAGGCTTAAACATTTATTTCCGAAACGACATCGTTTCCTAAGATAAGTATGAAGAAAAACATAACAAATTCTAATAAAATTTCAATTCGTTTATGAATGAAATGTAACCCGTAATTCAAAAAAGAACACTAAAAATATGCTTCATCAACCTGCTCCCATCGCCTTTACAAATCCCTATCCTGAAAAATAGGAAGGTAAAAGGAGGTGAGCTACACCCAACTCGTGAGGTTCATACTTGTCAAAATTAAATATAAAGTTGTAGAAACACAATTAGAGAGTAACATGAACGTATCAGTCATAACATAATATAGCATCCGTATCAAACGTAACATTTCGTATCAAAGCTTGGCTAACATATAATGGTGGATCAAATTAATAATTCCGTATCAACGTATCAAAACATATAACCATCAAATCGTACTTTATACAAACAAAATATTTAAAACTGACAAATCACATAAAAATCCCACCTCTTACGTGACTTTTCGTAATATAAGAAAAATTTTATGCAAGTGATATGCTTCTAATCCAAGTGCCTTATCTCCTCGCCTAAATCGTAAATAAACGAAGTTTTAATATCTAAATCTAATAGGCTTATAAAGATAAAGAATAAGAACATACATAACATGTCAAATATGGGAATTGATTTGCTTTGGGAAGGGGGGGGTTCTGGTCACGGATGGAGGAAACTAGGGGCATAATGATCATTAGTTGGGTTAGAAATGAATTAAAAGAAAATCTCCATTCTCCTTCAGGAGACCTACATTTCTTCCTCAAAGCAACTTTCTCTCTCTATCTATTGCTCCCCTAATCTCAATAAATTTGGAGATATCAACACGTAAGAGATTAGAAAAATCTAAGGATGACAAGACAAGGCGGTTGGCAGATGTTTAAAGCAATGACAGCGGTGGTTCAGTAACAAGAAACGTAAAGGAATGATTTTAATCTGGCCATGATAAGGTAAAAGACCATAAAAAATTATGGGTCTTTACCTGATATTCTGAAAAACCTGGATCATGAATGTTAAAGGAATACAATGTTGTATTTATAGATTTGTTAGAATTTAAATTTAGATGTATCTTCTTAGTGAGAGAGAATCTGCATCTGAGAGAAAATCTCTTCTTTACTAACAAAATGCTAACCTCCTTAACCATAAGATTATAAGAAAATATAACGTATCTTGGCTGAAGTTCTTATATACATATATATATGTATATATTTGGGCTTAGAGAAAAATATCTTAAGGTCCAATACCTAATTGAAACAATAATAAGCCCACGTAAAGTAAAATAAAATAAAATAAAATAAATCAAGGAAATTAAATATTGCGTGAAAATAATCAGGTATTACATCCTACCCTCGTTAAAAATAATTTCGTCCTCAAAATTTCATAACGTACCATGAGTATTGAAATAAGGATATTTAGCTCGCAACTCCTCCCCTCGCTCCCATGTAGCATCTTTTTCACTATGTTGGCTCCATCGTACTTTAATAAGTACCGTTTCTTTATTTTTGAGTTTTTGAATCTTCCTCTCCAACATCGATTCTGGCTCCTCCTCATACGTTAAATCTTTATTCATCTCCAAGGTAGAATAATTGGCGACATGGCTGGGGTCGTGGACATATTTTCTCAACATGGAAACGTGAAATATGTTGTGTACAGCGGAAAGTTTGGGCGGTAAAGCTAGACGGTATGCCAAGTCTCCAATACGATCAAGTATCTCAAAGGCTCCCACATATCTTGGTCTTAACTTTCCCTTCTTACCAAAACGAATCACTCCTTTGATTGGAGCCACCTTCAAGAAAACTTTCTTACCGATTTCAAACTCAAGATCCTTTCTTTGTTTGTCGGCGTACGACTTTTGTCGGTCCTGAGCTACTTTAATCCTCTCTCGTATCTTCTCTACTACTGCATCGGTCTCTTCAATCATATCTGGTCCCAAAAGCTTCCTTTCTGCAAACTCATCCCAATAAACCGGTGATCTACATTTCCTTCCGTAGAGAACTTTATAAGGTGCCATGCCAATAGTTGTATGATAACTATTATTGTAAGCAAATTCTACTAAAGGCAGAAAATGTTCCTAATTATTTCCCATGTCTAAAACACATGCTCTCAACATGTCTTCAAGTATCTGTATTGTTCTCTCGAAATGTCCATCGGTTTGTGGGTGATAAGCAGAACTGAAACTCAATTTAGTTCCCAAGGCCTCTTGTAGTTTCTTCTAGCATTTAACGTAAAATGAGTATCTCTATCTGACACAATAGATACCGGTACTCCATGTAATCTCACAATTTCACACACATAAATTCGAGCATAATGATCCACTCTATAGTTCATCTTTACCGGAACGAAATGTGCCGATTTAGTGAGACGATCAATAATAACCCAGACTGCATGATTTCCTTTCTTGGTTCATGGAAGTCCCACAACGAAATCCATTGCAATATGTTCCCACTTCCATTTCGGAATGTAGAGTGACTTCATTAAACCCAAAGATCATTGGTGCTCCGCTTTCACTTGTTAGCAAACCATGCATTTGATGATGAATTTCACTACATCCTTTTTCAATCCTTCCCCCAAAGGGTTTTTCTCAAATCTTGGTACATTATTGTACTACCACGATGTGCTGTATAAGGAGTATTGTGTGCTTCTCCTAAGATTACCTCCCTTAACTCCAAATCCTTTGGCACACATATCCTTTCTTCATAGTACATTGTACTGTCCTCAGCAATAGTGAATCCTTTGTCTTCTCTGGCGAGTGTTCGCTCCTTTATCTTTGGGAGAAAATCATCACGAGTCTGACCTTCCTTTATTTTTTCTTTCAGTGTTGATTTTACTACCAAGGGTGCCAATATTGAATTCACAGTCTTTGGTGGTCTCACCACTTCAATGTTCAATTTTGAAAACTCACTGGCTAGCTTCTCTTCCTTCTTCAAGATACACGCCAACTCTCCTCGGGTTTTACGACCGAGTGCATCAGCCACTACGTTGGCTTTTCCAGGATGATAGTGAATTGTACAATCATAATCCTTCACTAGCTCTAGCCATCTTCTTTGCATCATGTTTATTTCCTTTTGTGTGAAGAGATACTTTATACTTTTATGGTCTGTGTATATTTCAAACTTACCCCCATAGAGGTAATGATGCCATATCTTTAAAGCATGAATCACAACAGCTAACTCAAGATCATGTGTGGGATAATTTAACTTGTGTGACTTCAGTTGTCTCGACGCATAAGCCACTACCTTACCGCTTTGCATAAGTACACATCCCAACCCTTGTTTGGATACATCACTGTAGATCACGAATTCCTCAGTTGGGTTTGGAATTGTAAGTACCGGTGCACGTCGTTTAAGCTCTTGAAAACTATTCTCACACCCCTCATTCCAAATAAACTTTTCTCCTTTTCGTGTCAATCGAGTCATAGGTGCAGCTATCTTTGAAAAACCTTCTATAAATCTTCTGTAATAACCGACAAGTTCTAGGAAAGTACGTACCTCATTCGCATTGGTGGGTGCATTCCAATTATTCATTGCTTGCACCTTGGCCGGTTCAACCTCAATTCCTCCAGATGTGACAACGTGCCCAAGAAATACTACTCGGTCTAGCCAAAATTCACATTTACTAAATTTCACATACAGTTTCTCCTTACGCAGCATTCCCAACACCTATCTTAAATGTTGCTCGTGTTCTCCATTGTCCTTTGAGTACACGAGTATATCATCAATAAAGACTATTACAAATTGATCCAAGAAAGAATGAAACACTTAATTCATCAATTGCATGAAGACTTCCGGTGCATTCCTTAATCCAAACGGCATAATCACAAACTCCTAATGACCATAACGAGTTCGGAATAAAGTTTTAGGAATATCTCCTTATTTAATCTTCAGTTGATGATAGCCTGAACTTAAATCAATCTTGGAAAATACCCCCGCTCCTCGGAGTTGATCAAATAAATCCTCGATTCTTGGAAGAGAATATTTATTCTTTATCGTAAATTGATTTAGCTCACAGTAGTCAATGCACATTCTCATAGAGCCATCCTTTTTCTTTACGAACAAAATTGGTGCTCCCCAAGGTGAAACACTTGGTCTAATTTAACCCATATCCAATAGCTCTTGGATTTGAACCTTAAGTTCGTGTAACTCCCTTGGGGCCATACGGTATGGGGCTTTGGAAATTGGTGCAGCTCTAGGTACCAAGTCTATAGTGAACTCCACTTGTCAGTCTGGGGGAATTTTTGGTAGACTTTCTGGAAACACATCCAAAAACTCTCTTACGATTGGTACATCGGTTAACGATGTTTCGGTAGATGGAACACTCATCACATTCACCAAGAATCCTTCACACCCTTCTTTTTAAAGCATCTTACCGCCTTCATTGATGATATAATACGTATAACAGGATTGGATTTTGCCACATGAAAGATTATTTCTACACCATTTAGTGACCGTAGAATTATCCTTTTCTCTAAACAATAGATATCAGCTTGATATCTACCCAACCAGTCCATACCCAAAATAACATCAAAATCATTCATCTCAAGCATATCTAAATCAATCTCCAATTTATGTTCATTGACATAAACAATTATTCTCACCAATGAATCAGTACTAATTGATTTACCCGAAGGTATACTGATTTCGAGTGGTTACACTTGCTTAATACTTTTATATGCACATATAGCACAAAAATTTTTGGAAATAAAGGAATGTGTAGCACCTGTATCAAAAAGCATTAAAGCATGTATTCCCGCAACCGGTAACCTACCTGACATAGCTCTTGGCTCTTGCTCTGCCTCCTTCTTTATCATACCGAAAATTCTAGCTTGTCCTCCTGAACCGGTGTTTGGGGCCCTTCCATTAGATCCACCTTGATTCATTGGACATTATGATTTGACGTGTCCTAGTTCACGACAGCGAAAATATTTATTTTGTCCACGTAGACACTCACCTCTGTGCTTTTTACCACACGTGGGGCATGTCGGAAAGTCAGCCTGTTGTTTGGGCCCAAATCGGCCATCATTCCTCCCTCTTTTATTCTGGTTTTCTCCTTTCCCTTGGTTGTTTTTCATGCCACTTCCTTTTTTTGGAACCATCTACCACCCCATGCTTAGTCTTTTCCATGTCAATGTTGGCAGATATGTCTTCTGCCCTTGCTACTGCTTCAGTATAGGCCATTGGTCCAAGTCCCACTAGATGGTAGCGGATCTCGGCACATAACCCATCACGGAACCTTTGAGATTTCCTTTGTGGAGCATCCACCAGGTGTGGGGCGAAACGGCACAAATGATTGAATCTACGTTCATAGTCAGTGACTCTCAAATTGCCTTGGGTGAAATCCATAAATTCTCGGTGCATAACATGTACTCAAATATGCTTTGTAGAGTGAGTAACCATTCCTCCATAGTAGCAGGTCCCTCAGTACCCTTGAACACAAGTGGTTGAAAGTGACTAAATTGACTGATAACCCGAGCTTGTGTTTGTTGGGGAGTAGTTGTTGAGTTGATCGTAGCACCTTGAAGGAGTGCATTTAGTCTCGACAACAACTGTTGTTGATTGCTGGGAACCTCATTCTGGGCAGGTTGATCTTGATTGCTGGAAGCATATGCGATAGTGTTGTCGCGTCTAGGTGCCATATTTCTATTACCACGAATATTCTAATTCATGAGTTATAAGTATCAATATAGACTAAATCGTAAACATAAAATAATAAATAATTTAAAATATTTTCCTGTCTAAAAGAAGGAAAGGAGAAATTACTTATATGAAATAAATAAAGAAAAATGCTCGTAATCTATTTCTACTCAACATCATTAATCACTATAGGAGGTTTTTTTTTCTTTTTTCCTTCGGTTCTTCTTCTAGGCATTCGACGTGCGAGGCCCATCTTATCTATCTAATCCATGCGACTGCAGCTCAATACACATAATACCAAGGCATAAATCTATGTGTCATAAATCTCATGCATGCATAATAGGTCTTACACATGTGTAACCATATACATATCAGGCTTAACGTGCGTAACATAAATCATAACTCATTGCATAACTTTGGAGTTGTCGTGGTGAACAGAAGAAGACGATGAAGCATATAACTGCTATATATATAATATTTTTTTTCAAACATTTCATCATAAATTCAGAATTTAAACAAGTCTACAGAAACGTAAACCTGCTCTGATACCACAATGTAACGACCCAAATATTTATTTAGATATATATTAATTTACTACATATTTTTAATAAAAAATTATAAGTTACCAAATAAAAAAGAAGTATATAAATTTTAAGTAATTTCCTCCTACTAACTAGGTCGTTAAAGAACATAAAAAAGAATTAGGACTCTACTTGATTTACTACAAAATTTAAATCCTCAATGTAAATCGTATAAAAAAACGTGATTAAGTAACCCTACTACATTAAAATTTATAATAGCGAAAAATATAATTGATTCAAACATAATCAAATAATTATTCAATTTGAAAAACTCATAGCTTCGTATAATCACGAAAGTACGCTTAAGCATTTATTTCTGAAACGACATCATTTCCTTAGATAAGTGTGAAGAAAAATATAACAAACCCTAATAAAATTTTAATTCGTTTATGAATGAAATGTAACCCATAATTCAAAGAAGAATAATAAAAATATGCTTCATCCGCCTACTCCCGTCGCCTTGACAAACTCTCTATCCTGAAAAGTAGAAAGGTAAAAGGGGGTGAGCTACACCCAACTCGTGAGGTTCAGGCTTGTCAAAATTAAATATAAAGTTGTAAAAACAGAATTAGAGAGTAACATGAATGTATCAGGCATAACATAATATAACATCAGTATCAAATGTAACATTTCATATCAAAGCTTGGCCAGCATATAATTGTGGATCAAATTAATGATCCCGTATCAACGTATCAAAACAGATAACCATCAAATCGTACTTTAAACAAACAAAATATTTAAAACTGACAAACCGTATAAAAACCCCACCTCTTACGTGACTTCTCGTAATATAGGAAATATATCATGCAAGTGATATGCTTCTAATCCAAGTGCCTTATCTCCTCACCTAAATCGTAATAAACGAAGTCTTAATATATAAATCTTATAGGCTTATAAAGATAAAGAATAAGAAAATAAAGAACATGTCAAATATGAGAATTGATTTGCTTGGGAGGGGGGGGGGGGGGTTCTGGTCATGGATGGAGGAAATTGGGGGGCATAATGGTCATTAATTGTGTTAGCAATGAATTAAAAGAAAATCTCCTTTCTCCTTCAGCAGACTCACGATTCTTCCTCCCCTTTTCTTCCTCAAAGTAACTTTCTATCTCTACACATTGCTCCCCTAATCTCCATAAATTTGGAGATACCAGCACGTAGGAGATCAGGAAATTTAAGGATAACAAGACAAGACAGTTGACAGATGTTTAAAGCAATGATGGCGATGGTTCTGTAATAAGAAACGTAAATGAATGGTTTTAATCTGGCAATGGCTAAGGTAGAATAACAATAAAAATTTATGGGTCTTTACCCGAAATTCTGTAAAACTCGGATCATGAATGTTGAAGGAATACTGTGTTATATTTATAGGTTTGGTAGGATTTAAATCTAAATGTATCTTCTTAGTGAGAGGGAATCTGCATATGCTAATTGAGAGAAAATCTCGTCTTTACTAACAAAATGCTAACCTCCGTAACAATAAGATTATAAGAAAATATATCGTATCTTGGCTGAAGTTCTTATATATATATATATGTATATATTTGGGCTTAGAGAAAAATATCTTAAGGTCCAATACCTAATTGAAACAATAATAAGCCCATGTAAATTAAAATAAAATAAAATAAAATAATTCAAGGAAATTAAATATTGTGTGAAAATAATCGGGTATTACATAAATAAGTTGACTAAAATACCCTTATATATTTATATATTTAAAAGTAATTTAATTTTATTCTTTTTTTATTTTCTTCTCAACTGCAGAACCCCCCATCCGCAATCACATTTCTTCTTCTTCTTTTCCATGTTCCTTGAATATAGAATCTTGAATTGCAGTTGAATATAAAAATACAAAACTTCTCTTTGTTTCTTGAATATAAAAATACAAAACTAAAATTGCAGATTCATTCATGGCTTTCTTGAGGCTCGGCTCCAAATCTAAAGTCTTTCACCGCGAAGGCCAGATATGATAAACCAAACACTATTCTCTAAATGTTATTTTTCAAGACTTAATTTGATTAAAAATTGTGTGTACAAGGGTTCATATATATGTATATATATATATATAACAAAAAAATATTTTTCAACATAAGAGCAAGGGTATTTAGATTTGAAAATCGGTCTAAACAAAATTTCACCATTTCTAAACCTCTTCTGATTTGCAGCACAGTTCTGCAACAAAATAACCTGAATCTCAGAAGCATATGGAATCTCAGAAGCCCAAATCAGAAGTGATTCAACACCAAAATGTGGCGGCGCCTAGGGCCAATGGAATGACAGCGCGTGATGGAGCAACGACAGTCCAATCATAGACAACTTCGCTGTATGTGGGTGACTTAGATTTCAATTTGAGGGACTCCATTGAGTTGCTGATTAAAACCATCAGGCATGCCCATATACAGATTGAAAAACATGAAGAATAAAAAGTTTCAGATTTGGTGTCGAATCTCAAGAAAGCCATAAATCTGCAATTTCAACTTTTCTGTATTGAAGAGACATGGAGAAGAAAATGTTTTAAATTAGGAGCCCAATCTCAAGAAATGGAATTCCAAACATTGAGAAGAAGAAGAAGATAAGGTGGGAAATATATAAATATATAAGTGTATTTTAGTCAATTTATTAATATCTAATTTTGTCATAATTATTATGTGGTATATTTAGAGGTTTTGGGGGTATGAATAGCGCACCAAAAAACAAATTTGCATTTGCCATCCACCTCTGCGGTATCTCACCCCATATTAGCCGCATCGTCTATTTTTCAGAAGAGCGTTCTGCAAATACCACTCCTAATCAATAAACTTCATTATGCTATATAATTCTCTGCAACAAATTCTTGAAAAAGATTAGGGTTTCTGCCATAGGTCTGATTCGTAAAAGAATTGCTGGGGGATTGAGTAAATTTACTCTTCCAGTCTCTTTGTCAAGTCCATCTTTCCATAGCATGGGTGCGAAAGGTAGGCCTTTTTCCGTATACTCAATATAAATTTCAATAATATAAATGACGTAGATTTTGTAAATTTTCTTGTTTCTTGAAATGGTGAGGATTAGGCAACAACCTTCTGTTATTCTATTCAACCAACTGTTGAATGTTGTTGTCAAGATGGAGAGATACATGGTCCCCCTATCAATGTTTGACGAAATGCGTCAATCGGGTATTGCTGTAGATGAGTAGACGATGGCTGTCGTGACGCATTGCTATTGCCTTCGGAATCAGGTAGACCTTGGGTTTTCCATCTTCGGCTGCTTCTTCAAGTGCGGTTATGAACCGGATGCCGCCGCTCTTACCACTCTCTTAAAAGGACACTTTTTAGATGATAAAGCGGATGAGGCAGAGGAACTATTTATAAGGTTGTTAGCTCAAGGACTCTGTGAGCCTAATGAAAACATGATTAGTACTCTGATAAATGGGCTCTGCAAAAAGGGAGACACTCTTAGAGCATATGAGTGGCTTGATAATTTGGAAAAGGCAAACTACAAGTCAATGTTTATGCTTATAACACTGTGATTGATAGTTTATGCAAGGATGGAGTGGTCAATGATGCTCTCCAGCTTTTACCAAAAATGAGAGAAAAGGGCATTTTGCCCAATGTTGTCACATATAATTCGATGATTCATGGCTTATGCCATGTTGATAGATGGGAAGATGTTCGAACCTACTAAATGAAATGATCAATCACAATATATCACCAAGTGTGATCACTTTTAAGGTATTGATCAATAAGTTGTGCAAGAAAGAAAAGGTGCAAGAGGCTGAAGATGTTGTGGAAACTATGATGCAACAAAATATTAGGCCCGATACTCTCACTTATAGTATGCTTATTGGTGGGCACTGTCTGCAAGGGAAAGTGGATAAAGCAAAAGAAGTATTTGACTCCATAGCTGAAGGGGCTTAAGCCCTGCATACATTGTTATAGCAGTTTGATCGATGTATATTGCAAGATGGGAAGAGTAGATGAAGCTTGGGAGCTTTTTCTCGACGTATCTAGTAAAGGTTTACAACACACCCCACGTAGCTCTAACACCATGATACATGGATTATTTCATAAAGGACAATTTGAAGCTGGAAGGTTTTCAATGATATGGAGGCTCAGGGAGTACATCTCGATAATATTACTTATAATATATTGTTGGAAGGATTGGTCAGGACCCATCAGATTGCCGATGCAATTTCAATTCTGCACTTGATGGAAGAGAGAGGAGTTAATCCTTGTATAATCACATATGCTACTCTCATCAATGGATTTTGAAAACATGGAAGGCATGATATTGCAATAGATATTTTAAATCAACTTCCTTCTAAGGGTGTGCAATCAAATGTCCAAATGTATACCATGATAATTGGCTCACTTTGTCGAGTAGGATACATAGAGGAGGCAAGATGTTTGCTTACGGAAATGGAAAGAAGTGGTTGTGCGCCTGATGGTGTGACGTACAATGTTGTTATCCAAGGTTTGTTGACGGCAAATGAGCTTCACAAGGCTGTGTCTTTCTCAGAGGAAATGAGCTAAAGGGGATTCTCAGCCAATACATTTACCATGTCAATGTTGCGCGATCAAGTGCAAGGACATAATAAGGATGATATGTGGGTATGATTAAGAAAGGTGCGTCAAGAAATATGCATGGTACATGTTGTTGTATGTAATGGAACACACTGTTGACCTATGCTAAACTTAGATTACGATCACACACATTGTAAATATGCATATTATGATATTGTTAATAATCATTATATGATATAAACCTGCCAGTTTTAAGTTTTGAATATATGTATTAAAGTTGGTCATAATGTTCCATAAAACATCATGTTATATTTCCAGATTTTTAATGAAATTTACCTCATTTATATTTTTTACTGATATTGATATATATATATATATTATGTATATATTATTTATTTATACTAATATATTAATGAAATAGCAAATATAGTTTTTTCATCCATATTTTAGTTTCTAAAAATGAAATATCGCCCGCACACACACACACATATTCATATATATATATATATATATTTATATATATATATATATATATTAAAATGAGATATTAGATGAAAACAAAATTACATTTGTTGATTATTTGGGTTAGATTTTAATATTTATTGTGTTTGAATTATATATTGATTTAGATTGTAAATAAATATTAAATAATACTATTTTTTTTATAAAGCCTTAAATAATTTAATTTTTATACAATTAATCTATATTTATATATAATATATATAAAAAGAAGAACCGCCTCAAATAGAAAGTATCAAATTTTCCTGCCTAAACTACTTTTTAATTATTGTATCTCTTTTCTATGCAAATATATAACATATCTATGTATATATATTATGATATCTAATTTTTCAAAGTAAATCTATATCAATATCAATATCTTTCGATATATATTATAATACCTATTTTTTAACTAAATTCTATATTAACATCTATCTATATATATTTGATTGATAAAACTACGATATTTATTAATTTTTGAGTTATTATCTATCAAAATATGTTTATTTGATTATCTTTTTTATTATTTTTATTTTTTACTAAAAATGTCAAAAGCTTACAACTTTTTTTTTAACTCCAATTTTTTAAAAAAGGTATGTTTAATTAATTCTGTTTTCACGATTTTAAATTTCATTTCTATATTGCACATATATATACACATACATACATACATACATACATTTATACATTAAAATTTAATTATGAAATATAAAATATTTTTTCTTTAAGTTAATTGTGATATACATAAAGAGAAATAGTGTCTTAAATATAAAAACAATTAACTTTTTGTTGCCTAAATTACTTTTAATTATGATATCTATTTTTTTATATATATATAGCAATATCTATCTATACATGAGATATAATAAAATAATTTGATTCATATCGCGACAAAAATAATTATATTATTATTTATTTTTATTTTTATTATTTTATTATGAGAGTATATCAAAACAAACTTCTACATATTCTGTGAATATAAACTAGTATGTTATCCCGTGTGATGCACGAACATATTATTATAGTATAATATCATTAAATTTCAATAATACATAACATTAATATTTTTTTATAAATATATATAATTATATTCAATAATTTATAGGGTGCGGCTATTCATACCCCAAAATCTCTAAACATACCTCATAATAATTATGACAAAATTAGACATAAATAAATTAACTAAAATACCCTTATATATTTATATATTTAAAAGTTATTTAATTTGAATTTTTTTTATTATCTTATTCTTCTCAACTGCAGAAACTTTCACTCTCAATCAAGTTGCAATTATAAAAATTAATCTCATGCTCTCTCTCTCTCTCTCTCTCTCTCTCTCTCTCTCTCTCTCTCTCTCTCCGCGGAGAACTATTTAACACAAACTAACTAAACACCTTTTCATTTTTCTTATCCAAATCAGAAGTCTTTCACTGCGAAGGCTAAACTTGATAAGTAACATACACTTTAACACTATTCTCTAAACGTCATTTTCCTGGCTTGATTTTGTTAAAAAAATGTGTGTGCAAGGGTTCCTATATATATATATATAACTGATATATATCCACATTCTGGTGCTGAACCTAAATCTGTGCCATTTTTCAATTTTATTTTCAATTTTAGCAAGAATTTTTTTCCTCTTTCCTCGTTGTTACTGATCTAAGAAACATAATAAAGATATAAACAATCAGAAAAGTGAAAAAAAAAAACCATTTTTCGTAGGTTAAAAGGGGATAAATTTATGGTAGATTTAAGGATAGAGAAATTGCACAGAGAAATTTTTTTGGGTTTTTTTTTTTTTTTTCTGGGAGGATAGAGAAATTACAAAGAGAAACTTTTTTGGGAGGATAGAGAACTTTTCTAGTTTGATTTGTGAATTTGTGTCAGGAATTGCGAAGAGTTGGGCAGTCAGGGTTGTGATACTGATTTGTTTTTTTATTTTTATTTTTTTAATAAAAAAGGTATAATGGATCTAAATGGGGTATATTTAGTAAAAAGAAGAGAATTATTAATTTTACATGGGGTATATTTAGACTTTGGGGTATGTTTAGAGATTTCGGGAGTATGAATAGCCACACCCTAATTTATATATGTACCGTGATTAGATTATAATAAGGATATAAATATTATATATAAAATCATATGTGAACATTAATTAATTTTATTTATAAAATACAATCATCAAATTACCAAATATATAATATTTTCTTTTTAAATCAGGAAAATTGAATAAAATTGTATATATCATTGTGAACACATTTTCTACTATTATATACTAGTATGTTCTCCCGTGTGATGCACATAAATATTATTATAGTATAATATTATGAAATTTCAAAAGTACGTAAAATTAATATTTTAAAAATATATCTATAAGTATGTTCAATACTTTATATATGTACCATGTTTATAATAAGAATATAAATATTATATATAAAATCATATGTGAACACTAATTAATTTATTTATAAAATACAAAATTCAAATTACTAAATATAAAGTATTTTCTTTTGAAATCAAGAAAATTGAATAAAATTTGGTATATCAATGTGAACTTTTTTATTATTATATATAGCATCGAATCTGCAACAAATTCATAATTGATTTGTTAAAATCAAGTAATTATTAAAGTATAGTAATCTTTATTAGTTTTGATAAAATTAGTAACATTACCAATATTAACAAATATAAATATAAAAAATTTAAATGAATGTTTATTGGTTAATAATATAACAATATTTACTAAAAATCTGTCTTTCCATTTATGGAAAGAAAAATGGATAGGTACAATGATAATAACAAAAATAAAAACAATCACTTTATTACTATATACAATAATAAACTCAGATAAGACATCAATTTCTCAATAAACTCATCCCATAAGGTCACTGCCAATTTATTATTCCGTCAATACAATAGAAAAGATACCAATATTAACAATAATTTTGAATCTTACAAATTTAAGTTGAAAAAATTAATATATTATAGATTATATTATATAATTTAGTAAATTTAAAATACACGTGATCTTCAAGAGTTATATCCATGAGCCTCTTCGGACCATCCTTCGTTGGCATGGATCTAGGTGGCTGCATCTCATAAACTCGAGCAATCACATCTTAATCAACACAAAAAATTAATAAATCTAATTAGAATAGCATATAGAAAAATTATAAATAATTAAAACTATAATAAATAAAAAATAAAGTATCAAACAAAAGGGTTTCATCTTTCTTCTCTAAACCAGATATCCAATCGAATGATTTGAAATTGAATATGTTCATGGGAAACAATGAGTCCTTAAACTCGTTAACCTTTGTTTTGCTATAAAAATTGAACTTATATTCATGGCTTGCTGTTTTGAATTTAAATTCGTCAGTTGACACCATGATATCATAGACAATATATAATTTTCCCTCAAATAATAGTTTTTTAAAACTATGGATGTGTGAACTTTTTGCTTGATCACGAATAGTATAACCCTGCAAAAATAATGAAATTAAATATGTTAAATACTGCACATTTCATACTACCCATTTTATCATGTTTATTATGAAACTTATTTTTTGACCATACATGTTCATCCTTAAGAACACACTCACAACTAAAGATCTGATGTTTTGTCCGCAAATGTAGGTACATCGTAAGCTTGAATCAGATGAAGTCTAAGAGTCCAATCCCTTCTCTTCGGATGAACATCTTTCACAAAATTGAAAATAGTCAACATTACAATTACAAATCAATAAAGCAAGATACAAAAAGTATATGAATAGTGAGAGTACACAATGTAGACCACACAAAATGATACAATATTATAATAAAAATTAAGTTCAATATATAGTTAGGTATTGCTTAAAAATCTAGAAATCAGTTATTCGTATTTATCAGCATTCTATGGTACAGATTATTTAGATATGAGATATAATTTTTCAAATATTGTAATATTACTAAATCAAATATTATTGTTACGAACATTCAGTTTAATAAATAGATATTCCTAAAACATGTAGGAATCAGTTCAACAGAATAGTATATATCCGTATTCTAAATATATTATAAATATATAAAAATAAATGCTTAATGGTTAGCAAATTATTAAATTAAATATAAAATTTTATTTACAGTCCTAAATTTTGTTGATATATATAAAGCTCTTATATTTCTTAAAAGAGAAATTATATGTTATTAAAATATAATGCAAAGAGAATATAGTAACAAATTTAATAATGTGTCAAATTGATATCAGATAGATCTATTTAGTAATTGAATAATTGTAATGACGTGTATTTTGTAGTACTATAGTAAATTAATTTAGTTTCACTTGTTGTATTATATTAAGTTAGTTTTTATACTCTAAAATATAATACAGTTCCTTTATTTAAGAGAATTAAAAAGGTTAGATATATCATTAAAAAAATTAATGAGGTGTAATATGATGTAGAGATAAACTATAACATATATACATTCAGTTTAACAGATATGTATGAGATATATTTTTTCAAAATCTTGTAGTATTACTAAATCAAATATTACAGTTACGAACATTCAGTTTAATATATAATCATATATTCAAGTTATATAGGATATTATAGAAGGTGTAAATTTGTAATTCAATTTTTTTTTGTATAATGAGTAAAAATTTGTTGTAATTTTATATTTCGTCTTTTCTTCTATTAGAATTAGCCTCATTCACAAATTGATAAGCATGATATCCAAGATTTATAGAAGGTTGAATCAAATTAAATTAAAAAAATAACCATATCTGCAGATTAAAGAAAATAAAGATTTGTACAGATCTCGTAAAACTTGCCAATTACATAGTCAAATTAAGGACAAAAATATTTTGCAAATTGCTAATTAAATGTAATAATATTACAATAATTTGAAATTTGATATAAACAAATACTTTGAAAGCTAATGAAAAATTGCACGGTGCTTATACGTCGAAATAATTAGCAGATCTCAACAGAAAATCACAAGAATAATCAAACGAAACATGAAAGAGATGGATGAACTTTTAAAAATAAGGAAGAAAAATAGTTAAGAAAATTAAATATGTTTATGATAAATTGAAAGCAACAGGTGAATAAATTTTTTTAAAATAAAATAAACCTAAAAATAATATTTTGAAGAGTGTAGGCTTCTGTGACAATTGAAATATGACACTTATTATCGTACATGCCTTACCATTTATTTTCTTGAAATAGAAAATACAAAACACTTCAAGAGGAGGGAGAACAAAAAAGAAATACCTTAAAATATTTAGTAATAATCTTGATAAAATATATAGAAAGAAGAGAGAGACAAAAATGAGAAATGATTTTGAATTATGGTAAGATTGTTGAAAATTTAATTTCATATTTGACAAAATCAGATTTTATCCACGTGATTGGGTGATTTTAAATAATTGATAGTTTAATTATAGGAAAATTGTCATCACCAAATTTGTTTTAAAAACCACATTTTTTTTAACTAAAATAACCTTGAACTAAATGACAATATTGTCTTTTTCTATAAACATTAATAAAATTAAAATTAAAAAATTATTGCACTTTAACATGCAATTGTTTTAAGAAGTTATACTCTCTCTCTCTCTCTCTCCCTCCCTCCCTCCTCCCATATCCCAACATTCTCTATTATATTTTTTAATATATTTCTTGATGAAAATGTTCGTAATATATATGCAGAACAAGTTTGGTAGTGTTCAAAAATTAAAAGATAACAATGCAATTTGTGTTTGAAATGTGAATTTCAAAAGAAGTAGTTCAAGTTCAAAAAATAAAATTTGAACTGCTCATTAAGTGTTCGAAGAATAATTTTGAACATTCTCATATTAGTTCAAAGAATTGTTTTTGAGCGGTGAGCCCGATATTCACATTATAAAATTTTAACAATTTCAGTAGTTTTAACCTACAATTTCTCAAACATTATGTGGATTGTTCAGTTTTCATTTACTGAACCTTACTGATTTTGCACGTTTTTTTTGTTTTAGTTAGGAACAACACATAAAATTAACTTAGTGCAGTATTGTGAGTCCAATGAGATATGAGGTAATATGAGGTGACTGTGGATTATCATGATGTGTTCTATACAAACGGTCAAAGAAGAATGTTGATCGTACCAATGCTGGATGGCTTAATTTTTTAGAAAATTGTTGTTGCATTAAAGTTGTAAGTTGTATTCTCAAATAAATATTTGTAATGTGAATTATTCGAAGAGTACAATTTGAACTTTGAACTTGTTCAAAAAAAATTATTGAACGTTGTTATGTGGTGCTAAAAAACTATTATATGAACGAAAGACAAATTATTCAAAAAGTACAATTTGAACATTGAATTTGTTGTTCATAAAGATTTATGTGAACATTGTGCTAGACTTTCGCAATGCAAAACTTTCACATTACATAAACACATCTAAATATCATATTCGCAATATAATTCCATACATGTCAAAAAAATTAATATATATACATGTCCAAAATATGAAATTTAGTGTTAGAAGACTATGTACATTACATGTAATTCAAATTACATATATAAGTTCCAATAAGCCTTAGAAGACTAAATCAACTCCGCCGACAATGAGTCTCATTCCGCATTGTGTTTGTCACATGTGCATCAAAGTTGCATAGTACTGAGGGGTCACGAGGATCACCAGGAAATGAGTTTCGAGTTTCCTTATCAATATGAGGGTTAACATCAACTTCCTTCATCTCTACATTCACTTCTTCATCTTCATCACCTAAAGCTTCTTCTGATTCTGTATTTTACACTTCTTCATCATGAAGTGCCTCTTTAGAGTGTGGTGCATTTTGTATCGTGTAATGTTATGGGTATAGTTTGCTCCTTAAACCCTAAGTGAAACCATCTTCTTTCTTGCCGACATTGTAGGTCCTCACCTTTTCCTTTCAAAAGTAACTGAAACAAAAAATAAATAAAGAAATATTAGTTAAGGAAACCTATTTTAGTACAACAACCAATGTTAAAAAAACCTCGGCACGTTCATCAAACAATACACTTCGAACATAAGTTAATAAACTGTGTTTGTACATGGATTTTATGTGCGAAAATATGTATAATCATCTCGTTTAGTCCAACTTTGTTATATTGAGTGGGTGTTACATGTTTGCTTGTTTTGTAGCAATTTTCGCATATTTGAAGCTAAAAACTAATCGTCACTCATAGTCATGAAGCCTTGCGCAAAATTACAAAATAATGAGTATAACTTTCAATTTAGATACTCAAATCTATTGGTTTTTGCTATGTTGGAGAAATAAGGTGGTGGTCTTCAACTTTCATAAAGAACGCATCTACAAATAGAAGCCCTAACATAGTCCAAAATCTAATTGCACATTGATTCATCTTGACATATATTCGGTATTTTAATCATAACATGAGCAACACGTATCCAACTGCATTGAAATTAGTGGAATTCAAAAGCCAATACACATGGCTACAATTTTGTGTAAAACAAACAAAGTTGGAAAGCCTTCAAAAACTACTTTGAAGTTGGCGCTGACGCAGAGACAAGATTTTGCTCGACTGATCATATGAGCTTGACCAATCGGATTTCTCTTGACCGAGCACTCCAACGCTCAACCCAGTGCTCCAAAGCTCGACCCCGTGCTAGTAGCATGATTTTTATTTTCAATTTCTTATAAGTTTGAAGAGTTTGAGGGATCCTACACATGTTTCCTATACATATTTAGCCTCTAGAAGTACAGAAAGGACAATTAGACACATCGAAACACATCGAGATACAAGAATTTAGAAATTATTCAGTATTGTTGTCAAAATGGAAAAATACATGGTTACCCTCTTAATGTTCGACGAAATGTGTCGATTTGGTGTTCCTACAAATGAATACACAATAGGTATCGCGATGCACTACTATTGCCTTTTAAATTGGGTAGATATTGGGTTTGCTTTCTTGGGTAGTCATTTCAAGTGTGTTTATGTACCAAGTGTCGCTACTTTTACCACTCTCTTAAAAGGATTCTTTTTGGATGAACATGTACTTGCAGCAATAAAACTATTTAAAAGGTTATTAGCTCAAAGAATCTATGAGCCTAATAAAATCATGATTTGTACTCTAATAAATGGGCCCTACAAAGCAGGAGACACTCGTAGATCCTATGATTTGCTTGATCTTTTGGAAAAGGCAAGCTACATGGTTGATGTTTCTTCTTATAACATTGTAATTGATAGTTATGTAAGGATGGAATGGTCAATGATGCTCTCCAGCTCTTACAAAAAATGAGAGAGAAGGGCATTTGCCCAATGTTGTCACGTATAGTTAGATGATTCATGGCTTATGCCATGCTGGCAGGTGGGAAGATGTTCAAGATTTGCTAAATGAAACGAATAATCACAATATATCACCAAGTGTGGTCACTTTTAATTTATTGATAAATATGTTGTTTAAGAAAACAAAAGAAAAAAAAAAAGAAAAAAGCGCAAGAGGTTGAAGATGTTGTCCAAACTATGATGTAACAAAATATTAGCCCCAATACTCTCAGTTATAATACGCCTAAGTGGGTACTATTTGCAAATGAACGAGAATAAAGAAAAACAAGCATTTGACTCCATATTGAACAAGGGCCTTAGGCCTTGTGTATATAGTTATAGCAGTTTGATCAATGTATATTTCAAGATGGGAAAAGTAGATGAAGTTTGATGGCTTTTTCTAAAAATTCCTCGTGAAGGTTTGCAACACACCAACATGTACCTATACAAGCATGATATATGGATTAGTTCATGAAGGTAAATTTGAAGAAGGGTGGAAGTTTTTCAATCATATAGAAACTCGACAAGTACATCTTGATAATATAATATTACTTATAATATATTGTTGGAAGGATTGCTCAAGACTCATCAGATTGCTAATGCATTTCAATTCTACACATGACGGAAGAGAGAAGAGTTAATTCTAATATAATCACATATGTTACTCTAATTAGTGGGTTGTCCAAACAACTTCCTTCTAAAGGTGGGCAACCAAATATCGAAATGTATACCACAACCATTCGCTCACTTTATCGAGTAGGATGCATAGAGGAGACAAGATGTTTGCTTACGAAAATAGAGATAAAGGGTTGTGCACCCGATATATGATGTATTGTAGAAGATGTGGTAATTGAATGATTATTTTTGTAAATAATCAGTAGAAATTTGTTGTAATTTTATTTTCCATCTTTTCTTCTATTAGAATTATTCCTGTTCACAACTTGATAAGCATGATATCCCCAATTTATGGAGGTTGAATCAAATTAAATTAGAGACATCAGCAAATTAAAAAAAATAAAGATTTACACAAATTTTGTAAAAATTGCCAATTACACATTCAAATTAAGGACAAAAATACTTTCAAATCGCCAATTTAAATGTAATATGAAAAAATTGAAATTATATAGAACAAATTATTTTGAAAGCTAATGAAAAATTACATGGTGGTTATACATCGAAATAATTAGCAGATGTCAACAGAAAATCAAAAGAATCAAATGAAAAATGCAAGAGATGGACGAATTTTTTGTTTAAGAATAAGAAAGAAAAATAGTTAAGAAAATAAAGTATGTATATGATAAATTGAAAGCAACATGTGAATAAAAAATCTAAAAATAAAATAAACCTGAAAAAATATTTTTTTGAAGAGTGTAAGCTTTGGCGACAACCGAAATTGATGATCGGGCACATAATATTATACATGTCTTACCATTTGTTTTCTCAAGAAAGAACTGAAAAGACTTCAAGGGGAGGGAGAAAGAAAAAGAGAGACCTTAAAAAATTTAGTGATTAAAAATCTTAATAAAATATATCGAAATAAGAGAGAGACAAAGATGAGAATTAATTTTGAGTTACTGTTCATATTTGATAAAATCATATTCTCTTCATGAAAAATTAAATAATGGGTAGTTTAATTATAGAAAAATTGTTAATGATTTATAACAATATAATGAATGGACAATAATTTACCATTCCTAACAAATATTCCAATATACATTTCTCATTTTGAATATATTATGAGTTGACAAAAAATCCTTAAAATTTGAAGTTATTTATGATGAACAACAAAATTTTAAGCAAATTCTGAAAATTGTTGATATTAATCTATTCAATTAAATTGTAATAATCTATCTTAAAAGGGTTCCATAGATAAATATAGTTTTACATTTATAGAATGAAAATTTGGACGGAAGAAAAAAAATAGAAAAAGTCATTTTATTTATATATATATATATATATATATATATTATAAATTTCTACAGTATAAATAATGTAGATTTTGAAATTTTCTCGTTTCGTGAAATAGTTAGGATTAGGCCACATTAGGATTAGGCCACATCCTTGTGTTGTATTCAGCAAACTATTGAATGTTATTCAGGATGGAAGACTATATGGTTGCCCTCTCAATGCTCAATGAAATGCATCAGTTGGGTGTCCCTTTAGATGAGTACACAAAGTCTAATATAATCATATATGTTACTCTTATCAATCAATTGTCTAAACAACTTCCTTCCAAAGGTGGGCAACCGAATGTCCAAATGTATAACACGATTATTCGAATAGGTTGCATAGAAGATGCAAGATGTTTGCTTACGAAAATGGAGAAAAGTGGTCGTGCACTTGATACTGGGACATACAATGCTATTATCCAAAATTCATTTAAGGCAAATGAGGTTCGCAAGGCTAGATCATTCTCAGAGCAAATGTGCAAAAGGAGATTCTCAGCCACTTCATTTGCATGGGTGATATGTGGATATGAGTAAGAAAGTTGTGTCTGTAAAATTGCATATGTATATGCAATGTGCATGTTACTAGGTGTGATTGAGTGTGTGTGTCACTTCATGTGTAGGTATATGTGTGTTGGTGTAAAATTGTGTTAGAGTTTCTGATATTATAATTTAGATGAAATTGTGTGTTAACTTTTGGAATAAAAAACAATGGTGGAGGTATTTTTTTTTTCTTTTTTCTCTTTTTTCAAGAGAATCACCTCTCCCCATAGAAGAGTATTTTAGTAATTTTAGCAATATTTATTTTAAGAACAATTTGATAAATTAAAAAGAAATCTCATTCTAACAGTTTGATCTTTCTTACTTAATATTAAAGTGACTAATTATTTATAAGTAGTAATTTAGGTGCATTTCTATGCAAAAACACTTAAAATGTAATGGACACCATTGGTGGTGGGTGGTTCCCTTAGACTAGAAAAAAATAGAAAATTCTTTATACTCAAATTTTCATATTTCTTTATATAATTATTTCACTTTCTTTGATTATTAGTTGTTATGTAAAAAAATTAGGAAGTAGAAATTCATTGATTTAGCTAAAAAAGAGTGAGTAATATTATTTTATTTTTTACACTAATATTAATTGGACCTCTCACTAAATTTTTTTAGCTCTGTCACTACTGCTTCTGAAATTTCCTTATTATTGCTTCCAATAATGAATTCTTTATCAATAATTTCACTAAGAAATACATTATTGGCATTTAGTTGTATGACCTTCCATCCATGTGTCACAGCATTTTAGAAGAATCACAAAGGTTGAAATGTTACATATTTGGTATTATATCTTAGCTTGGTTCTAGCATTGGTAGGGGCGGAGGTACTTAGTTTGTTGTCACATCATTTATTATAAATTAGTTGGATTGTTCGAGATGTTAAGATTATGTTTGAACTGAAGGGTTTGAATCTTCAAGTAGTTTTAAATGCATGAGTTGGAACTTTTTATTTGAAAGTACTTTCATTTAAAATTATTTTGTTTGAATTTAAGGGATTTAAAGTCCTGAGTTAGTGATATGAATGAATTCGAAACTCTTTGCATTGGAAA
The DNA here is from genome assembly GCA_028749325.2 of Caryopteris x clandonensis. Taxonomy (NCBI): domain Eukaryota; kingdom Viridiplantae; phylum Streptophyta; class Magnoliopsida; order Lamiales; family Lamiaceae; genus Caryopteris; species Caryopteris x clandonensis. The sequence continues at coordinate 1,459,309 of JAPYKT020000015.1, forward strand.
TCCGAATAAACTATAGTCGATTAATTAAATATTCATTTAGATATAAGGTCAAATTCAAGCAAACAATTTTAAATGAAACACCTCAATCCAAACATAATCTTAACATAGAAAATTTGTAAATAAATTATATAACAAATTTTCTATGTTATATAATATATTTTATATATTAGATATATTACTAACTGTATATTATATATGACGTGTAATAATATGTATAATCAAATAGACAGTTCGTGTGATAGAGTTGAATAATCATGTAATATCTTATATTTAAATTTATTTATTTTAGAAATTCAATTAAATTAAGTACTAAAATATAAATAGCATATTTAATTTTTATCAAATACCTTATTCTCCATTGTTGGGGAGTGTCAGGTCTCTTTTAAGATATTTGAGCTGACAAATACTTTTATTTCACTTTTAGTAACTAGTATTCCTGCTATGGTTCTACGTTTCATATTTGTAATAGTATAATAGTGTTTATTGTTTTGTTTTGTGTTATTTTATCATGTTGCGGGAGGGTGTGTCACCCCTATATATTAAGTTAATAATTTTATAAAAATAGTTAATAATATTTTGTTTTAAATAAAATAATCTCACAATTTTTTTTTGTATAATAATATTTTAAATGCTATAATATATCACAAGTAACTTAAAAAAGATTATTTTATATTAAAAAATAAATTTTATTTATATATATGTAATATGCATATTAAATTGAAGATCGTGAAGATAATTAATTTGCTATATTCCTTTATAAAAAATAAAGTTAAGATAGAAAAATCTATGAACTTTTATATTATGAGTAAAGAAAGTAAAATGAAATAGAAATAATTTGATCGGCTAACCTATTGGGTTAGAAATATCAGTTTTCCAAAAATAAAAAGAATATTTAACGAAAAATTCTTAATTTCTATTTTTGTTATGGATCTCTTATTATTATTATTATTATTATTATTATTATTATTATTATTATTATTATTATTATTATTATTATTATTATTATTATTATTATAAGGGTAAAATGAAGAAAAGAAAAACGAAAATTGAGTGAGGTCAAAGTATAGGAAATTTTGACTAAGAAAATGTAATGATGCTTAACCCCAAATATTTCTTGGACCGAACCAACCGTCTCATAATTAAGGATGTAGTAGGGTAGGGCACGGTACGGTACGAGTACACCTTCTCATATCCTACCCTAATACAAAATATTAACATCTTACTCTATCCTATCATCTGTTTATTTATCTCAAATAGGGTACATGCAATATCCGACGGTTATACGGGTATTCACGGTAAACGAATTACCTGTTTATATGTTATGTTATATGTCTGTGACTATTTGTTCAATTAAGATTTTTAAGATATAAAAATAATTAAATAATTAAATAAATATTTTTAAAAATAATTACAATTATTTTTATTATATATAATATATATATATATAATTTTATAATATATATATATATATCGAGTACATCGATAGAGTATACGGATCAAGTACACATTAATATCCATAACCTATTCTTACCCTAATATAGTTTGACGAGCACGGATAATATCCTACCCGTTACCCAAAAACTTATATCCTAACCTTCCGATTATCCATTTACCCTACCTGTAATGATTAGTTATATTTGATATTTGGGTAAAAATTAGAAGAAAGCGTTCTTTCACTTCCTTATGTTATTGATTTCTCGAAAACAAAATCCTGAAGGAGATGAGGACTTCTGCGATAGCTCTGATTCGTCGAGGAATTGCCGGCGAATTGGGTAAATTTGCTCATCCAGTCTCTTTACCCTGTCCGAATTTCCATAATGTGGGTTCTAAAGGTAGGCATTTTTCACATATGCTCTATATAAATTTCAACAGTATAAATAATGTAGATTTTGCAATTTTCTTGTTTCGTGAAATGGTGAGGATTAGGCCACAGCCTTCTGTTGTTGTATTCAGCAAACTGTTGAATGTTATTGTCAAAATGGAAGAATACACGGTTGCCCTCTCAATGCTCGACGAAATGCGTCAGTTGGGTGTCCCTTTAGATGAGTACACAATGAATATCGCGATGAATTGCTACTGCCATTTGAATCAGATGGGCTTTGGATTCGCTATCTTGGGCAACTTCTTCAAGTGCGGTTATGAACCAGGTGTTGCTACTTTTACTACTCTCTTGAAAGGACTCTTTTTAGATGATAAGGTAGTTGAGGCAGAGAAACTATTTAAAAGGTTGTTAGCTGAAAATCCCTTACAGCCTAATAGAATCATGATTGGTACTGTGATAAGTGGGCTATGCAAGGCTGGAGACACTCTTAGAGCCAATGATTTGCTTGATCTGTTGGATAAAGCAAACAACAAAGCTGATGTTTATGCTTATAACACTGTTATCGATAGTTTGTGCAAGGGTGGAATGGTTGATGATGCTCTCCAGCTCTTACAAAAAATGAGTGAGAAGGGGGGCATTTCGCCAGATGTTGTCACGTATACTTCGGTGATTCACGGCTTATGCCATGTTGGTAGATGGAATGATGCTCTGGATTTGCTATATGAAATGATCAGTCACAATATATCTCCACATGTTGTAGCTTTTAATGTATTGATCGATGTGTTCTGCAAGAATGGAAAGTTGCGAGAGGCTGAGGATGTTGTGGAAACTATGGTGAAACAAAATGTTAGCCCTGATGTTTTTACGTATAAGGCGTTGATAGATGGGTATTGTAAGAAGTGTAAAGTAAATGAAGCTTGGCGCCTCTTTCTCGAAGTTCCTTGTAAAGGTTTGCAACACACTGCAACTACTTATAACACCATGATACATGGATTATTTCGCGAAGGTAGATTTGCAGATGGGTGTAAGCTTTTGAACGATATGGAAGCACAGCAAGTGCATCCTAATTTAATTACTTATAATATATTGTTGGATGGATTGCTCAAGACGCATCAGATTCCTGATGCACTTTCATTTCTGCACGTGATGGAAGAGAGAGGAGTTTGTCCTGATATAATCACGTATAATACTCTCATCAACGGATTGTGTAAAGATGGAAGGCTCGATGCTGCACGAGAGATTTTTAATCAACTTCCTTCAAAAGGTTTGCAACCTGATGTTCGGACATATACCACGATTATTGGCTCGCTTTGTGACGAAGGATTTAAGGAGGAGGCAAAAAGTCTGCTCGTAGAAATGGAGAAAAGTGGTTGTGCGCCCGATGGTGTGGCGTACAATGTTATTGTCCAAGGTTTGCTAAAGGTAAACGAGCTCTACAAGGCAATCCCGATCTTGGAGGAAATGAGCAAAAGAGGATTCTCAGTCGATTCGTCTACTGTGTCAATGCTACTTAATAAAGTGCAGGTACAAAGTAAGGATGGTATTCTTGTAGAAATGATTAAGAAAGTTGTGCCTGAAGAAATGTATACTACATTTTGTCGTCTGAAATAGAACACCTTTTGGCTTCTGCTGAGATGAAATTCTTTTACATGCAATGCCCTGATTTCTTTTACTTTTTTAATTAAGATCATTACTTTAAAAGAACCTAACTCAATTAATAGAGCAGGCAGTTTGAGCGGCCCTGCCCAACTAAAATGTATCGGGGCTGCAAAATATTGAATCTAGTCAAACCTAAGTTTTTTAAAATATAAAAAAATTTATTGGGCTGGTCCATGAAATAAGTGGTCCGTGGGCTATTGACCCGTTGGACTGAGCTAAATGGGCCCAATTGTATTTTAGAAGTCAAAATCAACCGCCTAAATTGCCCATCTAAAATGTCAGGCTAGTCGGGTCGGGCCAATTTTGCAAACTTCATCAAATAGAACTAAAGTTTCTTCAATATGTAATCTAAATCTTAGTTCAACTTGTATAATTACTATTGAATATTAAAGCAAATTATCTTATACATGACTCAAGATTGATTTCTAGATGATTTCAATTCAATTGTGTGCAACAAACAAGCCCAAAAACTTTTTCTTGAAAAAATTCTAAAGCTGCATTTATAATGAATGTATTTGGAATGAAAGGATTTCAAATCCAACCAAAATCTTTAAAGTGATTGGATTTCAAGTTCGTGCCAATGAATGAATTTCAAATCCAACCAAAATCTTTAAAGTGATTGGATTTCAAGTCCGTGCCAGAATGAAAGGATTTCAAATCCAACCAAAATTTTTAAAGTGATTGGATTTCAAGTCCGTGCCAATCCAAACACTACACCAAGGGATTTGTTATTATGAATTTAAATTCATCCTCAAATCCTTCAATCCAAAGCCCTAAGCTTAAATTCTATGCAACGTTTGATTGCTAGATTGGCAAAAAGCAAACCACATATGTTTAAGACAAACACACACACACACACTTGGTGCAGAGCAGATCTAATTACAGAACACAACAAAAATGTAACATTGGATAGTATTTGCAAAAACTAATGTTTCTGATATATCAACACAACTACATGGTTAACAGAGTGGAAGTGGTCAAAATGGAATCTGATGAGAACTATACTTCTTCTGATACAGATAACTATCACCTAACTACAGATGAAACATCATCACCGAATTACATATATATGTATATCATCAACATACCATAACTACAGAAGTAAAGATTGTAAAACTAAGGCCCTCTTTCAGTGGGGATTCAACCTACAAAACGTACCCTTTTCCATCTGCATGAAAATCGACAGAGCGAAATGAGAACCTCAGCCTTCTGGGATTATATACTAGACGTGTAATGTGCCCGTTAACATGCACCTGTATGCTGTACATATACATGGAAATTTGATTTTGATATATACAGGCTCCTGATGTACAAAAGCTACTTTAAGCCATCTTCTGTCTAGTGTGGGGTCGTCACGCAGTGTCTACTTGTTTGATCAGAACATGTCGAGGCACAGAAACAGCAGTGGGCTTCATATCCATCAAACCAAGCACAAAACGAGATGCTATTTTCATTTAACATGCTGGGCAGCATATGAGCTAATGTGCTGCGTTTCAACTTCATGTCTGCAACACAACTAATTCAAGAAAGAATCAGCACAGAACAGTTCAAATCAAACATATGTCCTCAATAACGTTAGCGAACATGATAATTAAAAGTTTTTAAGTCTAGAAAATACATTCTAGGAATGTCACTAAAACCTGTCACCACACAGAAGGGGTTGGCACTTTAACATGTTCTCTACAAAGACTTACATGCATTCCTGATATAAAAAAATTCAACTTCATAAAATCCTGCCAAGTAACCAACTGTAATTTCCTGAAACCGACCACACAGCTTGTGTTTTTGCCCTTCAAATGTGTGCATTTTTCCTCATATGACTAGCATTCAATAACAACACATTGATAGTTGTCATCCAAGGTAAGTACAACTGGTATGGCTAGCCTAGAATGGACACGTAAGATCTTATGTTTATAACAATGGAACATAAGTTGAGCACTACCAAAATTTATAAAGAAAAAAATAAAAAAGACGCCAACATGGTACTACATACTCATTACATTTATTTTAGCAGATTGATAGGATCTGGAAAAGAACTATCATCTTAAATTGAGATTATTCATGAGACATGACAATCTATATAGGATCTGGAAAGAATTTATCACATCAAAAAGGAAGTAATTCATCTCGATGGTAAAAAAGGGAACTTGAATAAGAACAAGATTTCTCATGAAGCAACAAGATTTCTCATATGGCTGAACCGGATAGAGAACGATATCATCCAAGAGAGCCTTTAGAAAAAGGGAAAACAGAAATGGCTTTTTTCGTCCACGTTCAGCAACAAGATTCCTCATGAAGCAATTATCTATTTATTTCATTATATTCAGTAGTCAAAAAGGTCATGTAGCTTTTACATATATCTGCACAAATGACCAGCAAGCATCAAGTAACCAAGAGTCGACTGGCTAATATAAAAGATACTATGAATCGAGTAGAAAGGTACCAATTATGTAAATAGACTTGAACTGTCCATAAATTAATGCCAACAAATTTCCCCTTTAATTATAATGTATGTGTTAAACTAGACTAAAAGAAAATAAGATATTCACATATTATCATTACCCAATCCCCATATTAAATATACCGCAAAGCAAAAGTCTACATAAAAGAACACAACTTTTTTTCTAATAATACTGCATTTTCCTAAACTTTACCTGATAAAATACTACGCTAGAATCTACATCAAATGGTCTCAATTACAATATGTTAAGAAATCCAATGGTGTTATATCCACACCAACACTGAAAAACTCTAGGCAATTTAGGTTTGGCTGCTGAAGTAAAACTTAATCATTAATATGTTATTCTCTTCCCCACATATGACATGGTGCAATCACCAAGTCCCAGTAAAAACCCAAAAGTGAGGGGCATGAGAGAACTACAACAACTAGTCAAAAATTGCATAACCTTAATTAAATTAAGGTTCCAAAACCATTCTAAGTTCAATCAAAGTAATCATATATAGGAACTTTATGACTTGATGAGGAAAACAATAGTACGGGTATTAATGAACTAAACTACAGCATTAAGAAGTATCCAATCGATATGAAAGAAATGATATAGTAAATCAATAATATATCAAAACATAGCTATATTCATTAACACGTGAACTCATGCACTTTTTGATTGTACAACCATAGTCCCTATACTGGTCAGGCATCAATGATGGATGTTCTAGTCATTATAAGTTCCAACATTGTACCAAGGCCATTTGGGACCCAAAAAATCAAAGCAATGAAGGTTCGGGGTCCAAAGCAGGCAACATTATATCAATGTTGAGGCTTGAGTGTCCATACGAGCAAAGAATCTAAAAAATCCTTTTTGAAAGAATCTAAGGAGTGCCCTTGAAAGTTGAAAATAACCGCATCTTTGCGGAAGGGTGATCCGATTCTCGTTCGATTATTGTTGAGCTTAATTTTAAAACATGCTTATAAAAATAACAAAGCATTACCAATTTCTTTGTTATACAATGTAACAAGTTTACTCGGCGGTGCACTGATTTAATGAGGGAACAAATTAATTTTTACTGCAAAATCCAACAACTTTAATGACATATACCATATATTCAGTTTAGAACATATCTTTAATGTACATAACACATAAAAACTGTTCCAGGTGTCAAATTATATAAGACTTCAGACAAGTCACATAAGACTCAAAGATAGATATGAATCATCATATGACATGTTCTATTGTAGAGATGGTGAATGGATATGATTTATTTTTTAGAGGTATGTATCTACTATTACAACAGCACTGTCGAAAAACTTTACTCCAAAAAGAATAGGAAAAGTGGTTTCGTTCGATTATAAAACATTTCAGGTGAGAGAACAAGACAATACACAGATTTTAATTTTGATATATGGTTGGAAATCCTTGATTTCTTCATGGGTGGAAAAAATTATCACAAGATAAATGACACAACCATAGCATCCCAATATTTGTATTCATAAGGCTTGTGAAACTTTATTAATAGGTGGGATATTAGAGCCTAGAAAAGATATTAAAGGGAAACAAGAATTGATATTTTAGTATTAATATTTACGTACGGAATCTTATATTGCATATCTAGTGTTTGATGGCAAGAAAATGACCCTATCATCTTTCTTATACAATTGTTCATGCTTGAGGTCTGGTAATGGCATATATGAAGATCTTTGGCATGCAAGAACGAAGTGAAAGATGAGCCATGTGATTGACGATTGTAAAAAACAAGTAAATAATGTTCCAAAGAGAGAAAACTCCCGCAATTTATATTTGAGTACCTTCAGTATTTTCCGAGTTTATCAAGCTATTGAATCTTATATTTTAAGATAAGTAGTTCGCGTATTTCTCAACTTCGATTTCATTGTTGCATGTATCTGCTATAGTATTCTTAATAGATCACCAAATCTTGCTCATTTATTTGAATTCTTTGTTTTAGCAACAAAAGAAAAAGGATTATAATGTGGAAAGATAATTAGTACTAAGATGGAAAATGATGAAGCATGTAAAATAAAGAAAGAATGTAGTTTCTAATCGACATGTGGGAGATGGTTATTGTTTTGTTAAGCCACATAATTGGTCGACTTTTGTTGTGGATCCATTTTGGAGATAGTGTAACATTCGGAACTAGTTTTAATATTGTAGTGAGTATGCGCTAGGAGCACAATACTACAATGGGAACTTGTCTTGAATTATATAGGAATTATGCTGAATCCCATGGCATTATATTAGCCATCTTAGATTTTAGAGTTTTCATGTGAGCTAACTATATTGTTTCTACTTATTTTTGGTCCATCAAAATTTGATCTAATTGCTTTTCTTATGATATACTCTAAAACTTATGCTTGGCCAAATAGTAATGTATGAGGAATTCATCATTGAGTATGGATTTCATTGTTTGCTTTTACATTTTGATCTGTGGAGGGAGGAAATTTGGCAAAATAACCCTTTCTTTTGGGAGGGGGGGGGTGGGGTAAGCTATGTGTTTTGTCCCTCCAAGTCAATTTCTTGCATCAACCTATGCAAAAGGACTATTATTAGAAGCAAGTAAAAGCAAAAGGTAATCAGAGAGGTCGTGGAGGATGTTAGAGGTTGGCGTATAGGTCAGAGAGAGAGTTCGGGCCCAATGGAGCTCCGAAATTACTTTGCCAACTATTTAATTGTGGACTTGACGATTGACATATGAAAGTCCAACACGAAGCGCCTCCATAAACCTTTTCTATCATAATTTCGTTCTTCGTACTCTATATATAGGAAAAGTCTAATGGTTTTTGCTCTTTTATTCCATTCTTTTACTCTTCCATATTCTTGGAGCCACCTTTTTAATACACATGCAACACCTCCATATGGAATGGGAAAATGGCCAAGTTAAAATCAATGGTTTGGCATTTAACAACATTTCATTTACATAATAAATTTGCCTAGGGGAAATAGGCCGATAGAAGTCATGAGCGGCAGGGAAGAATTGGCTCTCAAGTTGTGCCAACAAATGGGAATTTGGATATTATGCAGTGATTTTGGGGCAAAATTACAACAGGATTTGAGTTTGAAGGCAAAACTAGTGGTTGAAATATGCGTTATGAAGTCAACTCAATAACAACTCGAAGAAGACAAGGCGGTGGCACAATAATGACATGGACACAATAAGGATGAAGTCGAATATGAAACAAGATTTTTTGTGTCCTTAACACGTCACACAATAACTACACAAACATGATAAGCCTAAACTTTACCCCATTAATTTTGTGTCGTGATATTGTGTTGCAACAAAAATTGCCACAATTGTCTTTTGTGTCGTCATCATCTCAACACGATAATTGCACGAATACGAGAAGCATGAACACAACAGGAAAGCTTATCACATCAACATTATAACAACACAAACAAAATAACCCTAAACACTAGCACGCTATTTTGTGATTTGTGTTGTGTTATCGTATCGTGCCACAAATTGCCACCCCCAGGCAAAAGTCATTAACTTAGGTTAAATAGGGGTTATGGATGCCCTTTTATTTCCAGGCATAAAGTTGCCTAACATAGAAAAGTTTCTTTTGAACATGAGTAATTTCAAAACCTTGTTTTGGCTCATTCATTTTTCTTAAGCTAAAGTATTGAGGCTTATAAATGTGACACAATCAATGACAATATCATATATTTGGTTATTTTACTTTCAAAACCTTGAAACAATTCTTTTACTTGTTACAATGTATGAGTGTCTATGGCCTACCTTACTTGATGTGTTGTGAATATATAAGTGCCTTAGCACTTTGGTCGCTCATAATGGCCAATAAGCTTGGTACATTGTTAGTATTACAATATATTAGTATTTCTGCCGTGCGTTGAACGATTTGTAATATGATAATGTAGTAATTTATTATAAAAATAATAATATAATCTTTTTAAAATAAAATACGTAATTGTATAAAATATATCTTTAATAAAAATTGTTTTAACATAAAAATATCTCACAACACAAAAATTTATTAAATATTAAAATATAGCACAATTAATCTATGAAAAATATTTTACATTTAAAAATTAATATTTATTTTTATATAGGCAATATGGATATCAAATTAAAAATCATGAAAAGATGATTAATTTGATATATTTTTCATAAAAAATGGAGTTGAGAAGAAAAAGTTACAAGATTTTCAAAAATAGAGTTAAAAAATAAAAGAAAAAAATTTCTGATTGGATATCATACTTTCTAAAAATAGAAAAATGATTTGGGTGAGAAAATGGCATTTCTGTAACTGTGCTGCTAAGTAAGTGCTAAAATAAAAGGACTTTGAAAAATGCTTGGTAATTGCCGAAGAATGTATGTTATTTGGAGGTGGGTGTACTTACCAACCCCTCAAGAACCTTCCTATGCACAAATATAACCTCAAGGGAGGAAGCTAAGACTATCACCAAACGGAAAGAAGTGATGTTAAGTCCATCATTTTCCTCCCCAGAACTCAAGCATATACACAAACTAGAAAAGGAAAACCACAACTTTCACTCAAATATTCTGTTTTCACATTGAATTAAATTGATCCCCACTAAATGAAGAAATAAAATTGGCATAACATAACCAAAACCCTCAGCTTCTACTCGAGTAAGGACATTGTGTCCTCTTACTGAGCAGCTCCCTCTAATTACTACTAGCTTGTCTAAAGCAATTATCTAAAGAAATGATAAGCAATCTGCTGCCAGCAAAAGCAGCAATAGAAACAAACTAGCATGTGCAAAGTCAAAATGAACAAGCCAATAGTTCCATGTTCTACAAAGAAAGTCAAACCAAACGAAGCTAATTGTTCAAACTCAAAGATAGAAATCAAACAAGAGCCATAACAAAAGAAACTGATAATATAAAGTTATAAAAACCAAAAACCAAAAACAGTCATCTGTATAAGAGACAAGTTCAAGATACCTTAACACAAGATCTCCCAATAAGCTGCTCGGCAAGTAGGATTGAGCCAACTCAACAAGACGAACTAGTTGCAGATGGCAAGTTTCCCCAATGAGTCATCATCCACGCCATAATCAAGACAGAGCTCTCTCAAGGGAGGGATATTCTCCATAGCAAATAGCATGAGATGCGGGAAAGATATATTATTGTGATCATACAATACAAGCTGCACTAGAACGTTCGGTCTACAGCTGTGACTCATGTAGCAAGCGACATTCCTCATTCTTGAAACATCCATAGCAAAATCCAATGGAGGGGTTGAAGGAGATGTTGGGCAAACATAGTCAGAGAATACTCGTGATAAATTACCCCATTCTTTCCATCTCTCAGCAAATTGACTAGGGTAAATCAACCTATCACCGTTCATTGTGAATATCTGAGCTTGTTCACGGGTAAGAACAACTCCTGCATATTCACAGATGAATGAACCAGCCTGGATTAGGTCAAGAGACCTCACCCCCCACCCGGTTTCCCTCGACCTGAACACCTCAAACCGATTCCTCACCCCCTTCTGAGTCACACGATTTCGACAAGTAGGCGGGCACTGACAATGAGGCCCACATTCAAAAATCAATGGTTTGCCTCTCACCAAATTTCCGCTTAGATCATAGGCAAACTCACCCCCGTTTTTCATTGCACAGAAGCAATTGTCTAAACATCCCCCAACACACCTACATCCACTTGTGCTCCCAACATTATACACATGTGGAGGGAAAATAGTAGATATAAGGTATTCATAATAAAGTGGGTCATGATCTCCATCTACATCATTGTAGAAAAAAACAGGCAAAGTCTCTTTTTTCTTGGACAAATCAAGTGAAATGTAACCTGTAGGCCGAGCCTCCAACGGTCTTGTCCGTAAATTCACAGCAAACTTCATAATTGCACTACCCATTTCAACCTGGTTTTCAATCCTAACAAGCCTGAACTTAAAAACCCCAAACCCCGACCTCCCCACATCAAACCAAGTATCAACAATTCTATATAATCCATCATAAACATAAACTTTACCACTAGGACTACCTTCGTACCTAAAACCACGAATAACCCTAACCTCAACTCCATAATTCATGCTCCTCTCCAATGCTAAGTTGCCACATTCCAGTTTCTGGTGCACCACCTGCTTGCTGTTCTTGTCTTGTCCACCGTGCCCTGTGTATACTATCACATTCCCTGCATCTTCATCGTCTTCATAACCCCCTGAAACGATAATGCTCGTTGCAATCGGCTCACCATTTGAGCTCTGGCTTGATGGAACGTAATCGATACCAGCCTGCGCTTGCCCGTGCAATCCAATGACGCACAATTCCATCCTGAAAAAGAAGACATCCCCAATCGATACGCCCGGCATATCCCCCACAATCCTTTTGTCGCGATTCAACCACAAACCGCGCTCTCTCAACATTGCAGCCGCCTTCAAATCGGCTCTGGTTCTCCTATGGGGAGCCATCATATCCTTCCGCTTCTCGTCCGTGGAGACTGCGAAAACGCGTAAGGAGTCATAAAGCATCCGGGTTGTCCTCACAAGGTTCCTAAGACGCGTATCCTCATGAGATTGGATATTCATGACTCGGACCAACTCCGAGGAGCGGGTTTGGTATTTCCTGGAGCCACGTGGCGTTGAAATCCGGGGTTCCGGCCTTGGCACTGAGACAATCGCCCGAGAATCGGGGTGAGAATCAGGTATGAGTGATGTATCGCCGTTTGTCTGCACGCCTTGGGGAATGGTCGAGTGAAAGAGCTCAGTTAGGCGGTTGAACTCCGAGAAAAGGTCGAAGGAGGGGCCGGCAGCGGTGGACGGTGAGGCGGAGAGATGAAATGGCGGTGTTGATGGTAATGGTTCATCAAGTGGCTCGAGCTTCGGTTCTACCTTGGGGACTAAAAGTGTGGAGGTGGAGGTGGAGGTGGAGGTGGAGGTGGAGGGGAGGTTTGGACTTTGGTTCAAATCTTGAAATGGAAAGAAAGAATTAGAACCCATTTTATTTCGATCTTTCTAAAGAATTGAAGAAAGTTGGGAGATTTTGCTGTACCCTCTTTTGAGTGGTTGAAGAAGACGAAGGAGGTGAAAATGGAGGAAGGAAAGTGATTCCAAAGTTCAAGCAAAAGCTGCAACACAGTGAGAGGGATGGATTTTGGTGAACTGTAAACACGCCAATGCTCACCTGTATATTAAAAGCATTCACCTTGTTTTAAGGGAGCGTTTGGTTGGATTATTTTGAAATGAGAAAATAACACAAGAAAGGATACTAAAGTCGAGAAAAGTAATTACTTTTTTGTTTTGGCTTAAAATTGGTTGGTAGAGTTGGTGAGCATAAAAGTTAAAATTGATTGGTAGATTTGGTGCGCATAAAAATTAAAAAATTTACTTTTAATTATTTTTATCAATATTTTTTAAGTTGGGATGGTGTATAAATATCTATTATCTTTTATAATTGGCATATACTATTATATAAAATAAAGCATATTTATAAATTATTTATGTTATATTATTTGTGGGTTATTTTTAGGAGACTAAACTTTATATGATTCCTTATTATTAAAAAAGAAGAAAATGATAGTGTCACGTTACTTTTCTTGGAGAATCAATGAGGCTCTTCAAAATATGGAGAATATTTTTTATGGGAAGAAAGAAATTAATATTGTACACATCCCCATGACCATCATATTGATTTTCATATGTAATTCTGTTAATTTACCAAACACCGCCTTAATGTAGGAGCAAAAGTTAAGGTCTTGTTTGGCTTAATTTTCAAAATTCATTTTCAGTATTATAATATGATACACGTGAATTTCTATTTATTTTACACAATTTATTTTTCAAATAAAGTAATATTTAAAATGAATCTTGCCACTATCAATTCATATATTATAATAACAAATTTCAATTATCAACAGCATCCATCACTTATATATTATTTTAATAAATATTATATTTGACCACAATAGTTAAAGTACAAATTTTGTAATTATTATTTCATTCAACATAATACAATAAATTTCGAGTATGGCTATTTAATGGTACACAGAACTTACAACATTTTCTTCTACTCAAAAATCAATACAACTTCATTGAAAATTGTTGGAAACTAAAATTTATATTGAATATAAAACTAAACCTCTCATAAAATGATCGTTTCGTATTCATCCGCAACCATATTCTTCGATTCTACAATATGTTACACCTTCAAAACTTGTTCGTTTTATCACTTTCAAAAGTAATTTTCTTAAATCAATCATTACATTTAAATTATAAGATTTAAAATAAATTCCACTATTATTAATAATTCAATATAAATTATATTTAATCATAATGTTCCAAATATGGTTCCCATTTATTTAATGTTCAAATACATTTATATTCATTCTATCTTAATAAGAAAAGTATTACAAATGATGTTACAAAAGCTTGAAATTAGCAACGAGATTGAAATAAAAATCAAATATCTCCTTACATTTTTTTCCTTTTGTTGTTTTCAAATAAAAATAATTCTTTTATTCTTATTATATACTTTATCAATGCAAAAAGGAGTCTTGTTTGAAAAATATTTTTGTACCAAAGAAATTAAGTTTCAAAAAATAAGGTCTCGTCTTGTTAGTAAAAGTACAAAATCAAAAATATTTATTCTATAAACAAGTTATATATGATTGAATGAGTCAAATTAATAAATAAAAGAAGTTGTATACGTGTGAATTAGGTAGTTGTACCTTCATCAATTTCAAAAAAATAAAACTTACTCTTAAAAACATGACACCTTTTTTGAGATAAATGCAGTAGCATCTTTTTAAATGTATTTCAAGTTTTATTATAGTATTTAAAATGGATCCGCTACTTTCAATTCATCCAATATAATACAATAAATTTCAATCTTTATTCAATGGGACCACTATTACCACTCTTATAAAGAAAATATATTTAACCTCAATATTCAAGTTGTGGGTCCCATTTATTTAATTTTCAAACGCATTCATATTCGTTCAATCTTAATGAATAAAATATCACAAATGGCACTAAAAATCCTAAAAATTAGCAATCGACATTGAAATGAAAATCCAATATCCTCTTAGCTTTTTTTCTTTTTTTGTTTAAAAATATAAATTAATTCTTATATTATTTCTTATTAAATACTCCGTTAGTCCAAAAAATAGTCCTCTTAGAAAAATATTTTATGCCTAAATAAAGTCAAGTTTCAAGATTTAAGATCTGGTTTTATTAGTGAAAGTAAAAAATCAAAATTATTCATTCTACAAACAAGTTATGCATAATTGAATGAGTTAAATAAATAAATAGATAAAAGAAGTTATATACATTGGAATTTATTATTTTTAGGTACACTTATTCTTCATGAATATCTGCATAGAGGTGCAACATCTTTTTACATGTATTTCAAGTTTTATTATAATATTTAGAATGAATCTAGCAACTATCAATTTATTCAATATAATAAAATAAATTTTAATATCTAATTTTTAATAGGGCCCACTACCTAATACTGTTATAAAGAAAAATATATTTAACCTCAATATTCAAAATATGGGTCCCATTTATTTAATTTTCAAATCCATTCATATTCATTGAATCTTAATGAATAAAATATCACAAATTCCAGTAGAAATGCTGAAAATTAGCAATTGACGTCGAAATGAAAATCAAATTTCCCCTTAGCTTTTTTCCTTTTTTGTTGAAAATATAAATAATTCTTCTATTATTTCTTATTAAATACTCCGTCAGTCCAAAAAGAGTTCTTTTGAAAAATATTTTAAGCCCAAATAATGTCAAGTTCAAAATTTAAGATCTTATTTTATTAGTGAAAGTAAAAAATCAAAATTATTCATTTTACAAACAAGTTATACATGATTGACTGAGTTAAATAAATAAATAGATAAAAGAAATTATATACATGTGAATATATAATTTTTAGGTAGAGGTGCTCTTCATGAACATAAAAATGTACTCTCTACATATAATACAATAAATTTAATATTTAATATTCAATAGGACCCACTACCTACTACTATTATACAAAAAATGCCCTCTTAGAATAGGAAAAAAAATTGTGCCTAAAATATAACAAATAATGTTTTATGTCCAAGATACCAATTTTGCTCTTAATAAAGTGAGGCCCACTTTCCTTTTTTCACGCGAATCGTGAAAGATGAACTTACGAGAAGATAGAAAGAAGAAAATGAATTTACAATTGGAAAGAAGAGAGGGGAGAGGGAAAAGGGTGGAGAGAAAAGAAGAAAAGTAACTTTCACTGAAAAGCAATCAGAGAGGGAAGAGAAAAATAGAGAAATGGGTTTCACGAGAGAACATATTCACGAGAAAGTTAAAAAAAGGAGAGAGAAAGTAGAGAAATGAGTTTCACGAGAGAAAATATATTCACGAGAAAGTTTAAAAAGAAAAAAGAAATGAGAGAGAAGAATAAATAAATGGTATATTTGTCCATAATCTATAAATATAGGTAGAAAATATATTTTTTATTTTTTTATCAGAAAAGATCTTTTCTTAGTAAAGTTGGGCAGAGTTTTCACTAAAGAAAAATTTATTTAGCGTCAATATTCAAAACGTGGGTCCCATTTATTTAATTTTCAAATTCATTCATATTCATTCAATCTTAATTAATAAATATCACAAATAATGGTAGAAATGCTAAAAATTAGCAATGGACATTGAAATGAAAATCAAATATCCCCTTAAGCTTTTTTCTTTGTTTGTTTGAAAATATAAATAATTCTTTTATTATTTTTATTAAATACTCTGTCAGTCCAAAAAAGAGTTCTCTCTAAAAAATATTTTACTCCCAAATAAAGTCGAGTTTCAAAATTCAAATTCAAATTCAAGTTATATATGATTGAATGAGTTAAATAAATAAATAGATAAAAGAAGTTGTATACATGTGAATTTATAATTTTTAGGTAGAGGTATTCTTCATATAAACATAAAAGTTGTACTCTCTATTTGTAACAATTTATCCAATTTAATAAAATAAATTTTAATATCTAATTTTCAATAGGACCCACTACCTACTATTGTTACAAAAAAAAAATATTTAACCTCAATATTCAAAACATGGATCATATTCTCTATTTTATTTCACTTAAAATACAATTCGCAGGTGCACGAGGTAAATTATAGTAAAATATGATGAGAACATGTATCGTATCCACAGGAACGGTATATTGTAAAATCAACTGAGTACTTGTTTATGATATTTTCTTTTATTTAAATAATTCAATTAATGGAATGAGTTTTATGAAACAAACTAAAATAAATAAAGAGAAGAGATCAGACAACTAAAGATATTCAAAGATTATATGGATTTCAGGGACATACATTCATACGACTCATATGAGTTCATTTTAATGTATCAAACCATATTTAATTCATATATTTGTATGAGGATCACTAAGATATTTAGATCCTCTCTCTCGAGTTAGATCCGAAAATAGATTATACAACACTGATCATTCTCAAGATATTATCTAACTCCCAATTGTGCCTAGGATCTATTCACATCATAATACTTACCAATTTATTGATCCAGCAAGTTTTATGTTATGCATTCTTAATCCGTCAACCAATTACTCTCTCTCGGGCAATAATGGATTAACTACACATATGCAATTAGTCGTCACATAATTCCATACGAAATTCAAATCAAAGAAGCATAAACAATCTAGGAAAGAAAATAATATCATTAAAGAAAAATAAATGAATCCATAAGTATCTCCCTAGAATCACTAGATATTTAGCCACACATATTACATACATAATTCATAAAAAACATATTGATAATTATGGCTAACATTAAAAAAAAACAAACAAAAACTATTGAAGTCCAAACAATCTTCGTTTTTCTCTCTCTCTCATAACTTGATTGGTTGATCTTCATTTGTATCATTATTTCTAACCCTAAATTTTGTTGTATATTTTATTGTATGATCCCCATAATCTGATGTAGCTCCTCCATAATAGACAATTATTAGGGTTTTGGTAGCAGCCGTATCTCTATTTTGGAATAAGAAGATATGCCTGAATCACACTAAATCTAAAAGATATGCCCGAATCATCAAATCGCGACGGTTAAGATCATATCACGAGGATAAGCACGATCTGTGAGACTTGAGACGTGGTTCATACACCCTTAATTATCTGTTTTTCAGTCAAAACTTCAACAAACACGTGGCGTAACAAAATATAGCAAAATCATGATGTACTCCTCACTTAGGTACAACGAATTGCCTAAAAAACTATACATAATAACCCTCAAATTGTACATAAATCATATGTTTATCGGATCCCATTTATTTAATTTTCAATCGCAATTCATATTTGTTCAATTTTAATGAATGAAATATCACAAATGGCAATAGAAAAGCTGGAAATTAGCAATTGACATTGAAATGAAAATCAAGTTTCCCCTTGGCTTTTTTCCTTTTTTATTTGAAAATATAAATAATTCATTTATATTTTTATTAAATACTTCGTCAGTCCAAAAAAAGTCCTTTTTGAAAACATTTTATGCCCAAATAATGTCAAGTTTCAAATTTTAAGATCTTGTTTTATTAGTGAAAGTAAAAAATAAAAATTAATTATTATACAAACAAGTTAAAATGATTGAATGAGTTAAATAAATAAATAGATAAAGAAGTTATATACATGTGAATTTATAATTTTTAGGTAGAGGTGGGGAAATTGCAAAATTAGTCCTCTAACTTGCAAGTTATACATTTTTAATTGCTCGAATTTGGTTCTCTTTTAATCAAAATTTAAAAAATTGCCTGATAATTACACTTACATACCGCATAATTACGTCGCATTAGTGATTCACATTTTTCTTGCTAATATGCAGCCTCTATGGTCAATTTTGATGTGTTTGGTATTATATTGTTTATTACAAAGAATATGTCCATTTCACTTATTATGCAACAAAAATAAAAAAACTCTTAACACAGTAATGTCTGGTGAATGTGCAAATATCCAACAAGAATTTCAAATTTTGGCTCAAAAATGTGTAAATTGAAGAAATTAAATAGAAAAATAATTAAAATTGTAAAATTAATAAGATAAATGATTAATTTTGGGATCACCCATAAGTTACAGGACTATTTTTGTAATTTTTCCAATAAAGGTATCCTTCATAAACATAAACATTGTACTCTCTATTTGCTATAGAGGTTGCAACATCTTTTTAGATGTATTTCAAGTTTTATTATAATATTTAAAATGAATTCGCAACTGTCAATTCATCCAATATAATAAAATAAATTTTAATATTTAATATTCAATAGAACCCTCTATCTACTACTATTATAAAGCAAAATATATTTAACCTCAATACTCAAAACGTGGCCGCATTTATTTAATTTTCAAACGCATTCATATTCATTCAATCTTAACGAATAAAATATCACAAATGCTAGTAAAAATGCTGCAAATTAGCAATCGACAGTGAAATGAAAATCAAATATCCCCTTAGCTTTTTTCCTTTTTTGCTTGAAAATATAAATAATTCTTTTATTATTTCTTATTAAATAATATGTCAGTCCAAAATGTCCTCTTTCAAAAATATTTTACGCCCCAATAAAGTCAAGTTTCAAATTTTAAAATCTAGTTTTATTAGTCAAAGTAATAGATAAAAAAATATTTATTTTACAAACAAATTATATATAATTGAATGAGTTAAAGAATAAATAAATAAACAAAAAATCTGTACTCTCTATATTCGATAGAGGTAGCAACATCTTTTTAGATGTATTTCAAGTTTTATTATAATATTTAAAATGAATCGGCAACTGTCAATTTATCCAGTATAATAAAATAAATTTTAATATTTATTTTCAATAGGGCCCACTACCTAATACTGTTATAAAAAAAAAGTATATTTAACCTCAATATTGAAAATGTGGGTCCCATTTATTTAATTTTCAAACGCATTCATATTCATTCAATCTTAATGAATAAAATATCACAAATTGCAGTAGAAGTGCTGGAAATTAGCAATCGACGTCCAAATGAAAATCAAATTTCCCCTTAGCTTTATTCCTTTTTTGTTTGAAAATATAAATAATTCTTTTATTATTTCTTTTAAATACTCCGTCGGTCCAAAAAGAGTCCTTTTGAAAAATATTTTCGCCCAAATAATGTCAAGTTTCAAAATTTAAGATCTTGTTTTATTAGTGAAAGTAAAAATCAAAATTATTTATTTTACAAACAAATTATACATGATTGAATGAGTTAAATAAATAAAGAGATAAAAATAGTTATATACATGTGAATTTATAATTTTTAGGTAGAGGTGCTCTTCATGAACATAAAAATTGTACTCTCTATTTGCGATAGATGTTGCAACATCCTTTTAGATGTATTTCAAGTTTTATTATAATATTTAAAATAAATATCACAATTGTCAATTCATCCAACATGATACAATAATTTTTTTAATACTGAATATTCAATAGGACCCACTACCTACTAAAATTATAAAGAAAATTATATTTAATCCCATTATTCAAAATGTGGATCCCATTTATTTAATTTTCAAACGCGTTCATATTCGTTCAATCTTAATAAGTAAAATATCATAAATGGCCTTAGAAGATGTTGGAACTTAGGAATGGAAATTGAAAATCAAATCTCCTCTTAGTTTTTTTTTTCCTTTTTTTTTGTTTGAAAATAATTATAATTCTTTTATTATTTTTATTATATTAGATGAATTGATAGTCGCAGGATTTGTTTTGAATATTACAATAAAACTTGAAAGATATTTTAAAAAATGTTGTTATCTATCTCAAAAAATAGTCATGTTTATTAAGAGTACAATTTTTTTTATCAAATTGATGAAGGTATAACTATCTAAAATTATAAATTCGCACTGTATACAACTTATTTTACCTATTTATTTATTAAACTCATTCAATCATATATATCTTATTTGTAAAATAAATAATTTTGAATTTTTACTTTCATTAATAAAAGAAGATCTTTTTTTTTTAAAATTGACTTTTTTTTGGGACATTTCCAATTGTACAATATTTTGAAGGGAGATTTGATTTTCATTTCAATCTCGATGGCTAATTTCCAGCATTTATAACGCCATTTGTTATATTTCACTAATTAAGACAGAATGAATATGAGTACGTTTGAAAATTAAATAGATAGAACCCATATTTTGAATATTGTGGTTAAATATTTTTTTTTTTTTTTATAATAGTAGTAGGTAGTGGGTTCCACTGAATAATAAAGATTGAAGATTATTATAATATTAGATGTTTGCCTGTGAATGTGATATGATATATTTTATTGTTAATAATTTATATTAAAATTATATTATTATTATTATTATCATTATTATTATTATTATTAAAATCTATGTAACATATTATTTATATCAATTCTATTTATTTAAATATTATTCAATTAAAATTATAATATTGTATATTAAATTTCATTTTTCATATTTTTCAAGTTAGCTTTATTAAATAATAAATTGTACAATATTTTGAAGTGAATTTTGAATTATCCCTAAACTGAATATAAATATTTTAATTTACTAAAAATTATTGAAGTTTAACAATAAATTAATAGTATAATATTTTTATTTTTATAAAAAAATTATATATATTGTTTTAGCTTAAATCCATATAAAATTTTGATATACTATTTATTCAAATCCATCACATATATAAAAAATTCAAAATTAATAATTCAATGTATAAAAAAACTATATTTTATCTATAAAAAATTTATTCCATAATTCTAAATTTTATTATTTATTTTAATATATACAATATTGATGTCACAAAAAGAAAATTTATTTGATATATCATATATTAAAAACGGACTTAAACGAAAAATCTATTTAAATTAAAAAAATTAGTGCAAATTAGAAAAAATAAGGAAGTGACACATGTCAATTAATTATAAAGACACATGTAATCAAAAGAGAAAAATTCTCACAATCCTTCTTTTATATTATGGAAAGATATTGGATGAATTGATAGTATTAGTAGCGGTATCCATTTTAAATATTATAGTAAAATTTAAAATACATTTAAAAAGATGTTGCTACCTCTCTCTAAAACAAAGAGTCATGCTTTTAATGAGTACAATTTTCACTTTTTGTCAAGTTGATAAATGTACAATTTCGAAAAATTATAAATTTACATATATATAACTTATTCAATTATACAACTTGTTTGTAAAATAAATATATAAAAAATTAAGATCTTTAGTTTTGAAACTTGACTTTCTTTGAGACAAAATATTTTCAAACATGACTTCTTTTTTTATTTTTTTGGTTCAAAGAAGTATTACAATAATTCCAATCTTTATTATTCAATGGGACTCACTACTTACTACTATTATAAAAAAAATTACATTTAACCACAATATTCAAAATGTGGGTTACATTTATTTAATTTTCAAACGCACTCATATTCATTCAATATTAAGAAGTAAAATATCATAAATGGCGTTAGAAATGCTAACAATTAGCAATCGAGATTGAAATCAAAATCAAATCTCCCCTTAGTTTTTTTTCTTCTTTTGTTTGAAAATAAAAATAATTCTTTTATTATTTCTTATTAAATACTTCCTCAATCCAAAATAGAATCATATTTAAAAAATATTTTTGTCCCAAAAACAATTAAGTTTAAAAAATTAAGATCTTGTTTTATTAAAAGTAAAAAAATAAAAAATTATTTAGTTACAAACAGATTATATATACTTGAATCAGTCAAAACAATAAATTAAAAAAATTGTTGACATGTGCTTTTATAATTTTTAGGTAGTTGTACCTTCATCAATTACACAAAAAATAAAATTATACTATTTAGAAATATGACTCTTTTTTTGAGAAAGAGCTACAACATAGTTTTAATTGTATATCAAAATTTATTATAAAATTTAAATTAAATCTCGCTTTATCAATTCATTCAATATAATACATTTTTCAATTAATGGGACAGGCTACCTACTTAGTATTCTAAAGAAATTTATATTTAACCATATTCATTCAATTTTAATAATTAAAATATCATAAATGGCCTTAGAAATGCTGGAAATTAGCAATCGAGATTGAAATGGAAACCAAATCTCCATTTAGCTTTTGAAAATAAAAAACAATTCTTTTATTATTTCTTATTGAGTATTTCCTCAATTCAAAAAAATAATCATGTTTGGAAAATATTTTTGTCTAAAAAAAATTACATTTCAAAGACTAAGATCTTGTTCTAGTAGTAAAAATAAAAAGTCAATAATATTTATTTTACGACAAGTTATATATGATTAAATGTGTTCAATCAATAAATAAAAAAATTGTATACATGTAAATTTATAATTTTAAGTAGTTGTACCTTCATCTACATGATATAAAATAAAAGATTATACTATTAAAAATATGACTCTTTTTATTTTATTTTTTTAAGATAGAGGTAGCAACATTCTTTTAAATATAGTTCAAGTTTTATTATAATGTTTATCTGGCTACCATCATCAATTCAGACAATATAATACAATAAATCTCAGTCTATATTATTCAGTGGGACCCACTACCTATTACTATTCAAAAGAAAATTATATTTAACGCAACATTAAAAATGTGGATTTCATTTATTTAAGTTTTAAAAATTAATATTTATTCAATCATAATAAGTAAAATATCGTAACTGCCATTAGAAATGCTAGAAATTCGCAATTGAGATTGAAATGAAAATCGAATCTCCTTGACATTTTTTCCTTTTTTTGTTTGAGAATAAAAAACAATTATCTTATATTTTGTTGTTCAATTCGGGGGACTTGATATGATTTACACAATAGCCGAAGGTGAGACTAGCTGCACTCATAGCGAGATTCTATCATAAAATCAATTGATGATAGGAGGAGTGATTCTCTAGTCATATGATCTAGTCTTCCTTCTATCATTTTTTCAATGAGGAACAACTCACATGTGAAATCAATATATATTTCATTATTTATCGAATACTCTCCCCATCCAAAAAATAGTTTTGTTTGAAAAATATGTGTTACAAAAAATAAGTTCTCGTTTTATTAGTCAAAGTAAAAAATTGTATTTTTTATTTAAAAAATAAGTTATATTTAATTGAATATATCAAATTAATAAATAAAAAAAATTGTATATACATGAATTTATACTTTGTAGGAAGTTCAACCTTCATCAAATTAACACAAAAAAAAAAAAAAAAAAAAAAAAAATTACTATTCAAAAACGTAACTTTTTTTTTAATGGAGGTTTTAACATCTTTTTAAATGTATTTCAAAGTTTTATTATAATATTTAAAATAGATATCACTACTGTCAATTCATCCAATATAATTCAGTAAATTTCAATCTTAATTGTTTAATGGGACCCACTACCTATTTACAATTATAAAGAAAATTATATTTAATACAATATTCAATTTTCCATTTATTTAATTTTCAAATACATTCATATTCCTTCAATCTTACTAAGTAAAATATCACAAATGAATTTAGAAATGCTAGAAATGAGAGCTTTTTTCCTTATTTGTTTGAGAGTAAAAACAATTCTTTTATTATTTCTTATTAAATACTTTATCGGTCAAAAAAAAAAAAAAAAAAAAAAAACCTCATGTCTAAAGATATTTTTGTCCAAAAAATAAATAAATCATATTTCAAAATTTTAATTACCATTTTATCAGTCAGTCAAATTTTTTTTTTAAAAATTATAAAGAAGGTATAGATAATTGAATGCGTTGAATTAATAAATAAGAGAAGTTAGTATACTTGTGAATTATAGATTTTAGGAAGATATGTCTTCAGTAAAAAAAAATGCTAATTTTCTGACATGGCACATCATGAACACTCGGGTGCACCGTACAAATCAATTTGTAGTATTATTCATTTAAGTAAGAAGCATTATTTATTTATTTAAAAATGTATTACTATTAATTTATTACCTTAAAAAAATAGTAATATTTTTCAAGTAAACAAATAATACTTTTATTTAAACAATTAACACTATAAATCAGGCATACAGTGCCTCGATACACATGACACACACTCCAATGTTATTATATTTTGGTTCAAAATTCGTGTATTACATGGAACTTGATTCATCAAATATAGAAATTTAATCAATATGAAATTACTTATCATATTTTATATTAATAATTAGTGTTTGAATTCTTTAATAAGTGTTTTCCAGTATAATTCATTTTCTCCTTTTTCCGCAACATAAATGATGGGATTAAGATTTCTTATTTATTTAAATTAATTTGCATATTAATAATTAAGTGCCGAGATTCCTTTTTTCTTTGTTAAATGGCTGAATAGTCACAATTATAACTAAAAAAAAAGAGTTTGTGTTCCATATATGTTTATTTGCCGCCTTTTTTGGATCAAACCAAGTCAAACATTAACTTTACAAGCATCTGAATATTTATTTTGAAAGAGATTATTCCGTATAATCTTTTATAAAAATATATCTAACAAGAAGCAAGAACTGTATTAATCACAAACTTTATTATAATTATACTAAGGTATATTACTATTATTAACTTTTTTATTATTATTATTCTACTCTGACAACACGAACCTAATATATAAATGCATTAAGATGAGAATTTAGGCAGAAAACTAAGGGGAATTCGCCAACTCTTCCTACTGGTTTCTCCTTTAGTATATATTGGATTAAAATTTGTACATGTTGTATTTAAAATGAATTCGAACTAGAATTGAAATATGAAGAAGGGAAACAAGAATTACAACAATTATAAGGAAGAATTCCTTCATTCTCTCAAGTCTTTTTATTAGAAAAAATATGTGTTCCCACAATGTATAGTTTTGACTTACTCGTTATTAGACTCCCTCTAATACTAGTCAATCATATATTATTCTTTTCTAAAATGGATTTGGCCCGTACGACAGCGAGATGAACTCTCCCGAGCCCAGCAAACTGTACTCTTCCGAGCACAGTGAAAACCAACGAATAGTTCAGTAACAATTATCTTATGGCTGGAATTGTACTACTTGTAAGCACTCAAAATAAAACGACTCTCTCTGCTTATACAATTGAATATAATTGAAAGAGGTAATCAACAACTTCTTCATAATGCTCTATTTATAAATCTATTGTGTAAATCATTTCCTTTATTGCTAGATATTTTCTTGCCTTTGTGAATCTTTTCCTTATGTGGTTAGATCTCCTCATGTATATATCTCGTATTCTTTTCCTTGCGACCTATATTTTAATTATGATTTTCACGATATGCCAACACACTTACTTTATCAGTAGAATAGATAGATAGATAGCTTTGAAAATTACAAGAATTCAAATATAATAATTAAAAAAAAAAAAGTAAAAAATATTTGTTGTGTGGAGGGCTTTCCCCGGTAAGAATCGTTAATTTGGTATCATTTTGAATTATAACAAAAATCTCTAACACGTGAGCACACACAAAAACTAAATCTTCATTTTTCAGTCTCCTAATATTTCTCTGTATTGCATAGACTACAAAATCAATAATTATATCCAAATGCTCATAAATTAACGCACAAATTGTCAGATAGTTTACACGCTCGTTAACTTGTAATAATTATTAAAGATCAATGATTTCTTTCAACAATTTAAAAGTTGGAATTAAAATATAAAATTAGTTAAACTTTGTGTGGGGGTGTGTGTGTGTGTTTTTTTTTTCTTTTCTTTTTGCAATTAACTATTTTTAATACATACCACATGATACCACATATTAATTAGTGATATCAATTAATACATATATTACATGATACCACATATTAAGTAGTGATATCAATTAATACATATATTACATGATACCACATATTAAGTAGTGATATCAATTAATACATATATTACATGATACCACATATTAATTAGTGATATCAATTAATACATATATTACATGATACCACATATTAATTAGTGATATCAATTAATACATATATTGTATAGTAATTATTGAAGAATGAAGAATAAAAGATGAAATCTTCTTTAGAATACATTTTTGTACATGTTAGAAGGAGATGTTTTCTAATTACAATATTGTCAAAGATTTATGTAATTTAAGTAATATTATGGTAAATATTAAAGTTATTTAAGTTAATCAATTAATAATAAAAAGTAACTTATGTATATTAAGAGGATTTTTTTTCTTTTTTTTTTTAGGGTTATCAAATTGAAAGTGTTGATGAAAATGTCTTATATAATAGTTTGTATTCCTTTAATTTATCGGTCAATATTTTGTATATTACAAACTGTAACATATTCTTTTTGAA
Organism: Caryopteris x clandonensis; assembly: GCA_028749325.2. Taxonomy (NCBI): domain Eukaryota; kingdom Viridiplantae; phylum Streptophyta; class Magnoliopsida; order Lamiales; family Lamiaceae; genus Caryopteris; species Caryopteris x clandonensis. The sequence goes on from JAPYKT020000015.1 coordinate 1,486,503, forward strand.
AGAAAAAAAACAAACATTCCAAAATAATTAGTCTCCAAACTTAAGCATAAATCGAGCAATATTTTTAATGATTAACAATGTCCAATTTAAATAATAATAATAAATAAATAAAATCAAGTTATTTTTCATATTAAACGAGATAAGTCGTAATTATGGCATAAATTTATCCATTTAAATGTTGGTTGGTTATAACACTTAATAGCCACTGACAAGTTGTATTGCTTGAAACCATTTTTGAGGGTTAATTGAAATTAATTTGGTGAAATGAAGTGGAGGTAAACCTATTTATAATTTGAGAAACTGAAGATAAAACATTTTTTGTAAACTTATTAGTATCCTATCCTGTATAGGGAGGGGTATTTTGCCATAAATATGTACATAACACGACAATTTATGAGGAGACTGGGACTGGGTATTGGGTGAAGAATAACTCTTGGTTAATCAATATTAATTTGGCCAATTAAAATATAATGATTAATATTTAATTATACAAATAAAGTTATAAATAAAAATAGTAAACTAATAAAGATGTAGATGATAAATGGATTGGTTGGTTTTGATAGTGGAACCTAAGAATAATTATTTTTTTGGGTACCATAATTGGAGGTATATATATGTAAGGCAAATTAAAAATTACATCTCAATATTTTACGATTTTAACAATTATAGTACAATGTTATAACGTCAAAATTTATACGCATCAGGTACACCATGCAACCCCAATATAGAATATTATTTGTTTAACTAAAAAATATTATGCTATGATTACTAGATCGGGTAATCGGACGATCTAGTTGAAAATCTATATTTAGGAACTAATTGTTGCCCTTGTTATGATTTTTAAACCTATCTATGATGACTAGAATTATCTAAGCTCGTTGAAGGGAACTTTGACCTTTGGACTCAATTCGAGAGAGACCAAATCTCTTAGAACAATATAATTTTATGTTTGTTTTATTCATCACTCATGTCTTGCTTAAATATAAACTACAAGAAAAACAAAATATGAAAAACTAGAATTAGGAAAGGAAGATCAAATTATTCTAATATAAGGTTGACATAAAGTCAAATCCTTCCTAAAAATAAAAATATTAAAATTTTTCCAAAAATTCAGATTTAATTCCCTTGATTGTGCGTGTCATATCTTCTAGATTGTTAGTTTATTTGAAAAGTATTACTACTTATTTGTTATTTTGAAAAAAATAGTAATTTTTTTTCAAGTGAACAAATAATATTATGGATCGAATGCATGGTGCACTCGATGTATGTTATAATTATCGATTAATTTCACAATCTATCTAAAAAAGTCAATTCATTCTCTATTGGAATTTTCATCTAATTTTTTCTATGAGGCAAACAAAATTACACGTTGTATTTTAAGGTTTTTTTTAAAAAAAAAAAAAAAAAAAAAAAAAACCTAACTCATAAAATTTCACCGGCCCCCAACTTAAAATACCAGTAGTAAGAGAAGTTCAACAGAGCTATCTCACTCTTCTTCCCCTTCATCCTAGGGTTTAATTCCATAAACATACCTCAAGAAAGTAAAGAGGAACCCACTCTTCTTCCCTTTCATCACATGTTTAATTTCACGAACCTACCTTAAAAAAGCACAAAGCCTCAATAAAGCAGAGACCATCCCACTCTTCTTCCCCTTCATCACAGGGTTCAATTCCACAAATCCACCTCAACAAAGCACAAAACATCTCACTTTTATTTTCCTTCATCTTAAGGTTTAATTCCACAAACCTCCTTAAGAAAGCACAAAATCAATCCACAATCGATGAGTCATGCTACCGATTTTTCATAATTAACCCACTTACATGGAGCGTTCGGATAAGCAAATGTGGCTTTGGATCACTGAGGTTGGATTCTCTATTCAGAGACTTATCGTTCTGTAAAAACAAGCCGTAGTCTGCCTCAAAAGCTACCATTGATGGTATACACAGTGCTGAGATTACGAAATGCGAAAATGATGTTGAACAAAGTGATTTTTTTTGGCGGACTAGGATCATGATAAATTGCTAGAAAAATATTGTGTAAGCTAAATTTGATGGAAAAATATATCGAAAATTGGTTGAAAGTAATAATTCCTACCCTGTTTGTTGACACAAAATGTCATTGGATGAGGATGAAAATTCAAAAACATGATGGTGAAGAAAGGAGGGGATTTGGGTGAGCTTTAATTCTAAATTCTGTTATAGTTAACATTTGAGGTATCGGTTGTTTATCACCACAAAACCTGTGCTTAGGATATAGTATTATTGCAAATACCTTAAAAAAGTAATGTAATCCCACCAGATCCCATCTAACTTAGAAGGACGTTTGCCAACATGGACATTTCAAAATAATTTTGATTTATTTATTTGTTATTTAAATTTAAATTTAATTTATTATTGCATATTTATATTATATATGTAGTTTTTACTTGTGTAAATAAAATAAATAAATAAAACAATAGAGATATGTTTGATTTAGTTTTAAGTGGATTGTGGAAATCCTGAGATTGTGAAATAAAGTTGAATAGTGATAACTTTTGTTTGTTTTGACATTGTAGAGGATATGATTATATTGTAGATGTTAAATCAATGTTAAAAAAGATAATTTATGGGGCAAATTTCACTGTACCTACTTGAAATAGAAAAGATTATTCTCTGCCCAAAAATATAACAGATAATATTTTAGGCCCAAGATACCACCTTCTTTCTTTTCACGTCAATCGTGAAAGTAAGAGAGAGACTTTCATAAAAAAAAGAAAGAAAGTGAAGGAATGGAGAAGAGAGAACGGGGAAAAGAAAGAGAAGAAAAAAGAGAAAAGAAAGAGGATAAATAACTTCCTATTGAAAAGGGAAGAGAGACAAGATAAAAAAAGTGGAGAGATGAGTTAGGCCAATGAAAAAGAGAAATTAAGAGAGACACTTTCACCATATAAAAGGAAGGAAAAAGAGAAAAAAGGAGAAAAAATATTTACAATTGAAAAGAAGAGAGGGGAGAGAGAAAAGAAAAAAATAATTTCCACCACGAAAAGGAAAAAAAAGGAGGAGAGAGAAAAATAGAGACGAGTTTCACAAAAGAAACTATATTCACAAGAAAGTTGAGAAACGAAAAAGAGAGGAGAGAGAAGAACAAATAAGGGTACATAAGTTCACAAACCATAAATATGGGTAGAAAACATATTTTTTTATTAGAAAAAAATTTGTTATTAAAGTTAGATACAGTAAATAGTTTTCATATAATTTATTATAATATTAATATTGTGTTGATAATGATTAATTAATTGTGAAGTGATTAGTTTGTCGTACTGAAAAATGTAAATTTAATAAAAAGAAAGAAATAGTATTTAAAATAATAACAATAAAGATATAAGTATATAATAGAGTACATAATAATATAAATAGGAGTATTGGGTAAAATTTTATTAAATTATAAAATTGAATTTTATAATTTAAAATAAATAAAAATAAAATATTTTAACATATAAAATTATATGTATGCTAAACTTAAAACAAACGAAGCTTTTCTCTTTTAACAATTTGAGACCACTACTTTTGTTTTTTGTTTTATCTTTTTCTTTTTTATTTAATTAGATATATGTAAGTACAGAATTCAAATCTGGGCGGCAAGGAACAGTGGAAGGCGGGAACACCAGGTAGTCTAAGTGGGGCCTTTGTCATTCATATTGATGCGTCACAGTCACCAGGCAGCTTACCTAATCTGAAGAATCTTAGGTGAGGTCAATTTTTTATTAGGTTTTTCTATCCACACCACCATTTTTACTCTCCACACTACAATACATTTTTTTGACAAAAATAAACATATATAAAATAACCAATATACCCTTAAAAAAAAACTAATTTTTGGCTGCGGTTGGGCATGAACAAATCAGGGCGTTCGACCAACAACGGCCGAACAAATCAAAAAGCGTTCGGCCGGAAGAGGCCGAACATACGCGAAAGCGTTCGGCCAGAGCTGGCCGAACACTATGGAGTGTGTTCGGCCAGTGTTGGCCGAACGTATTGTATCATGTTCGGCCCTTGGTGGCTGAACGCCCTAACAGTTTATTTTTATGTTTTTTGGAAAGTTCTTTACTTAATATTTTGTTAATCTTATGTTGTGTATTTTACAATTAGATTAAAAAATTACATTGTGTGTACATTATGTTAGAATATTGGTATTTGAATCGCACAACTGAATATTGAGCAAACACTAAAATGAGCAAAATAAATCGAGAACACTCAATTAAGAAAACATTTCATCTAATGTTCAACATTCAAATCTAGAAAAGTTTAATGTAATTCATACATATTATAATCACTACTCATCCGATTCATGTCCATCATCCAATGTGAGACCGTGGAGTACTCTTGCAGCTTGCTCAACTCTAGGCATAACGTAATCAAACGATAACTGCGGATCATGAGTTGTCCACATGCGAACTAGTGGGTCAAGAATGTTCCGGGCCTCAACGTTTCGAGCCCACAATTGACTGGGGTTCGCATCAATCGGAAAGTGTCGTGCTGCAGATGTACGATCGGGGTTTTGGACCTGTGGATGGGACAATGTACGGTACCAATCCATATACTCTGGTACAGTCTCCCATATTGGCTCAGCAATTCTCCCTCGTCGTTGCATGGACAAAATATGGCTGTCCCAAGATAGAAACATGGATCCGAGCACACCCCACGCAAGTGCATACTGACCAGGATTTTTTCCTCTTCTTGCATAGTCTGGATCCAATGGAGGCAATGGTATATGCTGGACATGGCCAAACTTCCTCAACACACGATCAGGGTGGTATGGTTCGACAATGTCAAGAGCCCTTATGCACCCATGATAAAACGTCACTTCAGGACGTTGAAATCGATCACGCACCTGCTGGTAAGGATCTCAGTTTACCTACGTATTGAATTGTTAAAGTTATATATTTGAAAGATACATATATTTGAAAAACACATAATTAAAAAGACACACTTACTTCGTGAGTTTGAAGTGAATCCAACCACTCCCTACAAGCCTGCAAGCCCAAAGTATTGGCTCCACCTTATCCATGTTGTGACCATCTCATAGCAAGTGGAAATCTGAGATCGTACTCAACATTGAATTGAGGTCGTGGGCTCGTCGGAAAGTGGTCGTAAATCCATGCCTACATATATAGAAATATAATGGTACAACATATTAAAAATTGTAACATAACGTTGAAATAAATTATTTTCAAACAATGACTTACCTCCAATAATGTAAGATACCTAGCTATTTGCTTGACACCCGATCTTGATGCAGATCCTAGCTGCCTGTAAAGATAGGCAAGAGCAGCAGCACCCCATGCATATTCCCGGACAACACTTGTGTCTTCTAGTAGCTTCAAATATCCAGCTGCAATCCGAGTACCACTTTTGTAGGAAAATATCGTACAACCAAGAATATATAATATGTATGCTCTCGCTGCCTTTTCTGCAACTGGTCTCTGAGAAATCTGACAGCTGTCCAAGAATGTGCTACGCAGCCACTCTAGCTTCACTGATTGCCCTCTCTTGTCATTAAGTGCCAATATGACATCCTCAACTGACACACCCAACAGTCGATGAATCAGTGCAGGCTAGAATTCTGAAGGATCATCTTCCACATGCACTGGCTGCCCTACCTCTGGAAGACCAAGTAGACATGACACATCATCTAATGTGATCGTCATCTCACCAAATGGTAAATGGAATGTGTTGGTCTCCGGCTGCCAACGTTCGACAAATGCAGAAATCAAGCTTCTGTTGGGAGCTCTATATGATATTTTGCTCAAATTGTGAAGCCCGGACCATTTCACATACAACCTCCAAACTCGTGTCGTCTCATCTTCCGGATACACCCATTTCAGAAGCTTGGAAGTGTGACAAAGGCATTTTAAAATGCCTCTCTCATTGTCATTCCAAACGTCGGCAACTACATGTGTTTTGAAACTTCGTAACAATGATGGATCATAAGGACCGCCAGGAAATGGGCCCATTAGAATCCCAGCTTGCTCGGCTTGCCTCTCTTGTTCTTGAGGCACATCGACATATGCCTCTTGTTCGTCTGGCACATCAGAAGGACCTGCCTCTTGTTGTGCAGCCCTTAATCATCTGTGTGATGCTGTAGGTCGTCTTCTTCTTCTTTCATAAACTATAACATAAGAAAATCAAAATGTTAACACACAAACGTTCAAAATAAGGGCTCACTGTCACGCTGTTCGGCTAGGTCAGGCCGAACGCCTCGCAGGCTGTTCGGCTAGGGCAGGCCGAACGCCTCGCAGGCTGTTCGGCCAAGGCACGCCGAACAACTTTTGCTATGTTCGGCCTGTGCTCACCGAACGCCCTGCAGGCTGTTCGGCGAACCAGCGCTGAACGTATAGTGATTCTTTGAAAATAAAACGGCGAGAGAGATTATCTGGAGTCGACGAATTTTTGCGTTCGGCGAAGGTTGGGGAGGGTTCGGCGTGCCTTCGTATGGACGAGAGTTCGGCGTGCAAGGGTTTGCAGTTGGGGGGAGAGTTGGGCGAGGGTTTGCTAAGTCGAATGTTCGGCGAGAGTTTGCAGTTGGGGGGAGAGAGCTGAAGGGTTTGGCTTGGAAGTGTTTTTTTTTTTTTTTTTTAAGGGTATAATAGGTATTTTTGGGGTGGGGTTAGTAAATTTAAAATTTTAAATGTATTTTTATGTGGTGTATATAGTAAATGTGGTGTGAAAAGAAAAAATTGTGGTTTGTATAGAAATTGCCTTTTTTATTTTTCACTTTCTTCGACGTTGTTTATAAGTTTTATTTATCATTATTGAATAAATATACTTCAAAATAAAATAGTTAGACACAAAATCTGAATATTATCATTAAATATATATTTTATTAGAATATAAAAGGAGTGTGGTCACTTTAAATGTTATCTTTTGAATGTTCTAATAGTATAAATGAGTTGATAGTGTTAAAGATCCTTATTTTAAAATTGTAATTACATATATTATTTTATTTAAATATTATGTAAGTGGTGGGTTTTATTTGTTGATTATGTTTAAAACCTATATATAAATAAAATGCATGTTTTCATTTTTATTTTTCTGTTAAATATTGTTTTCAATTTTGCATAATTGTTATAAAACATTTTTTGTATAATATTAATTAAAACATAAAAAATCATGTAAAATTATTGGAAATGTGTGGCATCAAATCTCTAATAATTAGGAACAGGTGATTGAACATTTTGAAGGGAAATTTAGTTAATAATAATAAAAAAAAATATATCTCCCTCTCTATACATAATTATAATATATTATATATATTAGGAATCCGACTATATATCTATGTATATTAGGCTTATATCTCTAGATATTTTAGACATCAATATATTTTATATGTCTATTAGATGTATATCTTTATTGTAAACAAAAAAAATGATATATATGTAAGTAAAATATATGTTTTTCAATTTATTTTTCCACCTAAATGTTATTTCTGAAAATTTAGAATAAGTGATGACATATTATTTATTTAATAGTCTGATTAAAGATAATATGCTATTTTAGTTAATAATATTGATTTTACAACATATTTGGTACATTTCAATCAATATCGAGATTCTCTTAACAAAATTCAATATTAATATTTGAAGTAGATTTGGTGCATTTAAAATCAAATCATGAAAAATTAAAGTAATTTCACTTTATGGTTATAATTTAATCTTCAAAACTGCCAATAAAAGTGCACAAATATCTCCATATAAATGTAATATTCATTTTTAGCATAAATTCAATTAATTTGTTATATTAAATTTCATAATTTAATTTTTATTAAATGAAACAATTCAGATATATAATTATTCGATTTTTAAATTATAATTTTATCAATTCACAACAAGATCCAATTTGAATTTGAACTTAATTAGATAAACTCAAATTTAATTCATACTTTAATGATATTTGATGTGAATATTTTAAATAAATTCATAATGAAATATGAAAACTACTAACTTAGTTTATTACGTATGGTTATTATATTTTTTACTAATATTTTAAATAATAAAAAACATATTTAAATATTTTTGGACATCAAATGAAATCTCATACTAGCTTAATGTAGTATATTAGATAAAGATTGATAAGACCATTTATAAATATGTTTTTGAATGTAATGATTGATTTGATAAAATATTTTTAAAAACAACCAAATAAACAAGTTTTTGTGAGAAGCCCAATATAAAATTGGAAAAAGAAGTTTGGGATGACAACCAAACATGCCTTTAATTACTGGAAACTGAGATATTTTTCCACCAAATTCTTTTCATTTTATTCATATTCCATTACGAGTTATACATCTAAATCATGAATGTTTAATTATGAATTTGTGAATTCCTAATAAAATTATAAAATATATACTATAATCTCAAAGATTAAATATGTTAAGAATTAGCACTCTATAATATCCCATACAACTATTAAGAGCATTATAATTTTGAATACACCTCAATTTTAGTCAAAAATATGCTGTTTAAATCGTAAATTAGTGAATTAGACTAAAATTGGATGATATAAAAATTATAAGAGTAAATTCAAAGGCTCAACCAAGTTGGTCCTTTGCGATAAGAGCAAATTGCAAAACGAATTCTATAGTTACATTTATAATTTCAGTTAAATCCAAATTAAAATTTACAATTAAGTTCCATAACAATTTTAATTTCATGAATTTAATCCTCCTTTTGAGAAAATTGGAAATTTTTGTCGAAATTTCACTCGTGCACCTTACATGCCACACGGAAAACCTTTTTCAACCAAATTTATTTAACTCCTGAAAAAGAAAAGCCACATAATAAAAAAAATTAAAGTCATTAAAATATAAAACTAAAACCTAAACATACTCTTACTACAGTTGTAATTCAAGTGATGGGGACAAGTGTTCCATGTTTTTCTTTCACACAATGAACATCTTCAATGGACGGTCATTGGATTATTTTATTTTGTGTTAGGTCCGAGTTTGGGGGTTACACCTTTGGAGAGGTTAGTGAGTCGACCCAACTACGAAATGATTTGAATTGGGGTAGGGTATGCACTTGTGCAATTCCAAATTCGTCCACAAAAAAATTAAGTTTTTCAACTTTATTTATACATTTAAGAAAATTCTGATAGTTAAATGATATGATTCTAATTGAGCGGACAACCACGCCTCCTTTCTTCTTCACAATTCATACATTCCTTATTAATTAGTATCCACAGTAGGTTCCACTTCAATAAAAAAGAAAATAAACTTCTCATACCACAAAAAAAAAAAAAAAAGGGAAGGGCCAAAGATAATATTATTAATTATTGATTTGTTTTTTTTTTTTTTTAAAAAAGGATTAGATGAGAAGAAAATAGGAAACAAAAAACAAACAGACCAAAGTAAAAGAAAGTATAGAAATAAATAAATAAATAAGCATAGAGAAAATTAGAAAAATGTAGTGTGAGAAGGGAAAAAAGTAGCAAAAATAATTGTGGGTAGGTTTAGAAATCAATTTGAGTGGGAAGTGAGGTAGGTGAGAAGTTAGATGAGATGAAATTTATTGTGATAGTATTGCGTGACATGAACAACACACATATTAAAGTCGATAATAATATATAAATACAAATATTAATTCAAAAAACAAATTATTCATTTTAACTAACTTTTACTAAAGAAATTATTTTATTTAACTATTTTGGCCATTTAAAGTGATATAATTTGATTAAGCTTTATTATTGTCTTATCTAAATTCCACTAATTGCACTATAAAGTTTATTTATTAATTAACTATTTAAGGTGATATAATTTGAAGATTTGGAAATTGAAATTTATATATAATATAGTTATACAGATTAGTCAAGCATTTTTCAGAATTACTACATACCTTATATTATAGATAATTTCATAGCCATTATATTTTTTATCCTAATATTTCCATAAATAATATTTATTATTTTATTTTATGACATGTAAACTCATAAATGATTGGACAATAAAATTAAGAGTATCTAATTTTATGTCATTTAAAACATTTGACATCTGAATTAATAATATAGGTAGATAGATAAACATGTAATAATAGATTATTGAATTATTTTGAATTAAATAATTGATTATTGTTTCTATCAAAATGATTCCATCTCATGAAACAAATGAAAAAAATTGATTATTGTAGGGGGCACCACAAGTTATGTTCTATCCACAAGTCTAAACTCGTTTACATTAAACCAACAAATTTTAAATAGTAAAATTTCGCTATATTTTAAATTAAAAAATATTTTTTTTTTGCAAATTTTTATAAAAGAAAGATAATAAAAAAATATGTTGCACAGCATGTATTGGGCCAAGGAAAAATACCTTAAATTTTTCTAATTTCTTAAAATAAAATTATATTTTCATTTCTAAACATTTAATATATTTTAAATTATCTTTTCTCTATGTTTAATTTGATATCCACATTATACATATTAAAATGAACTATTAAATTCAAAATAAGAATCTGTGTGTTGATTAATTATTTAGGTTAACTTTGAGTATTTATTGTGGGGTTGGACAAATTTTATTGATTTGAAGAGGCAAATAAAAATCAATTAATTTTTTTAAGAAAATAATTGAATAATTTAATAAATCTGTTCTTAAATATAATTATATAATTTTTTTACAAATAAATATATTACAAATTACACTCAAACAAGAATTTGTGTTCATCATTCATTTCATAAACATCTTATCTTAACTGATTGTTATACTTCAACTCATTATTTTCACTAGCTTTTAGGCTATTTTTGTTGCTTAAAATAACAAAATCTTAAGGAAAAAAAAAAAAAAAAAACATCGTCAAATAAATAATATCAACCAAACCTCCCTCATCTTTATGTGGTGAAGGGAATAGTTTTTTCATGCGAATCTTTCTAATTTATATGATTATTTTTGTTTATTCGAATCTTCAGTCAAGTTGATCGATTAATTTTTCAACACAAGTTGATAATTTGCAATATTTTATTTAATTGAAATTTTCATTTTATCTTCATATGTTTGTAACTGCAAATTCTACTATTTTTTTTAGTTTAAATAAATATCTCTATTTGTACAAAAAGAAAAAAAAAATTATAACAAAGTGAGCCAATTCAAATAGTAAAAATAGAATGAAGAGTCTTGAGAACATTTTGAATTCCACCCTCCTATTTTCTAGAAAAGGCTACCAACTTTTCCAATACAAATAATTAGACAAATATATATTTTCTGAAACGAAGAAAGTATTTAAAATATGCTACAAAATACGAGTCGAATTGAGAAAAGTCAAGTAAAACTGATTGTATATTCTTCTAAATGAAATGTTAAATTATAATTTTGTGTGTATAATACTCATTCAGTTAATCAAACAAAACAATAAAGTAATTTAATATGTAACAATCCAATATTATTCATATTATTCATTTGATCAATCTAACTAGTAACATGATTTAATACTCCCTCCCACATCAAAAAAATTAAAATTAAAATTATTTTAATAATATATAACTTTTTTTTAGTTAATAAAATAAAATCACTACATGCTACAGTTCATCAAGTTTTCACTTATATCTCTTTATTTATTTGTTAGTTCAACATTTTTAATAACAATTAACTAAAAACCGTTATTGTCACAAAAATATTATTAAAATTCCACTATAATTAGTTTTAACTTTCAAACAAAACTCTTTTTTTTTTTTTTTTTTTTTTTTTTTTTTTTTTTTAAACATAACTATTTTTTGAGACGAAGAAAGTATATTACAATCCATATTTATAAATAAAATAATAATCACTACAAAATATACACACTAGCAATTAAAATCTTTTTCCTCGAACCAAACACAGCCTAACAACATGATCAGTATGAATAAATGAGGTGAGAATGGAATGACCACTCCCAAATTCATTTCAATTCTTATAGTTGGTATAATTTTATATTGGGAATCATCATTCCTATAGGAATCCCTACTCCCTTCGTCCAATAGCAATCCCTACTCCCCACATCCATGGGATTAGCCATTTCTTCCACACCCTATGGTATTAGCTATTCCTTACAATTTAGAATGAACATAATAATAATAATAATAATAATAATAATAATAATAATAATAACAATAGTTATTATTATTAATATAATTATTATTATATGAATATAATAATCAATAATATTTGCTCATTAAAATAGTAATTATTATAATTGATAAATATATTGTTAATTTAATAGTAATAGAAACAATAATAATTTATTATCACAATAAAATATTTACAAAATATAGTAAATAATATAATTTTTATATGATTATAATAATTAATAATATTTATTCATTCAAAAGAGTAATTATTATAATTGATTTGTAATAATATTATTAATTATTACAATTAGAATGACTATGTTTATTTTTAATTTATCATTATTACTGTTACTATTATTTTGCAGTGGTAATAATTATTACTAGTTTTATTACTAATTGATATTACAAATTTATAATTAATAATAATTTTATTTACATATTTTAATATAATATTTATGCCATTCCTTTTAACATATCAATCACTAGAGTGAAGGTATGTATATAATTTCTTTTCCATCACCAATCTTGCCGTGAATGTGTAATTTTGAATTTCATAGAACACTCGGACCGCAACTAAACATTTCCTTCATTACTTTTATGGTCATTTACTGTACAACTGAATTAACAAAGTAGTGATTTGTTTGGATATATTGAGAGATACAAGTGAGTAAATCAGAAATATAATGACACAGTACAAGACAGATGGATCAGAATTTCAGAAAATGAAAATAAATAAGTCCCTCCATTTTCACCAATCAATTCCCAACCCTCTTGAGACGAAGAGCTGGTCGATGTACTTAATCACCGGCCCTGCCGAGGCTATGTAGCTCTGCATCTGAATCCTAGCTGATGTTTCTGAAACAGAAACAATACCACTTGTAAAAATGGAAACGAAAATCAATATTGTAAGAATTCCCGCCTAGCCCCGTCTGGGCACTAGGCTGCCCTTGGCCGACATTGTTTTTCCCCGAACCCACTCGACCCTGCCCAGAACCCAGCTAGGCACCAAGCTGCGTCTTATACAATCTTAACAAAAACTAGCAATAGATAACTCATTATTCATCCCTTAACATGAAATTCATCCATTCTGTTCTGCTTCTGTAATCATATCATCAAATTTAGCAGGCAAAAACTATATAGATCACCGGAAGACACCAAAAAAGGAACAATCAAGCTCTCAATACTACAAAACTAATTGTTAGCAAATGTGAGAATTACACACTGAGGCCCTGTTTGCATAGGATGATAAGCTTGGATTGATGGAAGTCATAGGTGCTGTGTTTACTTTATTTAAGCATAACCAGTGGGACAACTGAGGGCCTGTGCTTATTTTGAATTTGAAGGAATACGTCCATGGTTACAACCAAGGGAGAGAGATGTGACTAAAATTATCCAGCAGATGAATGACATTTCCATCGTAAATTTGAATTTGATATTACTCCAACCCCCCTCATTCAAACAAAAATTAATTCAGATGACCTATCAACCTCCACCATTTCACATCCACTTACTTTGGAAGAACCTAACCTTGGAGGGCTAAACTCTGTTGGGTCTTCAACCAAAGTAAGTAATTGATGGGACTAATTAAATTAATTCATATCATGATATTTACCTAATTATGAATACAGACCTCATTGATCCCATTCTTCGAAGTAAACTTGCCCTAAAGGTTATGTTTCCTGTGTCCTTGACTTCAAAGATCGATCATTTTATGCCCAGATCAACAATATTTAATACCCAAATAGCTTCAGATGGATAAAGGTAGATATATACTGGATCAAGTATGCTTGCAAATCTATAGTTGAATTCATTATCAGATGTCCTTCCAAGCATTCTTCGACACAATCCAAGTTCCCCAAGTAAAAATAGGAATAGGATTCACTCGTTCAGTTTGTTACTTACCAATCAAAATGCATTGATCATGGGATGCACGAGTGGGAGATACTCAATGCTGATGTATAGAGCAACAAAATAAGAGCATGCAGAAAATAAAACTCACCATCTTCATTCAGCTTACTCAATAGCTGTGCCTTAGTAGGAAGGGCATACATTCCTGCACCCACAGCTTTCCTAATGGCCCATCCATGGTAGGGAGCAAAAACTTGTGCATAAGCTTTTGAAGCTGGATCTTTCAAGGAGTTTCCCCTATCAAAAAAAAAAGGTTACAAGTCTCACATAATCACTCGCCCAAGTGTAAAATCAATATCATTCGTAAAACAAAGGATAACTTTCCAAAAATAAGGAAAACGAAGGACACAAGTTTTCAAGGCTTCTATTTTCATAATGTATACGGTATTAATGAGATGTATAGATACACTTCAGAAAGACCACCATCAAGACTGTGGATGCACAAGGGAGAGTGAGCACTAACAGAAGAAGGGTACAGTGGGATTACTGATCTGTTATCCCAAAATACATGATGGATTTCACCTTTACTTATTGACTTAATATCTATCACATTTTTTGCATGATTTGCGGGAAAATATATTGCATATTTTGACTAGCAAGATTCAGAATAATTTTCTGGGGCCTTCCTCTGAAAAATACTGGTTTCACATTTTGACTAGCAAAAATACTGGGCTCTTCTCTGGTTCCAAGTGATTCTAATATAATGTTGGCTTATGGATTTCAAATAATTAATTCAACTGTTACACAAGGCCCAATAACTCATTGCCCCAAATTAATGATTTCGGAGACAAGTAACCTTCCATCCTTTGCTACTTTTAGCTAAGATGTATCACAAACGGCAAAGCAAGCATTGACATGACAAGCTAACATAGTGATGGTTAATTTTGACTCTTTATAAGTTAACGTCAACGAAAAAAAAAAAAAATATTTGAGGAAAAAAAAAACAAAAATAGCATCACACCATGACAAATATCAAGCTCCTCAAGGGTATTAGAAAGTGGACATACTCTGAAGAAACAATATGCTCAAACAAAACTTTGACCATGTCAATTCCACGCTTCACTCTCAGCAGATTCCTCGTGTGACTCCCAGGCCTCCTAACACAATCAGATTTAATATCATCATCCATCATCACTGGCACCACTGATATCAGTTTTGATGCCTCTGTAAGATCATTCACCTGTAAGGAGTTACAAAACCAGAAATAAGGATACCATACTGAAAAGTAACATATGTACCGTACTAATTGCTGATCAACAGTTCTCTCTCTCTCTCTCTCTCACACACACACACGCAGATAGAATGAGGATGCAACGAACTATAGCAGTTCCAATAAATAGAAAGGTAACATGGACGTAAGAAGCTTGGTACATCATCATATGTGCACAACTTCCAAGACTGGTGCAATATAACATATTCAAATCGTAAACAGACCAATTATATATTTAAGGAATCACTCAACTTATGATTGTGGAACAAAAAGAACAGTATTAACACACAAATAATTGCAAAACAAGACAACACTATCTAATTCAATGAGGTACTTATAAGTCTGGAGCAAAGAAAAGTATATCGATTAAATGAATACACTGAGAGCTCGTTCAAAGACAGGAGATTCAGGATAAGAAGCATATTGACAAATTCAAACGCATGAATAATAACAATTACATGCACATGATCCATAAACCAAACATCAACAAACACTACCTGAATTAATTCGGTATTTAAAAAAAAAAAAAAAAAACCCTTTTTCAATCATTTTAAACTCCGTAGCCAACAAAAAACAACTTCCGTCAGGAAATCAACAGATTCTAATAAATTATTTTAGAAAATAATCAATAGAAAACACCAAAATTATGAAAAATAAAGGATTACTTTGTCTACGTAATCGCGTTCGGCGAACTTGAACGCGATGCCAAGGCATCCGAAGAGAGGGGAGACGAGAGAGCAGGCCTGGGAGAGCGGGCGGAGTTCGAGCTGGGCTTCTTCTCCATCCGGACAATGGCTTAAAGTGTTGGCCAATTCTTTGAAAGCTTCCGCCATTTTCTTGAGAGTTTTTTCAGACTCCATTGGTCGATCGGCGGCTCTCCGTTGGCGGAGGGAGAGGGGAAAGATGGAAGAGGGGTGGTGGAATAAAAGGGGCGTCGGATTGACGCCTATTTACTCCTTTATAATTTAATATATATATTTTCTTAAATAATAATTATTAAAAAATTAATATTTTTTTTTCTTCAAAAAAATGAATAAATTATTGATTTTGGGTGTAAATTGTTGTTTATTAATCCACCCATATAATATACGGATTGTAATGTCTACAAAATGATATGAAGTATATAATCTTTGAATAAAATTTACTATTTAAAGATATTATGAAGTACATTATAAAAAAATAAAATAAAATTTCATTATGCATTTGAATATTAAGAAATGAAATGTTGTTTTGAAGTAATAGGAAATATAAAACAAATTTACAAATATATCTCAATCTTTCACAATTCTAAAACAATATTTCAATAATTGCTAATTAATTCATAATCTATAAAAAAGAACAATAATCCTATCCTATCCTCCGTCCAATTTTTCGTTCAAGTAATCTGATCCTATAAAAAATATACAATTTAATCTCAATCTTCCATATATTTACAATTCTATAGTGTTCACTCAGAATTATAATTTAACTTTATTAAATATTATAATAAAATATGCAAAAATATAAAAATAACAAATAAAATAAAATAAAACATTATGTCAAAATTTTGCCAAAAGATTATAAAATATGAAATGAATAGAAAAATTATGTAATAAACTTTGAAAATTATTAATATATGATTAACTAAAAATTATATCTTGGAATGGTGATGTTAAATAGAATTTTCATTTTGTGCAAAAATTATACATAAATATGAAATTTTGATGAATATTGTTTAGTCGCTCATGAAAAGTTAATGCACCAAAAATTAAGATATTTGCAAATTTATTTCATATATTTTCTATTAACTAAATGATTTGAAATTTTTTATTCTTCTCATTTTACATTTTTATTTTTTTCTTATGAAATATTTTTCTAGATTTTTAATTTCTTTCTATAATTTTCGTGCAACAAATAATGTTTAGTTAATATTAGTATTTTGAGAATAATTATTAATTACGCTTATTTAAAAAATTATTAAATTTAATTTCACAAATTTTTAATTTAGTAAATATGTTAATTTTCATGTTCTATACTTCTCAAAAAATTGACATAATATTTTATATTTCTATTATTTTCATATTTTATGTAAAATTTTAAATTAAGTTAAACAAAAATGTATATGAATGGGATATATTTGTAAAAATGTTAAAGCATGGATTAAATTCTAAATTTTTAAAGGTTCAAATTATTGTGAACGAAAAAGTGGATGGAATATATAATTATTTTTTTTATAGATCGTGAATTAATTAACAATTATTGAAACTTTGTGCTACAATTATTAAAAGTGTGAAATGTTGGAAAATATTTATAAAAATTTCCAAAAATAAATTACGAAGCACCTAAACCATTAATGTTACATATTTAAGTGATTTTTTAATTTTTTTTTTAAAGTTTACATAGATGGGAGAGGCTGATGCGATTCAACTTCTAATTTATTATCAAAATTATTTCTTTTTTAAATACGATTTATTTTTTCTTTTAGTTGCTTTTGGCACAATCTCTAGATTGTATTATTGTGATAGGAAATTATAAAATATATATAATAAGATATGAAAAAAATTAAAAATGAAAATTATATTAAAAAAAAGAAGACCTGCTACTAACAAAGTACATATGCAATACAAAAAAAAAAAAAAAAAGCAATATATTATGTGTGCTTGATCGAGGCATGTTTATAGTGTTTAACACATGTGCATTTTTTTTTTGTCTCCTAGTACACAAAATTAAAACATAAAAAAAAAGACATGTAAAAAATAAATTAAAATAACCCATTTAAAAGTAGATGTTGTGTGTGCTTTCATTTTTTTTTAATTGTTGTTGTTGTTTCTTTTTCTTTTTTTTTTTAATTTATAAAATCAAATGTCGAATAGCATTTTTATTATGTAGTCAATGTAAGAAGTTGGAAATCTTAGGGTTTTACTCAATGAATTTGAATTATAATTTTTTTATCATATACTGAATTGTAACTTCTTAAAGATTATCTTGATAAACAATAAATTACATAATATTTTGAGGTAAATTTTAGAATTCAAACTCAATATAAATTGTGAAATCCACTATGATTCCTCAAATTTAAAGCAATTATTTAAACTTAGTAAAAAATATTTAATCGAAACAATTAACTATATGCTTAAATAATATAATATTGTTATTTTTGTAAATAATATTTAATTTATTTTTATTGCAACTCAAATCCATATGAAATTTAATCTATTATTTATTCAAATTCAACACATATATCAGAATAAAAATAAATAAATTAACCATAAAAATTATTTTCATAGTTTAATTATAATATTTTATTTTACTATATACAATATGTATTTTGGATTAAATATTGTGAAAAAAAATTAATTAATAGATAACAAAACAATTGAAACTAAAAAATTATTTGTCATTTAAAATTTTAGTAGAAAAGCCAAAAAAAAAAAAAAAAAAAAAAAAAGAAAAGTAAAGTCCACCCAAGCTGAACATTCCCTTTTCCACGCTACTTAATGTTATTCTTTATTTTTGCTACATATAAACCTTTTTAAGTAAAAAAGTGTAGAAAAATTTATATATATTAAGAAAGAATGACAATGTTGCACTGTTCATATTTATTTATTAAATGATATATTTCCAAGATTCAATTTTTAATTTCATTCATCGTCTCATTTTATACTACAACTCACTTTTTCTTAGCCTAATAGACGGAATATTCTAGATGGTTTCTCATTCATCATCTCTTCTATTAGTTATGTTTTTAACTTCTTATATTTATTTGTATGAATAAATATAATCTTTCTAAAATATATGACTATGATTGTTATGAAAATAATAATGCAATGAGAATGAGAATAGTTTTTGTAATATATTAAAATTTATGAATATATTTTATTGAAAAATATCAACACGAACGTTTATTAACATTTTCTGTAGGAAATTAATAGATACTTAAATTAAATTCATACGTTAAACGCTAACTTCATAATGTTTCGAATATGAGACTACAAAAAAAAGGCTAATTGAAAGAGGTTGATTTTCATATCTATGTTGCTGCAATGCCCGATATTTTATATGATAATTTATTTGTTAAATTCATTTATTTTCATGCATAACATTACTTGTTAGAGTTAAGTCTCGTAACTTAAAGTCCGACTTCATAATTAGTTAAATGAGAACTATTAATATAATTAGAGGTGGGCCCACAATATATATATATATATATATATATAGTCTTTGATAAATTTTAAGCTCAAATCGAATTAAATGAGACTAATGATTTATTGGTCCACTTTTACTATTTTTAGCCCAAGTATTTTCAGGCAATGATACAAGAAAGGAAAATATCTTCCTAAAAAGGAATCAAGAATAAATGGATTTGCCTTCTACCTTAATTAAACAAATACCTCTCTCTATAATTGTAAGACTCTACCCCTTTTATAAACACACAACTCTTCAACAATAATACAAATATATATATATATATATACATATACTCTTAATATTTTTCTTTATGGCGTAAATCTTCTGATGAACTGTCCACTGAACAGCCGCCACAACATCTCATCCTCTCTTTTAAACATTTGGGGGAGGTTCTATTATAAGAGAGAGAGAGAGAGAGAGAGAGAGAGAGAGAGAAGTAGAGGGTTTATGAGGAAAGGGAACCAAATTATATACTCAATTTTTTTCCTTTTCTTTTATCCTATCTTTTTTATCTTCTTTCTTTTTCAATTTTGTAAAAAGGATATATATATTTATTTTGTAATTCTTTCCATTTCCTTAATAATTTCGTAATTTATTTATTAGGTTTAAATATTTATAATATAGGAACGAACAATCATACTTACGAGACTTAACACACATTCATTCACGCATTTACTATTCAAGCCATCATTTATTTAAAGTGGGGTTTTTATTTTAATATTGTCGAATTTTAAATGCTTAGAATACTTTTGCTTTATATATATGATGTGTAATTTTATGTGATCCGTTGGTCGATCTAACAAAATAATATGATACGCTAGTTGATCAAATAAAGATATGTGATCCGTTAGGCGATCTTGCAAATTATATTATTACGATGTACATTCTTCTTATATAAATTGCTTACTTTTTTATATTTAGATTTGATAATTTAAATCTCACATACTAGAGATATCTCACCTCTATAAAATTTAATATTTTAGAATGAAGGAATAGGTAGAGAACTAGATGAATATTGGTGCTATCTCACCTCTATAAAATTTAATATTTTAGAATGAAGGAATAGGTAGAGAACTAGATGAATATTGGTGCTATCTCACCTCTATAAAATTTAATATTTTAGAATGAAGGAATAGGTAGAGAACTAGATGAATATTGGTGCTATCTCATCTCTATAAAATTTAATATTTTAGAATGAAGGAATAGGTAGAGAACTAGATGAATATTGGTGCGATTTATTAAAATATTTAAAAATTTGAGAGAGGGATTGTTATACAAAAGGAATGGAGCAAAAAGTAAGAAAGTGAGAGTGCGAGAAGCCAGAGGAAGCAAGAGAGAGAGAGAGAACAAGAGGCGAGAAGTGAGAGAGAGAGAGAACAATAGGCGAGAAGTGAGAGAGAGAGCGCGCGAGAAGTGAGAGGAAGCGAGAGAGAGAGAGAGAGAGAGAGAGAGAGAGAGAGAGAGGGGACTGGGCGAACGATTTCCGATTAGAGGGAACCCAATTATATACTCACTCTTTTTTCTTTGATTTTATTCTTTTTTCTCTTTTTTCTTTTTTAATATTTTAAAAGGATATATATATATATATCTAAATTTTATTTTGTAATTATTTTAATTTTCTTAATAATTTAATTATTTATTTATTAGGTTTAAATATTTTTTTTTTCATTCATTATTAGGTTTAAATATTTATAATATAGGAACGCACAATCGTGGTTATGAGACTTAACACATATTCATTAACATATTTACCATTCAAGTCAACACTTTTTTAAGGTGGAGTTTTTTATTTCAATATTGTTGAATTTAAATGCTTAGAATGCTTTTGGTTTATATATGTGCTATGTAATTTTATGTAATCCGTTAGCCGATTTAACAATATTATGTGATCTGTTAGTTGATCAAACAAAGATATTTGATTCATTAGTCAATCTTGCAATTTATATTGTTACGATGCATATTCTGCTTATATATACTGCTTATTTTCTTGTATTTAAATTTGACAATTTAAACCCCACGAGTTGGAGGTAGCTCACCTCTATGAAATTTAATATTTTAGGATGAAGGAGCGGTCGGTGAACCGGATGGATGTTGGTGTGATTTATTAAAATAATTTTGTATTTATGAACAAAAATCTTACATTTATGACTTTTTGGGTTATTTAAACGATTTACTTTAATTCCGGATTATGCTTATTATTGATCTTGTTTGAATTTTTTGAATGTTCAATTTACTTTGGATTTTTATCAGTTACTATGTTTTAACAACCTAGAGCTACGTGGAGTGTGATTATTGTTTAATTTTATTTTCTTTCTTTAAAAGAAAAAAATATATCTTTTTGCGTGGAAAAATGTTTTATAAATTACGGGCTGTTACATTTGGTATCAGAGCATTTACGTTCCTGTATATTACAAATGTGTTAAAAAATTTATTTTAGCTGGTATTTATATTTAGAGTCAAGTAAATCTTTTGGTTTCTTTAAAGAATTAATTTGAAAACACTTATCATCCATCCATTCATCGCTCGACTCCAAGGTATGATACTTGTCGTTATCCAACTCTGCATTATCACATTTACTTTAGTTATCATTACAACATGATGATGTATATATGAAGCATGCATTCATGACTCGTGTGTGGTGGTAGTGTGCATGGTAGGGATACGAGAGACAACCGATAAACATGTTTGGGTTGAGGTTAGACCTCCTCCGTTGGCACGTAGGGATTGGTGGGATGACCTGTGGTATCTAAAAAATGCCCCTCATTATATTCTCAATAAAATTGATAAGTGGATTGAAGTTAGTAAGGTGGGTTCTCCTTGGGAACAAGCTAACCATTTGATTGAAGTCCTACCCGACAAATGGGGTTACCCGATCTATGAGTTATGGGTTGAATCCCTCACCTGATCTGAAGAAGAGAAATAAAGAGTGGACAAATTTCAGTTTGTGGCAGGAAAAGTTTTGGAATTGTATGTTAGGAATGAAATTCCTGAAGCCGACTCAGAGGAGGAACCTGAGAAAGAACCAGAAGATGATCGTGATGAAGAACCCTTAGAAGAGGAACCCTAGTTAGGAAACATAGAGAGCGTTTGTGTTAATAGTGTGATGGTACCCGAATTTGGAAGTGACCCGGACTGACCCATTTTTATTGATTAGTTTTGTAGTTTGCATATCAAATTGTTGGTCATCGTTTTTTTCCTTTGTTTAGCGGCCATAATGTTATTTCTTTTCCTTTCCATGTTTCAACTTTTATGATATGAATAAGATTTGCTTACTGATGTTATACAAAACTACTCTCTTTTACTTTTCATTTTCCTTTTTTTCTCTCTCTATCTCTTCCTTCATTTTTCTTTTATGCGATACGATTCACGACTTACAAATTAGAATTCTTGTGAAAATAGGAATCATGCCACCTAGAAGAGACAACGCTCTTATTAACAATGTTCAAGAGGATAAAAAATGGAGCACCTGATAATCAACAACTTTTGGCGGGACTCGCGGCCCTCTTGCAAGGAGCACACATTAACGCGAACACCACACAAGAAGTATCCCAAGCTCAGATTATGACTCAGTTCAACCATTTCAAGCCCCCTACTTTCTTTGGCACGGAAGAACCAGCTGCCATTGAGGAATGAATACTTACTCTTTAGAGTATCTTTGATTACATGGCATGCACGGATGCACATAAAGTGTCATGTGCAATATTTCAACTTAAAGGCGATGCACATACGTGGTGGAATGACTACTGAAGACTCAGAACACCAAAGGAACGCAACGAGTTAATGTGGAATGGTTTCAAGGAGATAGTTATGGATAAATATTACCCACATGTCAGGATAAGAAGGAGAGGGATTTTATGAGCTTCACCCAAGGGAATTTGACTGTGATCGACTATGAGCGTAGGTTCAACCACCTATGCCATTTTGTTCCACATTTGGCAGACACACCGCAAAAGAAAGCTCTGAGATTTCAGATGGACTTCATGCTGAGATCCGCCACCACCTTGCAGAGGACATATCCGCAAGTGCTGAAATAGAAAGGGAAAGGGTCAAGCTAGTCAGAAATTCCAATAAAAGGAGATGGCAAGAACAGAGGAGTGGAAGTTGGGGAAATCAATTCAAGAAAAGCAGAAATGATGAATCATTTGGATCCAAGCTACAAGCGGATTTCCGTGCATGCCCTAAATGTGGGAGGAGACACATGGGTGAATGTTTATTCGGTCAGAACAAGTGTTATTGATGCCACGAGCCTGGGCATACCATACATAATTGCCTAAAGAAACAGACTGGACAAAGTGGAAAGGCAAGGATGTTTGGAATTACTCAAAAGGAGGCTGAGCAAAACTCAGACACTATGTCATGTATGTTAAGCATAACTGGAATACCTGCTTTAGTGTTTTTTTAACATAGGAGCCAGACACTCATTTATCTCCATGAAATTTTGTGTTTAACTGGTTCAAAACGTAGTAGAGCTACTAAAGCTCTCCAGGTCAGTATACCTTCGGGTAAAGCAATAAGTGTTATCTCAATTGTTAAGAAGATGATCATCGATATAAATGGAATCAGTTTAGAAGATGATCTATTTGTACCTGATATGATCGATTTTGATGTAATCTTGGGTATGGATTGGTTAAGTAAACACCAAGCCGATATTGGATGTCTTGAAAGGATGATTACTCTAAGATTGTCGAATGAAAAGGAAGTGGTTTTTCAAGGGATGAAGATCAAAACTATACCTGGTGTTATGACAACAATGAATGTTGCGAAGATACTTAGGAAAGGTGGATGTCAAGAGTTATTGGTGAACATGGTAAGAGTTTCATCTGCAAAATTGACAGCTGCTGATGTACCTACGGCGAACGATTTTATGGATGTGTTTCCAGAAAATCTACTAGGAATTACACTGGACAGACAAGTAGAGTTTAACATAGATCCAGTACCTGGAACAACACCGGTGTATAAAGCCCCCTAAAAATGGCACCAAAAGAGTTATAGAAGTTGAAGGTTCAAATTCAGGAGTTGTTTGAAATGCGCTTTATTCGACCAAGTGTCTCACCTTAGGGCGCTCCAGTTTTGTTTGTAAGAAGAAAGACGGGTCAAGGAGAATGTGTATTGATTATCGTGAACTCAACAAACTCACGATAAAGAATAAATAACCACTTCCAAGGATCGAAGATATGTTTGACCAACTAAGGGGTGCGGGAGTTTTCTCTAAGATTGATTTGAGGTCTGGATATCACTAGATAAGGATAAACGATGGAGACATTCCAAAAATGGTATTTAGAACTCGATATAATCACTATGAGTTCGAAGTGATGTCTTTTGGTTTGAGTAACACATCGGTAGTCTTTATGGATTTAATGAATCGAGTGTCCATTCTTTCTTGGATCAGTTTGTCATCATTTTTATAGATGACATCCTAGTGTATTCAAAGATTGGGGAACAACATGAAAAACATCTTAGTATGGTTTTGGAGATACTTCGCAAGGAGAAGTTATATGCGAAAATTAGTAAATGTGAGTTTCGGATTGAACAAGTGGTATTTCCAGCACATGTGGTTACTGCACGAGGAATATAAGTTGATCCCTCAAAGATTGAGGCAATAAATGATTGGAATGTGCCGACCAATGCAAACGAAGTTCACAGTTTCTTAGTCCTTGTCGGATACTATCGAAGATTTATTTAAGGTTTCTCGAGATCAGCCGGATCAATGACTCGGCTAACGGGAAAAGAGGAAAAGTTTGTGTGGAATGAGAAATGCAACAGTAGCTTTCAAGAGCTGAAGCGTAAGTTAACCTCGACACTAGTTCTGACAATTTTAGACCTAATGAAAGGCTTCGTAAGTATAGTGATTCATCAAAACAAGGTATGTGATGCGTTCTCATGCAACAAGGGAAGGTTGTGGCATATGCTTCTAGATAGTTGAAGCAACTTGAAGTGAATTATCCAACATACAACCTTGAATTAGCTGTAATAGTACACGCATTGAAGATTTGGCAAAATTATCTTTATGGTAGAAAGTGTGAGATATATATAGACCACAAAAGTTTAAAATATATTTTCATAAAGAAGGAATTGAATATGAGCCAAGGAAGGTGGTTAGAACTTGTGAAAGACTATGATTGCATAATTCACTACCAACCTGGGAAGGCGAACGTGGTGGCTGACACGCTCAACCGAAAGGCTAAGGGTGGATTAGCTTGTATCTTAATGAAGGAAGAACAACTAATCAAGGAGTTCTCAAGGATGAGGCTCGAGATTGTGGAACCACCAAGGACTATAAAGACATTTCTAACAGTATTGACGATGAAGCCTAGATTGAGGGAAAATATTAAAGAAAGTCAATTCAAAGATGAGAACTTGCAAAAAGTGAAGGAGCGCACACTTGCAAGAGAAGATAAATGGTTTGTTGTGGCGAATGATGGAACATTATATTTTGACAAAATGATTTGTGTAACAAAAGATTTTGAGGATGAGGAAGGAGATATTAATAGAGGCTCATAGTACCCCTTATACTGCTCATCCTGATAGCACCAAGATGTACCAAGACTTAAGAAGAACTTTTTGGTGGGAAGGTATGAAGAATGATGTGGCTAAGTTTGTTAGAAAATGCATTACTTGCCAGCAAGTGAAAGCCGAAGACCAACGACCTTTTGGATTACCAAAATCTCTTCATATTCCATAGTGGAAGTAGGAGAATATATCTATGGACTTCGTCGTAGGGTTACCTCGGTCGTAAAGAGGGAATTACATCCTTTGGGTTGTTGTAGACCGACATACAAAATCAACACACTTCATTCCTGTTAAGATGAACCTCCTAGTTGACCAGTACGCACAAAATTTATATTTGAGAGATAGTGAAATTACATGGGGTTCTGGTATCCATCGTATCAAATGGAGACCCAAGTTTCACTTCAAAATTTTGGGGAAGCCTTCAAAGAGCCATGGGGACTACATTAAGTTTCAGCATCACCTACCATCCTCAAACTGATGGGCAGTGTGAAAGGACAATCCAGATTCTAGAAGACATGTTGAGGGCATGTGTTCTTGATATGGGAAATAATTGGGAACACTTTTTGCCTTTGGTAGAGTTCCCCTACAACAACAGTTTTCAGTCAACAATAGGTATGGCTTCATATGAAGCTCTATACAGAAGGAAGCGTCGATCGCCTATGTATTGGGATGAGGTCGGAGAGAGAATTATTGTGTAAGAAAATGGTGAAGGAAGCGATAGACGTCGTTGATAAAATATGAAAAAGAATTAAAGTGGCATAAGATCGACAAAAATCATATGCAGACAAACGAAGGAAAGATTTGGAGTTTAATGTTGGGGATAAGGTATTTCTTAGGGTGACACCAATCAAAGGAGTTATACGCTTCGGAAAACTAGGGAAGTTAAGGCTAAGATATGTAGGACCGTTCAAAATCCTTAACAAAATTGGAGACTTAGCTTATCGTTTAGCTTTGCCTCAAGATTTTTCTGCCGTACACAATCTTTTTCACGTCTCCATGTTAAGGAAGTACATTCATGATCCTAATTACATTGTCAATTATTCAACCTTAGAAGTGAATAAAGTCTTATCTTGCGAGGAGAAACCCGAAGCCATCCTAGATTGCAAAGTTCACCAACTCTGAAACAAAGACATCATTCTAGTCAAGGTCCAATGAAGTCTTCACAATAAAAAAAGAAGCCACTTGGGAACGTGAGGATGAGTTGCGAGTTAAATATCTAGATTTTAACTGGGTAGGATGTAACGTTCGGCATTTTATGTAATAATTTTTTTGTTAAATTCATTTATTTTCATGCATAACATTACTTATTAGAGTTAAGTCTACTAACTTAAAGCCCGACTTTGTATCTAGTTAAATAAGGGTCATTAATATAATAAGAGTTGGAACCATAATATATATATATATACATATATATATATAGCCTTTAATAAAATTTCGGTTCAAATCGAAATAAATGAGACTATTGAGTTGTTGGTCCACTTTTATAATTTTTAGCCCAAGATATTTTCAACTCAAATCATTAAGGGAGTCCTACAGACAAATTCAAAATCTACAGAAAATTCTTTTAGTTACATTTTTCTTTCTTTCCCAATGATACAAGGAAGGAGAAGACCTTCTTCCTAAAAATCAGAAATCATGAATCAATGGATTTGTCTTCTACCTTAATTAAACCAATACCTACCTCTATAAATTGCCAGACTCTACCTCTTTCATAAACACACAACCCTTCAGCAATAATACAAAGGTGTGTATATATATATATAATCTTTGTATTTTTATTCATGGTGTAAATCTTCCAGCGGAAAATCTGCCGGGCAGCCACCGTCATTTTTCTTTCCAACAGCATCTCAACCTTCCTTTTAAAGATTTGAGGGAGGGACTCTTCTACAGAAGAGAGAGAGAGAGAGAGAGAGAGAGAGAGAGAGAGAGAGAGAGAGAAGAAAGAGAAGGAGAGAGAAAGGGAAAGGAAGGGGGTGGACGATTTCTAAGGAAAGGGAACCTAATTATATACTCACTCTTTTTTATTTTATTTTATTCTATTTTTTTGATCTTCTTTCTCTTTCAATTTTTTTAAATGGATTTGTTCCTAGATTTTCTATGGGAATAACTTGTTATTGCCCTCCTTGGGAGCAACTCTTCTTTCAAGTCACAAGATAAGAGTCATTTCCATTATCTTTTTTTGATTCCAAATCAAGATAAATTTCTATTTATCTATGTCTATTTAGATGTATAGCTATCATATCACGGCTTCATGTACCAAACATTTCTATATTGCCGCATCCGATATTTTTTGTTACGATGGTGTAATAGAGAATGGATGGAAGAAACAGACTCCCCCCCCCACACATATATATATAAATTTTATTTTGTAATTTTTGTAATTTCTTAATAATTTAATCATTTATTTACTAAGTTTAAATATTTATAAGGTAGGAATGGATAATCGTGGTTACGAGGCTTAACACACATCAATTCACACATTTACCATTCAGGTCAGCACTTCTTTAAGGTGGGGTTATTATTTCAATATTGTCGAATTTAAATACTTAGAATAATTTTGCTTTATATATGTGCTGTGTGATTTTATGTGATCTGTTGGTCGATCCAACAATATTGTGTGATCCGTTAGTTGATCAAACAAATTTATGTGATCCGTTAGTCGATCTTGCAATTTATATTGTTACGATGCACATTTTGCTTATATATACTGCTTATTTTCTTATAGTTAAATTTGACAATTTAAGCCTCACGAGTTGGAGGTAGCTCACCCTTATGAAATTTAATATTTCAGGATGAAGGAGCGGGCGGTGAACATGATGAATGTTGGTGTGACTTATTAAAATAATTTCGTATTTATGACCAAGCATTTTACATTTATGAATTTTTGGGATATTTAAACGATTTATTTTAATTCCGCATTATGCTTATTATTGATCTGGTTTGAATTTATTGAATGTTTAATTTACTTTGGATTTTTATAAGTTACTATGTTTTAACAATCTAGAACTACGTGAAGTGTGACTATTGTCTAACTTTATTTTATCTCTTTATAAGAAAAAAATATATTTTTTCATAGAAAAATATTTTATAAATTACGAGTACAGTTGCATTATCACTTTATCGATGCTTAGATTAAAATGTATCTATAATAGATATATGATCGGGACTAAATTTATAATTATGTATATGTTAATAGAACAATAAACTTAATATAATTTAGCAAATAATATCAATTAATAGACAATTTTACAAAAGTTAAAAGAAAAAAGAATCAAACAATATAGTAACGAAAAAATAAACTTAAAAAGATAGTCACATGTCGCATACTAAAACACAATGCTTCTAAAGCACATTGTAATGGGCTTTATTAAAACTTCCTTATGAAATATTCAATAAAAAAGAAAAATTAAGTACTCAACAAATAAAATCAAAGCTTTGTAAATAAATAAACAAATAAATAAAAAAACACCCATATTGTTTTACTAAAACAAAAATAAAAGTTACATTTATTGTGCACAAAATGTATGAATTTTTTTCTTATTTTAAACTAAAATTAAGAATTACATCTAAAAAAGATATATGCATACGATACATGCACGTAATTGTAAAATAAAATTAGCAACTCACTCTATGCCGTAAAATAAACCAGTTCATTTAATACACTAGTGCCCTAACAATATTTTGGAGGGGACATCCTAATTAAAAGAATGGAGAAGCAAGAATTCAGGGAGAGGTCGACAAGTGCCGCTCCAACTTCACGTGTAAATCACTAATGCTGCCACGTTTAAACCTGTAATAATATAATAATGGCTTTAATTTCTATAAATTGCCACTGCCCTCGATCCCATATTTGCCCCACAGAATTGTTTTAATTTCCCAAACGGTTGCAGTTTAATTTTACTTATCTTTTAGAGAGAGAGAGAGAGAGAGATGGACAGAACAGCAGGAAGAAGCATTGCAGGTCCATTGTTGTTGCTGAACTTGATAATGTATTGCATTGTGTTAGGTTTTGCGAGCTGGTGCCTTAATAAGCTTATCAACGCTCAAACTTCTCATCCAAGTAAGTGGGTTTTCCTGGAATGAAATTTAATTTTATTAGTTGAAAAGAATAATCGAGCTCAAACTCAAGTCCAGCTATTTTCCCTACAGGCATGGGAGGAAACGGGGCAACTGGTTATTTCCTGACATTCGCCATACTCGCATCCATTCTAGGAATTGTCTCAAAGCTTGCCGGCGGCAACCACCTCCGAGCTTGGAGGAACAACAGCCTCGCCGTCGCCTGGTCCTCGTCCATTCACGCTTGGGCTATCACCGCTCTAGCTTTCGGGTAACTTCTCGAACTTTGAGTTAGTCTGTTGCACCTAACATGCTCGGAAGGTGTTCGATAATTTGTCTCAATTGCAGATTGGCGTGCAAGGAGATAAATATAGGGGGGTTGAGAGGATGGCGGCTGAGGATGGTGGAGGCGTTCGTTATAATTCTGGCATTTACACAGTTGGTTTATGTGCTTCTGCTTCATGCGGGGTTCTTCAGTAGCGACTACGGTCCTGGATACATTGGGGCAGAGTACGGCGGCGGTGTGCCAATAGCTGAACCTCAGACCAAAGGCGGCGCCGCGGGTGCTAGAGTCTGACGTGGCACCTTATACTAGTAGGCTTTCTTATATTTTTTAAATGAATGTTGTACACGTGTCGTGTTCAGCAGAGGCTACGTAAATCTCAGTTACTGCGACGGCTGTTATAGTGTAATGGTTATGTCAAGTCATGACAAATGTTCAGCCTTTCAACTCGACATGACTTCTCTCTTTATAAAAAAACTAGTAATTTATCTCGCATGCCTATTTATTTTTATTAATTATTTTTTTAATTTTTATAATTTTATTAATTAAATAACTTTGAATTTTTAAATTTAAAAGTTTTAAGATAGTAATAAAACAGAATTAGAATTCTATACTTGAGAACAAGCTTGATCTCAATTTAAATATTTCTTAATAGTTTAAGTTGAGAAATTATATTTCTAAAAAAATTATGAAATATTAATTTGTTCAAAAATTAATTTTATTTTAACATATTAACTAATAGCGCACCAAGAATAGATATAGTTTGATTTATAAAAAATAAAATTATTAAGATATTAAATAAATTTATTAAAATATAATAAATATGTGAATATTATTATTTTATCGAATTTATTTGTTAAATTTTTAATTTTGTTAGTATTTATTTTAATTTTTAAAAAATAAACGTAATTTTAAATGAACGAAGATGAAAAATATTCAGGAGTTATAATATAATTTATATCTAACTTAAATAAATTATAATTATATATAATGATTAATAATGAATTAAAAAAAAATTTATATGTATATATATACATATATAATGTAAAGAATTAAAGAAAATTAATTTCATAAGATAAAACCACATAAATTCTATATAAAAATATTAGTCAAATAAATATTTAATGAAAAAATGAGTGTGTAGACCTATTTTCATATTATTAATCAACACAAAAAATTTTCTAGTGTTAATTCTCATAATTTACATTCTTTATCCTAGCTAATCTATTTTATTTAATAATGTTAAATTGAAAGATTTTGTATAAATGGGAAAGATAATTTGAAGATTCTTTTGGGATTAATAACAAAATCAAATTCTAAATTAGTGTTATATTTTCTATCAAATGTGATCCACAACATAATTGGTGATGTGTTATTTATTAAATGTTGATTAAGTACAATATCTCCTTAATTTTAGAATACATCTATGTATTATTTTAAAAATAATATTTTTATTATAAATAGGTTATGAAAAAATAAAAAAAATATTAAAGATATCTATAATCAGCTTAAGATCCAGTGAAACACATTTTATATACAATATTATAGTAGATAACAAAAAATAGTATATATATACATGAATATTTATGTGTGTATATATATATATATATATATATATATAGGAATAATAAGTTTTAAGTTTAGAGAAAATGATGAAGGTAAATAAGAAATATGGATTTACCGAAATTCGTGTTAATCTACTTAATTTTTTTCTTATTATCTGGTTGTAACCAAAGCCGAGAATTGTGTGATTTTTTATTTTTATTTTTTCAAAAGAAGATAAGATAGAAATTTTGTTTATTTTATTTTATTTTAATATATTACTATGATATATTATTTTGGAGGAAATTAAAAAAATTATAATAATTGAGACATTAGCTTTTGATATATTAAAATTTATATTAATCAGTTATATAATGCCAAATTTATGTTAATTAGCTTCATTATCTCAAAATTACACGGTGGAGTAGTTATTTATTAATAATAATAATAATATTATTATTATTATTTAGTAATTAAAAAGATATTATATATATTTAAAAAAAGAGATGTTTCATATTTAGAAAGCTACTTTGAGTGCAACATAGATCATTTTCTTCTTTCACTTGACAATTTGTCTCTAAAAAAATAATCTTAATTTTTGCGGTCATGTAAAATTAAAAAATAAAATATTAAATTTCTGTTCTTTTTTACCGTTAAATTCTATGAAATAAACTTATATAGATTAATCTTACTATTTTATATAAATATTAATTATTTTTATTTTTATATTAAATCAATTTATTGTAATCTAACTTATAAGATATATCAGTTATCTATATTTCAAATTTTGTGGAATTATAAGATTTACATTGAGCTCAATTTATCTTTATAAAATATTTAGAAGTTTGTTTTGATATAATCTCATAATAAAATAACTAAAATTAAAATTATTACTAATATAATGATTTTTATTGCGATATTAGTAACCATTAAATCGTGGCTCTATCAATCAATTTATTTTATCATATCTTATATATAAATAGATATTGACATATATTTGTATAAAAAAATATCATAATTAAAAGTAATTTAGGAAGAAAAAAACTATTTTTTAAAATTAGAACAATACTTCTTTTTATATATATCACAATTAACTTAAGAAAAAATATTTTACAGTTAAAGATTAAATTTAATGTGTGTGCATATATGTGCCATATAGATGTCAAATTAAAGACCGTGACCAGACAATTAATAAGATATATTTTTTTTATTAAAAAATTGAAGATGTTACAAAAAAGTTATTAGCTTTTTGAAAATTTTAATGAAATTGAAAAATAATAATAAAATAATCAAATTAGCATATTTTGATGGATAATAACTTAAAAATGAATAAGGGTTTTAGCTTTATTAATCAAATATATATAGATAAATATTGATATAGATTTGCATAGAAAAATAGATATCATAATATATAGATGGATATGATATATATTTGCATATAAAATTAGATAACATAATTAGAAAGTAGTTTAGGCGGAAAAACTTGATGTTTTCTATTTATGACGGTACTTCTGTTATTGTATATAGTAGTTAAACTCCTGTGCGATACGCGGATATATTATGACATATTATTTATGTGAATTTTTCTAATTTAATTTAGTTATATAATATTATGAGATTCAAATATTATATAACATTCATATGCATTTCTTTCTCTCATTTTCTTTTATTTTCTAATTAAAATATATTCAATAGTTAGCCTCAAATATATGCGGTGCAAATTATTACAATTATTAATATGATACGATAATTTTATTCACCTTGCTCTGCTCCATCACCCACAAATACATATATGTATTTATTATAATTTAAAAAGTATGTGAATATAATATTTTCAACAACATAAATATGTATATTTACAGTAAGCATATAAAAATAGTGGATAATAGTTTTTATGATTGTGAAAATGTATTGGTTTAAAAAAAAATCTATTTTTTTGTGGTCGTAGTAAAACTTATATGTTTGACCAAAAAAGATTTATATATACATATATATATATATATATATATTCACATACCTTAGAAGAATTTTTAGTGCAATATCTCTAAAAGAATAAAATTTTTCAAGGAAACATGTATATATTGAAATAATATATATCAATGATAAAATAAATAAATAAATATACATTAACATTATAATATTAAAAAAGAGCCAATATTGTCAAATAATTAGAAATTATAATCATATTCTTCAATTTCATTAAACACGCAAATCTCAATTTTTTTAACAAAAATTATTAGTAGAAAACAAAAAATCAATACCATAGGATATTATTTTTTGTATTTTTATGTCTTTAGATAGACAAATATCAAAAGATATACATAATCTTATAAGATTGATTTCTTGCTTTGATATATTTGTTCAATATGTACTTAGTTATTTTAGTTAAATATAAAAATATATATAATTAACTTAAGAAAAAGTATTTTATATTTAATTAAATTTATGTATATATACCTATATATACAATGTTGATGTCGTCTTATAGATTGATAAAATAGAGTTAAAACAAAAAAATAATAAGCTTTTACAATTTGTAGTGAAAAATAAAAATAATAATAAGAAAGATAATCAAATAAATATATTTTGATAGATAATAATAATACAACATAATTTTAGTACACTTTGAAAATAATAAGTGTAATTTCAACATTGACTATATTTTTATATACATATAGATATTGATATAAATATATAGAAAAATAAATAACATAATTAGAAAGTAGTTTATGTAGGAAAATTTAATGTTTTCTAGACGATACTTTTCTTTTTATATATACATACATATAGTGGTAGTTCATAGACTACTTAAAATTAATTATATTATTTATTCCACATAAAAAAAACCCAAATTTATTAAGAAAGTTACAATGGAAAAATGTTAATTTTTTATGTATAGAGGTATTGATATGTGTGTATATATATATATATTATAATCAATACAAAATAATAAATACAATTGTGTCAAATAAATATATGAAGATCATGATTCAAATAAAATAAAATCTTTTAATTTATAAAGATTATGATTCTAAATAGAAGTTTGACGAATGTTTTATGTTGTAACCTTTATAATTTATTGTTTATGGAAATATTTAATTTGTTGGTTTGATGAATGTAGTAGTAATATTATTTATAACATTATAATTGTGTTGACTCGCTTTTGTTTTAAAAAAATTAGACATTTTTCCAATCAGAAATCAGTTTAGGCGGGAAAAATTGTTGCTGCTATTTCTAGGGTGACTTATAAATATATATATATATATATATTATTAATTATATTGAAGTTTAAATGATTCAATATAATTTTTTTGAAAATATTAATTTAATATGTATTCTTTATGAATTTAATACAAATAAAATTTATCACTTTTAAACTTACTTTAAATAATCAATAAAAAATAACTATATTTTTAAAATTAAATATTTTAATTTAATATGTGATATGAATTTAAAATTAAATTAAAAATTAAATTTATTTCTTCAATTTACTTTAAATTGAAAAATTATATATATATATATATATATTTTAAAATTAAGTCCCAGAGCCTATATGAATATATATCATATTTAGCCTGTATGAATATATATCATATTTAGCCTGTATGAATATCTCACGCTTAATATGATAATGCATGTTATTTGCCTTTATGAGGATACCGCCGTCCACCAAGGTTCTCTATGTGTTTTAAGAACTTTTTTTCAGTATGTGTGGAAATGATTTATTTAAATTTTTTTAATGCTTTAATTTTATAAAACGTAAGAATAAAAATAACGTGTGAATAATTTTACGCTTAATTATTATCTCATAAATTTGTGCAAACTATGTTAATAAATATGGAAAATATCATTATAATATAAGGAATATACCGTAAAGATTTTAAGAAAAATGAAATATTTGTAAAATTATGATTTTACCTGTATATGAAAAATGAGTACTTTTTATATTTTATCAAATTTAGATTAAATAAAATATTGTATTGAAGTTAATATTTAATGCTATGTTCTCATATAATGTATACTTTAAAAAAAAATATAACATTGAGTGAATTGTTTCACATGTAAATAATTTAACGTTCAAATGTCACGGTCTTGACAAAAAATTCATCATAACTCTTATAACTTTGTCCAAAATATATTGAAATTGTAGATATATCATTCAAAAGCTACGATTTTGCCGTTATATTGAAAAATTAAGTATATACTCTTTTTTAAATATATTATTTCAAACTTTTAGATAATAAATAGATTGACTTTTATTGAAACTAATAATAAATGCTTTGTTTCTATGGAATATAAGCATAAAAAATATTGTGTGAAAAATATTTTATGCGTAAAAACAATTTCATGTAAAAATTTTACGTTCTGACAAAGAAATGTATCATTATTATACAAACTTATGAAAAATAGATTATAAGTTAGAGAATATTATTACAATTAATAAAAGAATCAACTAAAAAGATTTCAATGAAAATTAAAAAATTATGTGTTCGCTCTTTTATTTCACTCAAAAGTCTACGAGGTTAATTATAATAAAATATTGGTTAGAAAAAGTATCGTATTCGCTCTTTCATTTCACTCAAAAGTGTACGAGGTTAATTATAGTAAAATATTGGTAAGAACACGTATGTATCTATATGAACTGTTTAATGTAATTCCAACTGATTACTTATTTATATTATCCTACATTATCCATGGACACGAACTTTGATAATAGATGAGTTAATTGAAAAGAATAAAATAAAAGATAGAAATACATAAACAATTCAGATTTAAGCAATATAAACTTCTAGAAATTTGATGGATTCTAGGGATATATACTCATATCGTTCATATGATTTTTTTAATGTATTAAAATATATCTAATTCCTATATTTGTAGGAGAATCACTAATATATCTAGATCATCTCTCTCACATTAGATCTAAATGTGAATTTATATAACACTAATCCTTCTGAAGACATTATCTAACTCCCAATAGTTCTTATGATTTATTCTCATCATGATAACTCACCAATCTCCCGATCTAGCAGGTTCGTTTATGCATTCCTAATCCGTTAATCGATTAGTCCATCTCGGGTGATAACTAATTAACTAAACATATGTAATTGGTGGTCAAACAACTGCACAAGACAATTATATCAAGGAAGCATAAACGAATAAACGAAAAAAATAATATCATAAATCAAAACCTTATGAATCCATAATTGTATAAACTCTAAAATCATTAATTATTTAGCTACTCATTATTAACTCGCAATCCATGGGAAATGAGTTGACCATCAGAGCTAACATCTATATAAAAGAGAAAATAATAAAAACTACAAAAATTGATGCCCAATGATTTTCGTTTCTCTTCTCTCTAATGATTCAGTTGCTCGTTTCCTCATCATATATATGTTTCTAACTATGAGAAATGATAATCTTCCTCCTTACCACGTTAAATTATAAATTTTGATCCCTGAGAATCTCCTTCAAAACAAGACGATAAGTACAAATTGTCAAATGTCGATTTTTCTATCAAAATTTCAACAAATTCTTGACGTAATAAAATATAAAAAAATCATTATAAACTCGTCACTTAGGTATATACAATTTCCTAAAAACTATTCATAATGATCCCGGATTGCAGTAATCCTATGTTTATGATTATGTTTTTGCCCTTATGAAAAAAAACTATGTATTTGCCAAAGTTTTAATATTTTATCAAAATTTTGATTACAAATGGATTGGCTTGTTGAAGTTCATAGTTAATGATATGCTTATGTGGAATGTATGAATAAAAAAAATGTTGTGAGAATCACTTCATGCTAGAATTAATTTAGCATTAAAATTAAATATTTTTTAAGAAAAATGTATTATAACTCTTACAATTTTATGAAAATTACCTTAAAATTGTGAATATATTATTATAATAAAGTAAGAAATATGCTGTAAAATTTTCAACGAAAATTAATTTTTTTTAATAATCACAATTTTATCCCTATATGAAAAAATGAAGCATTTACTAATTTTTTTTTTATATTTTATCAAATTTTAGATTATGAATTATTGAAGTTAATAATAAATCTTTTGTTTGTATAGAATGTAACTGTAGCACTTTGGAGCTACTATTCTAGTTCCGTGTCGCTACCTGCACTTACTTTTATGAGAGTATTTTGGAAATATAAATTGAACTTATAAAAGAAATTTTAGCGGAAGACCAAACTTTTGAAAACATGAGTTATAATATCTTAATATAGATAAAAAAATTAATATCTTAAGCATATTTTACTAAAGATAGCTATACGTCATATATAAAGGTTCACAATATTATTTTATGCACGAACATTCACTGAAAATGTAAAACATATCGGCTTCTCAAAAGGAAGATGTTTGCCGACCAGCTACCCATCTCTATTGTCTGTCGGACATGAAACAAATTAAGCTTAACATCACGAGTGATGCGGAACCCAGTGGATAACCTCTATTTACTATTTACACTAATTAAACTCACAAATAAACCAAATACCACACACTCACATATATATATATATATATATATATATATATATGGCATAAATACCCTCATCGCGGCAGAGCCACTTCATATTATATTTGGCAGATCCTTCATACTACATTTTTTTTCTTAGTAGGAATCTACTATAAAAAAATCGACTCTGCCCCTATATGAAATAAAAATATTGTATTTGCTAAATTTTTGAATATGTAATAAAAATTTATTATCAATGATGGACTTATTTGATTTAAAGTTTAATGCTTTTTTTTTTTTATTTTTTTTTTCTGTAGATGTAAGACTAAAAAAAAAAATTATGTTAATCACTTCATGCATAAAACAATTTAACGTCAAAATTTTAATATATATATTTTTTCTTCAGAAAATGCATCACAACTCTTATAGTTGTGTGCAAAACACATTAAAATTGTGAGTATATCATTAAAATAGTCTAAGAAATCTATAGTAAAAAATTCGAAGTAAAATAAATTTTTTTCAAATCTATAGTATGTACTACATTTTGGAATGTTTAATCAAAATTTAGATTATAAATATATTGATCAAATTTTAGATTATAAATATATTGATTTATTGAAGTTAATATTTATTGCTTAAACTTTAATGAATGTATGCATAAAAAAAAATATTGCGTCTAATTTATACATAAAATAATTGAATGTCAAAATTTCACATTTTTGAAAAAAAAAACAAGCTCACTATTCTTACAAATTTGTGAAAAATATATTTTAATTATGAAAATATTATAATAATAATGTAAGAAATCTACCATAAAAAAACAATGATAATAATTTTTTTAAAATTACAATTTTGCCCCTATATGTAAAAAATTGAATATTCTTTGATGTTTTTTTTTTTTTTTTTTGTCAAATTTAGATTACAAATAAATTAACATATGAAGTTAATGTTTAATGCTTTGTTTTTGTAGAATATAAACTTTTAAAAACTATTGTGTGAATCGTTTCATACGTAAACAATTTAAAGTTAATTCTTACAACTTTGTGCAAAATACATCAAAATTTTGAATATATCATTATAATAAAATATGGAATATTCAATACAAAATTAAAAAAAATTAAACGTATTAAAAAGTTACGATTTTACACTTGTTTTGAATAAAGCGTAGTATTTGGTAATTTTTAATATTTTATCAAAACATATGTTTTGTACTTTTTTTAATGCATTACGATTTTACACTTGTTTTGAATAAAGCGTAGTATTTGATAATTTTTTAATATTTAATCAAAATATATATATTGTACTTTTTTTAATGAATGAACATGGTGATTAATTATATGCCTCTTGTGTGCTACTTAAAATGCTCTGGGGATTACGAATAATACATATATGTAAAATACAATCACAAAACTGATCTCATCAAAGCCCATCCAATACTACATTGCAGATACCTCTTCAGTAGTTCCAGCAGGACCTCAACAAACCTACAAACTCGACACCAAATATGTACAACATTCATTCCCAACCTTCATCTCTTAAACTCTCTCTCTCTTTTTTTTTTTTTTTTTTCAGTCTAGAACGTGTTCTTTCTTGTGCTCTTATGCATACTTCCTGCTTTAGGTATGCTGAAAACAAACTTGCTTGAAATGCAGTTGTTTCGGCGATTTTTTTGAAGTGAAAGTGATAATTCTGTAAGGATATATTTAGTTGTATGTGAAACATAAAAAACATATTCTTATGTAAATCTTCTTTAATATACAATACTTTGGAGTGTAATCAATACCTATTTAGGAACTGGAAAAGACTTCAATAAAATATGTGAAAATTTATGTCACATGAATCTTGTCTGAAATTCACTCTAATTTTTTTTATTGGTATCTCTGTGTTTTACTGTGCAAAAAGTATCTGGACCAAAGAGCATAGAACATGTCAAATTATACGTGATTGTGTATGCATGGAGGATCTATTAAGTGTGTATTGTTTGCTGTGAAGACTGTAAAACATTCATGGACTTTGTAAAATGCAGGAACCTGGTAGCAGTGTTAAAGTCCATTGGGTTTTGAAAAGTGGTGCCTTACTTCTCTGTCAAATCCTGCATAATGCATAGTCTACAAATATAATGAACATGAACAAATATGAAATTTTAACAAATCTGAAGTTTAATAAATTCCATACTTGTTGCTTCGCAAATTTCAGATGAAAGCAATGAAATAGTAGAGATCCTTTGCTTTGATATTGTGAGCCCATTTTAGATGATGAGTTGGTATGAAATGTGTACGCAGAAATAGCCGCTTTGTTGTTTGAAAGATTTTTTTGAAAAAATATAATTTTGTTTCTATATGTGTGTGCGATTACCCATCCGAGGCCATACACATATTTTACATATAATACATACTGTGCACACACACATTCCATGTACTGTGCGCCCACACACACTACGTGCACACACGATATACCTTTTGCACGTGCGCAATCTACACATTGTGCGTGCACACACATTATACATAATGTGGGCTCACACAATTTAAAATGTGCACACTACACACTACATACAGTATGCATGCACACACTACACAAACTCTGTGCAAACACACTACATATACAATGGCACACACTACACATATTGTGTGCACATACTATACACTATGCACAAACATACACTAGAGACATTGTGCGTGCACACACTACACACATTATATGCACACACGCTATACATTTTATATGCACATACTACACATTGTGCTGGCACACACATTACATGCATTTGCTCATACACACTACATATTGTTTGTACACACCACACACAATATGCATGCACACACTACAGACACTGCACACAAAATCATACAGTTGAAGCAAAAGCAACAACTTCATTCTTGGTAGTGGGTGCAACAACCCCTTGTAGGGAATGCGATTGGAACATAGTCACCAGTTGAGTCGTCAAAGTTGCATGCTTCTTATTTGTTATCAAAGTTAATATATTTAATGTCATATGTTGATGTGGATGGTGTAGAGCTACTTTCATTGTGTTTCTTATTATAATCTTACAAAGCTAGTATAAAGTTTGTGTCTATGAGACACTTACTATTTAGTTAGATAGTGTGCGATGTCTCTATATACATTGTTTTATGTCAAAAACTTTTAAAAATAAATTGTAAGATATAAGAGACTGAAAGGTCACCAATTATAATTTAAACTATGAGCTTTAATTTTTTATTTTATATATCACTAAGCAATATAGATACAACTTGAATTGGCCAATCTTCAAACCAAATTAACAAAAAAAATATTCATATATAAAAGCGAAACCTCAATCAAAAATAGAAAGTAAGAGGTTTTCCTGCACAAAATCAGTTGTCAAATAGAGCAACTCATGCACCTACATCAGGGCTAGAATATGGGTGCGACAGCTTTTTACAAATTTTTGTAATAAAAAACAATTTTATTCATCGCAGTTTCTGAATTGTAAATTTTATCATATTCCATCTAAGTCCTTTCTGAACATACCCTAAAGAATTTAACTCAATAACTCACGCAATAATGAATATATTTTTTTTGAAACAGGAATTTTTTTTTGAAAATAATATATGCATATATATATATATATATATATATTCTGGACGGAAATAGTAATTACCGTTGATTAATATTTCCACTAATAAATAGTGACACAAAAAAGAATATTGTCATACCCGTTTGTGTGTAGGAAATTGTTTCTTTTATACAATGACTCATCTAAAGAGGCCAAAATAACTTTTGTAATTAAGATTAAAACTTAATCACTTGTCCTAATATATATATATATATATATATATATATAATAGCAGAAACATTTCTTAGAAAGAAACTTATGTATTTTCACGCCTAAAATTCTTACTAATTTTAGGATTACACATGGTACGTATACTACAATTGGTCATTATAATTAATTATACAGAACCATTCATGCATAAATAAGTCAAACTTACATCTCTTTTTTTCATTAATTGCAAATTTTCAATTAATTGACATTCATCCCACATTTTCATTTTTATATATTAATTAATTGATAAAGTCAAACTTATGTTCTGTTTTTTAGAATATTTGTGGGTAAGATTTGTATGATTACTTTGACACAAATTTTGAAAATTTGTACTTTTTTGGAACTTATATTCAATGTCGATTTTTTCTATTTTAATAATTTATAGTCACATTTTTAATAAAAGCTATAAAATTTGAATGTTATCAATTTTTTATAATTAGAATTATAAAGAAATTGTATATGTTAATAGTTGATAGATGTTACATACTAATTTGGCAAAAAAAATTTCATTTTTTGAAAAAATCAAATTGAACTTTGTAAACATAAATTCATTTGAAATCCTTATTAATTTAATAAGTATGCATATTAGGAATACATATGTATTAAATTAATAGGTCAAAATTTCCTACTATGAGTTCTTATTAAATTATAAGTCAATATTGACAACATCTAATTGAACTATTTTCTATAATTAATTTTTATTTGAAATATAAATCTTAAATAATGTGATAATTGATTGGAAATTTGTAATTACTTTATTTGCATTTAATCATAATGATTTTCACTTAATTGAAAGGTCAAACTTTCCTTAGTTTCTTTTCTTGAAAAATATCTAATTAATGTCTACAAATTTAAACTAAGTACTTTTATTGACTAGGTTAATGTTCACTTAATTTGATTGCATGTAGTATTATGATTTTTTTAATTTAATATTTTAGACCATATTTTTTTAATAAAATCTTAAAAATGTGCGGATGAAAATATTTA
The DNA here is from genome assembly GCA_028749325.2 of Caryopteris x clandonensis. Lineage (NCBI taxonomy): Eukaryota > Viridiplantae > Streptophyta > Magnoliopsida > Lamiales > Lamiaceae > Caryopteris > Caryopteris x clandonensis. The sequence goes on from JAPYKT020000015.1 coordinate 1,529,508, forward strand.
ATATATATGTACTTTTTAATTATGATTATAATTAATATTTATTAGCAACGTAATACTTTTATTAGTATTTATGTTATATATTTAGAAACATGTATTATGTATATGTTGTAATACATATATGTATATTATAAGTATTATATTAACATTTATATATATAGACATTATTATTATATTAAAATTACAAACGTACATAATTAACTAACCGTTATATTATTATATATGTGTGCATTTATTTATTATTATTATTTGTAGATACTCTTATTAATGTTAGTAAATTAGATAATTGTGGTAATTTTATATAATTGCTCATATTTATTTTCGTAAAGTCAAATATATATGCATAAATCACATTAATTCAATATTTGATTAAGAGTCTCGCTACCTTTTATGTAATTTTTCATTTATTATGTCTATAAGTGTCATTCAATATGTTAAATCCCTAATTTTTAGGATTATGATATGTCCCCTCCACTATTTAATTATTAGGAATGTTAGAAATATATGTATTTAATTTTTAGGTCAGATTTTTCTTCTATGAGTTTTTATATAAATATCATATTATTCTGTCATGTCATTCCATTCTTCATAAATTTTCGTACTTTTTCCATTTAGCTCATCTCCCTACGAGTATTTAACTTTCATAATTTTGCCACTAACTTTGTTTTTGTTTATTATTATGAATTTGCATATTAAACAGGCATTATTGTCATACGAAGGTATGTTTTCTTAGAATATTATTTTCTCAATTTTTTCTTTGATAAATTTTTTATGTATCTTCTTAATTTTCCCATTTAGGTCATCTCCGTAAGAGCAAACAAGCTTCATAATTTTGCCACTAAGAGCTGGTAATCTTCATAATTTTGCCACTAACTTTGTTTTGTTAATCGTTTTTTTAAATCATGGATTTTTAATATCTTTGTGTGCAACAGATCGCATTCACATCATTTACACTTGAAAGTTTGTTTATATTCTACAAGAAATTTATAGTTTATGCTGATGTTTTGTCGAAATATATTCTACAAGAAATTTTTAGTTTAATATGTGTAGAACCCGCTATAGTTTTATTCTTAATTATGTAAATTACAATTTTTTATTTTTTTTATACTTTTTGAATGTATCAAACTATTGTTGTTGTTACTTTTACTTTTAGATGTTCATTAACAAAAGATTGTTGTTATTAAATGATTAATTTTATTTAGTATTAAATTAATAAAAAATAAAATATTACTATCCATAGTAATAATTACTAATTCAATTACTAAAATGGACTCAAAAAGTGTGTGTATATATATTAATATAAATAAATGAATGCAGTTAATTTTTTAAAATGTATTAATTTATTAATGCTGTTGATTCTTTATAAATATATTAACAATTTATTATTATATTATTATTTTTAAATTTAGTTAGATTAATAAAAAATTACTTTCTCTATTTATAATTACTAATCCAATTACTATATTGCAAAGAATAAAATACAATTGATTATGTTAAATGTAACAATTTATTAAATGTATCCATTCTTTATTTTATTATTTATATAATTTAATATCTTTACTTATTTTGGATAATAGTTAATTAAATTTATTAATGGATATTTTTAAAATTTTTATTTTTAATTAAAATTAAATAAGTTATATTACTAAGTAAAGTATATAAAAAACGTAGAAACTATCCTAAATCTAACTTGCCCAGATATCCCATTATTTATTTATTACATGATACGGATTGATGATTTCATATTTTTCTTCTTTACAGAGGTAATTATAAATTATTTTAAATTTTATCTATTTTTAAAATATTATATTAAATTATTTAAATATATCTATGTATATGTGAATATTTATTTGATTATATTTTATTATATTAAAAAGTATAAATTAATAAGCTTATTCAATTATAAATAAATATAATTATATTTTAATATAAATATATTCTTTATATTTTTAAAATTTAAAAATTATTTATATAATATTAAATTATTATTTTTAATTATTGTATATTACAAACCGTGCAATGCACGGGTGCATTACTAGTCTATACTAAATAACATGAGAGTATTCTAAAACTAAAACTTTTCGCCCATTTTTCAATTTCAGACAGCAAAAAAGTACGTTTTAAGAAAATGATGTGTCACCTTGGTTGCTTGAATTTTATTTTTCTATTTTTTAAGAAAAATATGTTTTCTAACTTGTTAAAATTCAAATAACTTACGTTTTGAAACTGTTTTTCTATGCATAATATATCAATCTAATTATATTTTCAGGATTATCAATTTTATACACATATTGCATATATTAAAATGAGATATCATTTTTAAAATACACAATTATTTTTAGTTGATAATTGAGTTTGATTTGAGTACTTATTGTGATTGAATTATTCATATTGTATTTGGTTTACAAATAAATATTAAATAACATTTTAAAAAATTATTAAAAACAATTCTTTTTAATACAACAAGGCTACTCTTTACATATTTCAAATTAATTTAGAACAAGGAATATCTCTAATTACAATTTTAAATATATAGTAGGTATGAAGTATTTCTTTGATGGGTGTTGGGAAACTGTATTTCTTATTTTAATGATTAACTAATAATTATGTGCAATCTATATGGTATATTAATTCATTTATCAATGCCCATCTCACATAATTTTATCTTATTTTTTATTGATTTATCCAATTCCATCATTTTAATCCAAAGATCAATTTGATTTATATTCAAAAAATCTGAAAAAATACTTGAAAAAGAAGCAAAAATTATAAAATCCAAAAAATAAACTCAAATAATATCTAAAAACATATTTAACAAATTAAAATAAAAAACACTTGAAATTTTATAAAATCCAATAATAAGCAATAATAAAATATGAAAATATTTTGTTATTAATCTTTGAACTACAACAATGCAGATGAACATAAAGTTGTACGTAATCAAACGACAAACACTGTTGTATGCCAAATAATTACACTTGTTGAATAATTATTTGACAAAATACAAACCAACATTTAGTTGGAATAAAAAGATTTAATCTGAAACTGGAGAGGAGAAAACGGTGGAGGATTCAGGACCGCTCGCCGGAAATGTCTACAGTGATCTCATCCACCGCCGCTTCGACAGCATTGGCTAATGTATTGATGAAATTGGCCATCACCACAAATATGAGAATGCAGGCATACTTGAACAAAAGTTACTTTTGTGCAAGGGCAAGTACGTGTTACTCGTATCTACAGACACACACACATATATATAATAACAATAATAATAATAATAATAAATGGTCAGGAGATTATATAATTAGTCTTTAATTAATTAATTATGAGGTAATGAGTTGTATTGTCATAATCTCGAATAATGATCGATCGTGCTTACACGTCTATGCCAATAATTGCAAGCAGGAAATTTATATTCAAATTATTTAGAAAAATATTTATGGAATAGACATTACAACAAAATAAAAAATAAACAATAAAAAATTAAAACTTTACTAATTTATCTATTAAAAATGAATATCACTATTCACAGGTACATTCATTATGCAACCCTTCAATCATAAATAAACATACTTTTAGTATTCATGACGTGTTAATAGTATTATAGATAAAGCTTGATTCATAAGTATTAGGAAATATTTGATATTATTTTCAATGTATTTTTTTTATGAATATTCTTCTAAATTTTCATCGAAAGAATAGTATGAACTAACTACATATGTTGATATTAATTAGGTAAATAAAATGTATTATTATTATGCTGAAAGATAATAATTATTTTAGAATACTCAAGAAGTATTACTAATTTCGTGACTAAATAAGAGTTCAATTTCTTGAGAGTATATATTTTTTCTTTTGGTGAATTGGACGAATGTACAATCTTTTAAGAACATAAATTTTCACCGATACAACTTATTTTATTCTATAATTTGATTTATTTAATAACATGTAACTTTTCTATAAAATAAAAAAAATCAAAATTTTACATGATTAATAAATAATTGAAATTTAATTTTTATTTTGTAATAAAAAATATTATTTGGAACATGACTTTTATGTTGAATTGGAAAAGAGGCAAAAATCAGTAGATGAATTGAATATGATCAAGAAATCTCGTAAAAGAAACCCTAGTCAAGAAATGGATACGAAAAGGGCACTAGTTCATTTTTCGCTACCACAGCTTGCCGCCCGTAACGGGATCATCTTACGTTGTAAGGACTTGCTTGTCCATCTGCTATGATGCTGAAAGCCCAAATACAAGTTCCAGGGCTCAATTGCTAAGTCGCGTTGGGGTTAGCGCTTTCGACGGTTGGATTGGAGGGATTAGTATTTATTGAAAAAATAATATATTTTATGCACAAGAAAGCAAAGGCAAATTCACTGGACACATTTTTAGGACTGACTCACACATTTTTAAGGCGGATCCAGATTGAATCAGCCGAGTTGCTCTGTTCAATTGTGGAACGAGAGTTCTACTAAAGTCTCATTCAAATCAAAATACACGCAAATATACTTATATATGTGTGTCTATATATAACATAACCAATTTAAAAAAGGAAAAGTTAATCCTATTAAAAAAAAATAATGACATTGAAAAATTGACCGGTTAGGAATTGTATCTGTGTGGAAGTAACGTCCGAAAAGTTGAACCACAACGAGACTATCCAACAATCCCCAAAAATAATAATGTAACATAAAAGCAGAAAATGCTACGGATGTTTTGATTTCTTTTCTCCTTTAGACGAGTGTATTAGATTCAAATTATTTAGAAAAATATATATGGAATAGATATTATAACAAGAGAAAAAAAAGAGTAGGCATGTTCTAAGATTAATGGATTATACTATGATAGTTTATTTCTTGGTTATTTATTCCGGGTTTTTTTTCAAAATAATGTGGAAAAAAAAATTTACGAAATAAGTCGGTTTTGAAATAGTTTTTTAAAATAGGTAAAACGTCACCCGGGCTGACGGTTTTTTGATAAACGTCAGCCGAACTGACGATTTAAAAATAAAATTAAAAACGTCACCTACGGTGACATTCTTATTTCTTTTATATATATATATACATACTTTTACACATACATACCCATACATGCATTCATATATATATATATACACACACACACACACCAAACAACATATATATATATATATATATACTCGCACACACACATATATATATGTAATCATTTATATATATATGTAATCATTTATATATATAATATATATGTATATATATTTATTTTTAAATTATAATTATTTATATTATTATTAGAATTTTTTATATATTTATCAAAATTATAATATTATTAATTAATATATATATGTAGGAATTTATATATATTTATTTTTAAAAAATAAATAAAATAAATATTTTAAATTGTAAAATATTATAATGGTATTTAAGAATATTAAAAAAATATAAATTTAAGAATTAATTTTTACTTATGTAAATTTATTTTCTGAACAAAATAAATAATATATATATTAATAATGGATATATATATATATATATATATATAGCTAAAAAAACTAAAAACCGTCAGCAGCACTGACGTTTTAAAAAAAGTCAGTTGCACTGACGTTTTCTTCCTTTTTTATAATCTATTTTAATATATATAATATATATTCTAAATATATATATATATTACCTAATATATATTCTGTATATATATATGTAGGAATTTATGTATATATATATTTTATAAAAATATATATTAAATTATAAATTTAAAAAGTAAAATATTATAATGTTATTTAAGTTAATAAAAAATATTATTTAAATTAAAGTATAATTTTTAATTAATAATATTATTATTATGTGTAATTTGGAAAAATAATATATATATATATATATATATATATTATATTTTTATATATTACGTAAATTAAAAAATATTATTTTCAAACTTAATTTTAATTATCATTTTAATAAACTTTTACAAATATATATATATATATATACACACACATTTTTTGTCTAATAATCCATGTTATTATTAAATTAATTATAAATACTAAAAAATTATTATATGGATCATATAAAATCAAAATTTTAAATTAAAAAAAAAAGGTAATTAAAATTATGAAATTATCATATATATATATATATGCATATATATTTATAAAAACATATTATCACTTTATATACAATACCATAACATCATATTATATTATTTTTATAATATATATATATATATATATCATATATTAAATATTTTTACACTGTATTTATAAATACGCTATATTAATAAAATTAATTTTTTATATAATATCACACTCTATAAAATTAAATACACCATCTTAATAAAATAAAATAAAAGTGATTAAAATCTGTAATTTTAATAAAATAAAACTGATAAAAAACTGTACTCGTATTTATCATTTATATACCATTTGATACATCCTATTACAATTTAAATCAATTTATCACACTTGTCATATCACTTACACTTGTAATGCATGCATCAAATTTTCACCTGCATAACTTTTTGACTCAAATTTTCATCAACTTTTGCAGTGTTTGCAGGAGATGGCGTGAAGAACTGAATTACCAGAATGAGCAGCCTTTCCAATGCTTGCAGGAGATGCCGTGAAATGAATGACCACAATGAATGACCACCCTTACCCTTACCCTTTTCACTTTGCAGAGACCACAGTGAAGGACCACACTTACCCTTTCCACTTTGCAGAGTGAGTGAATTCATTATGAATAGAATGAATCACTCACTCATCTCTTCACTCTCTCCATTTTCCTTCTCTCTCTTCATTTCAAACTCAAACTCGGCTCCTTCATTTTCTTTACAGATTTCTTCTTCTAACTTTGTTATTCAACCTTCTTCTTGCTGTTATTATTTTTTTGGATAATTTGTTGCTGCTGCTATCCCCACTCGATTTTCTTTGTATAAAAAGGTATGTATTTTGTTCTTAATTTTTTGCATGGTATGAGATGATTTTTTTCTTAAACACTAATCATCAATTTTTTTAATTTTATGCTATATTGTGTAGATTGTGTTGAAGAAGACAAACTTCAACATCCACAAACATTTCCGTAAACTAAACTAAGGTTAGTATACATATACATAATTTAATTTTTACATAATATATTACTATAATTGAATGTTTATTTGGTCTGGTATATACATTCATATGATTTTTAATTTTTAATAATATTTGTGTATTATTTTATGTGTCATTTAATTATGTTGTTGTATTTATTAATGTGATGTTATTTAAATTTTATTTGTTTATTATGATGAATATATTTTTATTGTTGCATGTGCTGTATGTTTAACTTGTTTTGATTTACGGTATGTTATGTTGACTAAATAAATCTTGTTTAGTATAATTAATATATTATTATTGGATATTTAAAAAAACATTTAATAACTATAATAACCCTTATAAATTATATTTGATAGGTATGGCTTCAACATCAAGGTCATCAGCATCAACTTCCACACGAGCCAATAAATATATCACATACAAAGTTTATCGGTCTATCATAAAAAAATCAACAAGTTTGGTGCAATTAAGGATACATAATCAATAAGTAAAAGAAGAAATAGAGGGATTGAGGAGAAAAGATGTTGCTGCAAATGTGATTTGCAACATGCAAGATCAAGAAATACAGAAATTACGACGACGTGTAAAGATGTGCTAAGTTGAATTGGAGTGGTCATCTAACCGTATTTCTGTTTTTAGAAGGTCGTGCTCGGCAACAAGAAGAAGTCTTAGGGAATGAAATAAACTTACTACGTGGTACTATAAGTACCATGACAACGGAAAAAAATAATATAATAGAGCAGCTTGGGGCTAGAGACGGGCATATAAACGCCCTAGAAAATGAGGTGAATGAGTTACGTGCTCAATTAGATAACGAGAGACACCAAAATGAAATTATCCAACAAGAGAGTACGACTAACTTTCATCACGTGAATATGATGCGATCACGCATACTAGATCTTATAGATGTCACCCCTGGCTTGAATATGTGGCAGGATCTAGTAGATAACGGAAATGTTGATACATAAGTCGTGGATGATAATAATGTTGTAGAAAATGTACCCAATAATGATCATTCACAGAGTGATGTATATTCCTTGTAAATGTATATTGGTTGTGAAATGTAATGCATTATTTAACATGCTTTTCATACATGTCTTGTTTGTGAAATGTAATTCATTATTTATGATGCTTTTCATATGTACAATGTGGTCCACACTTACTAATTATAATTTATTTGTTCTTCATGTTTGTATTGAATTTATATATTTCACTGTGAAAAATTATATATATATATATGTCCCTTTCGATCAATGGCGAGTCAACGGACGAGTTGCAATTAGAGTTTATTGTGGAGGTGAAATTATACAGGAAAGCGGAAAAGTATTGTATAGTTCTGCGCCCATTGGTTACACACGAATTGATCGAAATACAAACTTATCTACATTGAAAGATCTAATTTATCAATTTCTTGGTGTGGCTAAAGACCAGTTTCATCTGAAACTTTTCACAAAATGGGGGAAAGTTTACTGTCAGAATAATATTATAGAGGCTGTAGTTCAGATTGAAACTGACGATAATCTTAGGTTCTTCCTAGATCCTAATGATGGATTAAACTCTATGGACATTTTTGTTGAGAAAGAAGCATGCCAAAATCTTAGCGAACATGAAGGTATGCTTATGAGCCAAGAGTGGGGATATTATATGTCGTTGTTGTCCCAACAAGATGTGCCCACGACATCATTCCAAGATTTAAGTAACCCTTGTGATTATGTGCCCGAAATCATTTAGGGATTGGAGAACCTTGCTTTCACAAACACTTTATTAAGGGGAGAATGTAGTGTCCAAAATATAATTGGTCCCAGTAATACTAGGAATGAACCCGAAGATATAATTGGTCCTAGTAATACGGACAATACAGAAGACATGGACCCTTGTGCGGATTCTTTAGGTCCAATTTCCTCATCTGAAATGGAAGTTAAAAATTTGGATGACAATGAAGCAGTAGTAGACGAAGAAGATGTTACTGTGGCTAATGTGAAGTCCGACGGTGTCGAAGCAACAATCAATATCAACTCGGACACAAACATCCCGTTTTACATAATGAGTGGCCCCGAAGTTGCAGCTGACTCGATGCATAATCCTTCGTCTTCGTGGGGAAAGTTTTACGATCCTAGCCGAGGGATAATTGAGAAGGACATATTATTCAGGGATAAGAACGCTTTTGTTACAGCGATAAGGATTTCTCGATACAACATCCAAGACGTCAGTTTCGAGTTGTCGAAAGTAAACCCCTCTTTTTGGTTCTCAAATGTCAACACAGTACTCCTTCTCAAGAGTGTCCTTGGTATGTTAGAGCAGCATTTAAGCAAAAACTGAGGATGTTCAAAATAACAAAATATGGTGGAGATCATAGATGTTATATGAATGATATATCTTCCGATCATCGAAATCTGGACAAAAATTTTGTAGCTTTCTTGATTAAGGAAAATGTTCGAGTCAATCCTGCAATCAGCCTCTCTAAGGCACAAGCAGACATTAAAAATGCAATTGGATACTCGATTTCATATCAGAAGGCATGGCATGGCATTAGACGGGCGATTGAGAACACTTACGGGACATGGGAGAGCTCCGCAAGAAAGCTGCCTAAGTTTTTGGGTGCATTACAAAAGTGGAACTCGGGCACCATTGTTGAATGGAAACACCATGACACCAACGTCCCACATAATAAGATTATCAAATATGTTTTTTGGGCGTTCGAACCTTGTTACACTTGGTTCAAGTACTGTCCACTGATTATCAGTGTTAATGAGACACATCTATACACAAAATACAAACATAAAATGCTGATAGCCATTGCAGTGGATGGAAACAAACAGATACTTCCCCTAGCATTTGCTATTGTAGACGAAAAGAATTTTGAATCTTGGAAGTGGTTTTTGGATTTGATTTGCAAGTACGTCATAGGTGGGAGGGCTCAGATGTTCATTATTTCAGATAGAAATGCAGGTCTTTTAAGTGCAATCGAGTCAATACCAACATTTAATGCCTCACATGGAGTGAGTCATTTTTGTTTGAGAGATGTTTGTTCAAATTTCAATTCACATTTTAAAGATGTGCAACTGAAAGATCTATGTTGGCGGGCTGGATCTGAACACCGAATCATTAAGCATAACAGTGTTATGAATGAAATAAGAAATCTGAATCCGACTGTGTACTTGTATCTCAATCAAATCAATAAAGAACAATTGGCTTTTGCGCATGATGGTGGCTGTGGTATTTTGACCATTAATGTGTCTGAATTGTTTAATGGTGTCTTAAAGGGTGCTCGACGTCTCTCTTTAACAGCTATAGTGGAGATCATGTTCAAGCGATGTGTTTCATATTTTAGAGAACGAAAAAAAGCTGTTAGGAGAATGCAGAGTAATGCACAATCATAGACTGATTTTGCTCATTCAAAATATCAGTATTGGTCGCAAATGTCTGTGGGTCATGTAGTTACCCAGATTGATTACCACGAGCAATCTGCTATGGTGGTCACGAAACCAAGACCAGGCGAAGGGGGTCACATACATGCTGTTAGGCTTTCTACTAGAGACTGTTCTTGCATCAAGTGGACTTTATATGGTATACCATGTTCGCACGTGATGAGTGTATGCGCTGATTTACGGATTAATACTATTTCATTTGTGCAATCGTATTATCGCTTGGTAAACTACAAACGAACATATGCTGCTGCATTCCAACCCTATTTAGGGTAGGAATATTGGGATGAGCCTGATTTTCAGTTATATCATGACACCACTTTAAGAAATACGTATCGTCGAGGAAGAAATCGAATCTCGCAAATTCTGAATGAGATGGATTGGCCTCAAGCATGAGCTTGGTAACATGCTAGGAGATGACAGGCTTGTTGACAAGGAGAAGGAACCAGTCAAGAACGTCATCGACATTCTCAAACGTTGCAAACATAGGAAACTGAACAAGCAAGCTCACAACCTGAAGATTTCTAATATCATCTTGAAACCTTATGAAATCTGTGTAATATAAGTGATTCTGTCATAGGGAAAAATACATGTTATATGTGGAGTTTCATGTATTGATATATGTGTAATTTAATTTTGGATTTTTTTTCCATTGACCTCAAGCATTTTACAATTTAATTATCCTACATTCATTAATGTTGTTTTTCATTTGTAGTGATCGATGGATATCAATTCACGGAACCACTATGGCCCCAGGGAACCAACAATTCTCACCCCTCAATCTCAGCACATTTCCGAGGGCCTACTGAAGCCCGACGCAAATTTGAACTCTTTTTTTCGCTTTAGGCTATGCAACAATGATTTTTGGGCATTATTTGAAGATGAAGGATTTGAGATCCACACACGCGTACTGGATTTGTTATTTCAAATGGGTTTTTACGGTGTGTATAGGTGCAGGAGGTTTTACCAATAACCGCTTTGGTGGAGAGGTGGCGACCAGAAACGCACACATTTCACTTGCCTGTGGGTGAAGCAACTGTGACTTTGTTGGATGTCGCCTTAATCTGGGGTTTGCCGGTTGAAGAAGATCCGGTGTGTGGAGTTGATCCTACGATGTCTTCCAATGAGTGGGTTGGTTACTGTCAGGTGATGTTAGGTTACACGCCAGACCTATCCCTCACAAAAAGTGGAAAGATTAGAGCCAGCTCTTTAGCAGCTCATATGCGATCGCATCCGGTGACGGATGATAGCACGGTTGAACATGTTGAGCAATATGCACGGGCATGTGCTTTATTCCTGTTATGCGGTATGATGTGCCCTGATGCTAGTGGAAATTTAATAACACTAGTATATTTACAATACCTGCAAGATTTAAAATCAGTTAATGAATTTAGCTGGGGCAGTGCTGTCCTATCTTCCTTATACCGTCACTTGTGCGATGGCGCTTTGAAAACTAAAGAAAATCTCGGTGGCCCAGTTCAGCTGTTACAGGTACTTTTTTATAAGAAATATTAATGAATCTACCATACGTAACCTCATTAATTACTAATGTTTTACGTGTTCATAATATTTGATAGATTTGGGCATTGTCATGAATCTCGTCCATTGTGCCTGTCTATAAGGCAAGTAGATTAAATTTGCTAAAAATTGAAAGACTTGAACATTTGGGTGGTGGTACACTCCCTGTCCCCCCTTTCGGTGCCCGGTAATATTTACAATGCACACCCTGTTATTTTTTTATTTTATCTTTATTGGTAATATTTACAATGCACACCAAAATGTATGCATCTACTAATTAACTGGTAAAATATATGTAACAGTTGGAATAATGCTAGCAGTTTTGTGCACACTGGTAGGTGTCATGTGAAGGTTTTCCGAGAAATCTTGGATAAATTGACCCATGACCAGGTTCAATTTCTTACTTCATTTTAATAATTTTTATATGTAATAATTAAAAACATATATATGTTTTTTTTATTGGTTGTTTTTCACCAGTTTACATGGGATCTATATGATTGGTCGCAACCGGAAGTACTCCATTTACCTTCCCGCTGCTTCTCGGACAATGTGCGAGCTCAATGTCCTTTCATTTTCTTCTAATTTGTGGAGTTTCATCATCCGGAGAGTCTTACATCAGTTTCAAATATTGCAAGACATACCTAATCGGTTTGACCCTCTTGATGACTGGAAGATGAACGTGCATCATATTGATCGTAAAGGGCATAAAAATGCCAATTGGATGGACATACACGCAAAATATGTTCATCAATGGATCAAAGACATGAATATCTCAGGGGACCCCAATTTGTTATGAACCCAACGACGACTCCAGATTACTATGATTGGTATAACTCGATTACACGTCATTTTATATCCCCTGTAGATACGCATGAAATAATGGGAATACAAACTGGAGATGCTTCATTGATGCACTACATGGTATGCAACATACATCTAATTCTACAATTATTTTTCTATCTATTCAACATGATTGGTGTTTTAATGTGCATCTGTTAAATTATTTGTAGATTGAACAGTTGGAACCCATGAAGAGAAACATAAAGAATAGAAATAGGTTCGACATTGAGCAACTGAATTCTTTGTTAGATGAATATCTCTCATTGTACGAAAATATAGAGCGAACAATTGAGAGACTGTCCCCGGAGCCACCGTATATGATGTATACCCAGCCTGCACATCAACAAGAGGCAAAGTCAATCAGGTATAATTTTGAGAAGTAGAATGCGTCATAGGGGTGCAGATGAAAGTAGCCCTGAAGATCGGATGCCACCACCTGGGAACTTTGCATCAACATCTTCGCGACCAAGATGCCAAACTGAAGGAAATATGTCGGATGTATATAGGTCTTCAATGAGTACATCGACGTATACTCCAACACCATACCATCCATCTATGTCCACTCCCTCGCCATTTCATTATATGAACGTTGACTTCGGAGCACGAGAAACTAGGAATGAGCCAAACTACGACTATGTCTGTCCTACTCCTATTCAATTCCAGTACTCAGATGTGGCTACTTTCAGGGATGTAGCAGACTAGTCTACGTCATCCTCCAGCAGAATGACAATTCCTTCGACCCCAGCTTCGGAGGAAGATGACATCGAAGAAAACATACAGCCACAAGCACCCATTGTTCACACTAGAGGTAGAAGAGGTGGAATTCGAAGAAGACAACAAGAAATGTCAGGAAATAACGGGCAAGGTCAAGAAAGAGGTCGGCGAACTAGAAGAATTAGAGGTTGTGGTACAGGAGGTCATTTGTAATATGCATGAATATAGATTATTTGGATCCAAACAATTCGTGTGTTTGATATTGATTTTGTTTTTTCCGTATTATTTACCATTGTTTACTTCAATTTTAACCATTAATTAATAATTAGAAGAAACGTCGTTTTGATTACACGAATTGAAATGCCCAAAACCAAAACAAATCAAACTTTAAATAAAAAATTTACACAAATTACTATAATTTTTATAAAACAAAATTTACCAGTAGATAGTGCGGGGCCAAATGTCATTTCGATAATGCAATATCGAAAGATGGCTTATTCTCATCCAGAATTGACGAGAGATCAATGTGCACTTCATCAATTCTGAAAGCACGCACTTTTTCCCTTGCTATCACTCATTCTCTTTATGCATTTATATATTATCCTAACATAGGCCTATTTATATTACTTCAGCAATAGAATCATTACTGAATTTACTGCACGATGCGGTGCAGATTTATTAGAATTTGAGAAGACGTGCATGCTGAAAAACTGAATTCAATTCATGAGACTCTGTAAAAACTGACAGTTCACGAGACTCTGAATGCAAAAGTGAGACTCTGAAAAAAAATAGTGATTAATTGACATAAAGAAACTCTGGAAAAAAAAAATAGTGATTGATTAACATAAAGAAACAACTGAATGACAATTCATTCATTCATTTATTCAATATAAAATTATTATTTATTTTAATAATATACATATATATATATATATATGTAGGTTATTTTAATAATATATTCAATAACATCAATCTATACATCATTATTATAAATGTAAGCATTTTATACAAATAATAATATATTAAATATTTTAATTATACTTGAAAATTAATTATAATTATTAAAAATTAATCTTTAATTTAAATAATGTTTATAAAATATATATACATAAATTTATATATATATATATTTAATTAACTAATATAATATAATAATAAATATATATATATTCATAATATATATTTATTAATATATATATATATATTTATTAATATATATATATTTACGTAATATAAAAATATAATATATATAAATATATATATATATATATTTTCAAAATACACATAATAATAATAATAATAATAATAATAATAATAATAATAATAATAATAATAATAATAATAATAATAATAATAATAATCAAAAATTATATTTTAATTTAAATAATATTTTTTTCCTCTTAAATAACATTATAATAATTTATAATTTAATATGTATGTTTATAAAATATATATACATATATTCCTACATATATATATTCAGAATATATATTAGATATATATATTTATAATATATATATATATATTTATTTATAATATATATTAAGATAAAAAAAATGAATAAACGTCGACCGCACATATGTTTCTTTAAAACGTCAGTGCGGGTGACGTTTTTTTATTTATTTATTATATATATATATATTTATGTATTATTTAAATATATATATATATATGTATATATGTATAATATATATTTTCATGTATTATTATTACAAAATAAATATATATTTATATTAATATTTCTTTCAGAAAATTAAATTACAAATAATAATAATTAAGAATTAATCTTTAATTTAAATAATGTTTATAAAATATATATATAAATTTATATATATATTTACTTAACTAATGTAATATAATAATAAAAATTATATATTCAGAATATATATATATATATATTTATAATATATATATTTATAATATATATAGGAAATAAAAAAAATTAAAGCAAATGTCGTCAGGGCAACTGACATTTTTTAAAACGTCAGTGCGACTGACGATTCTTTTTTTTAATTTATTTATATATATAATTTATGTAATATATATATATTATAATTATTATTTCAAATTACACATAATAATAATAATAATATTAATTAAATATTATACTTTAATTTAAATAATATTTTTTATTAACTTAAATAACATTATAATATTTTACTTTTTAAATTTTTAATTTAATATATATTTTTATAAAATATATATACACATAAATTCCTATATATATATACAGAATATATATTAGGTAATATATATATATATTTATTATATATAGAATATATATTAGGTAATATATATGTATATATTTATAATATATATTATATATATTAAAATAGATTTTAAAAAAAGAAAGAAAACGTCAGCGCAACTGACGTTCTAAAAATCGTCAATGCGGCTGACGGTTTTTAGTTTTTTTAGTTATATATATATATGTATTATTAATATATATATTGTTTATTTTGTTCAGAAAATAAATTTACACATAATAATAAGTAAAAAGTTGTTCTTAAATTTATATTTTTTTAATTTTCTTAAATACCATTATAATATTTTACAATTTATTTTATTTATTTTTTAAAAATATATAAACATAAATTCCTACATATATATATATTAATAATATTATTTTTGATAAATATATAAAAAAAATTCTAATAATAATAATATTTATAATTATAATGTAAAAATAAATATATATATATATACACATATATATTATATATATAAATGCTTACATACATATATATGTGTGTGTGTGTGTGCGCGCGAGTATATATATATATATGTTGTTGTGTGGTGTGTGTGTGTGTGTGTTGTTGTGGTGTGTGTGTGTGTGTGTGTGTGTGTGTGTGTGTATGAATGCATGTATGTGGTATGTATGTGTGAAAGTGCATATATATATATATATATATGAGAAATAAGAACGTGAGCATAGCTGACGTTTTTAATTTTCTTTTTAAATCGTCAGTGCGGCTGACGTTTTATCAAAAAATCGTCAGCGCGGGTGATGTTTTACCTATTTTAAAAAACTATTTCAAAACCAACCAATTTCGTCAAATTTTTTTTTTCGCATTATTCTGGAAAAAAAACCCTATTTATTCCCTTCTTTTCATTGTAAATTTTATCGTTAAGCTCTCAAGACTTATTTAAGGACAATTTATTGATAAACATAGCTTTTATATGCAATTCAGGAGTTATTATATATAGTTTTTAGGAAATTGTATATATTTAAGTGATGACTCTATATTGATTTTGTTATGTCACGAGTTTGTTGAAGTTTTAACAGGAACCGTTTGAGGTCGCACGGACCGTGCCACGAGAAGCATGCACCGTGCACTTAAAAACAAGAAAAATAGAATGACCAGATTTTGGTCATCAGAAGCACGGACTGTGCGACCAAACATAATGTCTCGTTTTTGGCTCCATTAAGCATGGACTGTGCTCCATTAAGCACGGACCATGGGTCCATTCACGATTCATACTTATCGTCTCATTCTAAAGGAGATTCTTGAGGGATTTGAGCTATAAACAACCCCTATAAAAAGGAAGAACGAGGAACGAAGGCAGGGATTAGTTTTTAGAATTAGTAACAAATATACGAAGAAGGAAACAAGCAACCAAGTCATAGAAGCGAGAATTATATTTTCTCTTTTTTATTGATGTTAGCTTTAACTATCAATTTGTTTTCTAAAGATTGTGAGTTGATGATGAGTAGCTAATTGATTGGTGATTCTAGGCTATATAAAATTATTGATTCATATGATTATTTATGATATTATTCCTTTCCATTATTTGTTTATACTTCCTTGATATTATTGTTTTATGGAATTGTGTGGCCAACAATCACGTATGTGTAGTTATTTTGTTATCACCCGAGAGGGGTTAATTGATTAACGGATTAGGAATGCATAACATGAACTTGCTAGATCGAGAAATTGGTGAATATTGTGAGGAGAATAAATTCTAGGAACTACTGGGAGTTAGGTAACATTGTGAGATCGAGAGATGATCATTGAAGTTTAATCAACGTTTAGATCTAACTCGAGAGAGAGGGTTTAAATATAATAGTGATTCTTCTACGACTATAAGAATTAAACATGGTTTAATACATTAAAATAATCCATATAATCCATAAGAGTGTATATCTCTATAACCCATTAAATCTGTGAAGTTTCATCATTGTTTGAATTCGAGTATTGTATTTATATCTATCTTTTATTCTATTCCTTTTTTATTATCAAAGTTTGAATCTTTAGATAAAGTAAAATAATACAATCGAGTACTCAGTTGACATTGCTTGGACAATCCCTGTAGATATGATAGTTGTTCTCACCAGTATTTTACTATAATTAACCTCGTACACTTGTGAGTCGTTTTTGAGTGAACATTTACCGTTCTGGTGTTGCAAGAAATTTCTTCGTTGATTTGTATTGTATCCATTATTTAATGTTAGCATTTCACGTGATTGATTTTATTTGTGTGTTCTTGTGATAATTATACTTTGTAATACATGTGTTTGTCAGATTTCTTATTTATGGTTAAATAGTAATACCTTGTAGTACAAAGACTTATACATTTACGGTTAAACAGAAATATATTTCAATACAAAAAATAATACATTTAATGTTAAATGGTGACAAGTATCAACATATAGACTAATACATTAACGGTTAAGAAGTAAAATATTTCAACACAAAGAGATACATTTATGGTTTAATAATATTACATTTCAATACAAAGAATTATACATTTATGGTTAAAAGTAATATCTTTCAACATAAAGGGTATGTTTTGATAAGGTTGAAGGTCTCTGTGGCACAACCAGCTTTGCGCAACTAAATGTTTAGTAAGAAATATTGTTGGTTTTGGGTTGTGATAGGTTATGTTGTTACTATAGATATTAAATAGTAGGTTTTAGTGGGGTGTTTTACTATTATTATATTGTGATAAATGATGTGTGTAATGATTGGATGATTGGTTAATAATTAAAATTATTGAAAAATTATAAATTTAATAATTGATGATAGATAATCGATAAATGATATACAAACACATACATATACAGAGAAATATGCTATTGTACATACAAAAAATAGACAATTTTGGCATTAAAGTTCTTTTATGACCAAAACTTAAAAAATATATTTTGTAACCATATTTATGATTTATAGAAAATTTTAACCCTTTGTCCTCTCCCTCTCTCTCTCTCTCTCTCTCTCTCTCTCTCTCTCTCTCTCCCCTTTCCTAGTTCTGTAAGTGGCTCTTCTCCCTTTTCTCTCTCCTCTCTCCTCTTCCTCTTCCTCTTCCTCTTCTTTTGTGAAAGTCTTCTATCTCCTCATCTATGACAGCCCTCTTCCCCTAGCAAAAAGCTCCTTCCTTTTGCTTTCTCTCATTTTTGCCTCCCCACCCATCTCTTGCATGTAAGCTTACACGAATCACCGTGTAGACTTACATGATTGGACTAACACAGTCGTATAAGCTTACACGATTCACCATGCAGGTTTACACGATTGAGCTTACATAGTCGTGTAAGCTTACAAAATTGATCGTATAAGCTTGGTAAGGGTATTTTGGAAATTGTAGTTAAAAAAGCTATTTTCTTAAATTTTGAGCAGAAAAGAGTTTTGACTATAATAAATAGGCACAATAGAATTTGCCCCACGAACACACACACACACACATATATATATATATGTATATATATATTCCAAATATATAAATAAACATAAATAACATATAATTAAAATGAAAAAACATAAATTATATAAATAATATTATATAGACCTAATATATGCAAGATATATACAATAATATAATAAATAACGTAAATACTATATAATAATAAAAATGTAAATTATATAAATAATGTATATACATAAAATCTATATAATTAATGCAATATATAATAAACAACGTAAATACATAGCATAAAATATGTAAATTATATAAATATATTAGTATTTAATAAACGTAATACATGCAATATTTATAAATAAAATATAAAAAATGATAATTATACAAATTGATAGATACATAAAAAACATAATGATAAAATTTTTAAACAATGTAATATGAAGGCTTTCAAAACTTCAAATAGTAAATAAATTCATTACATTTCTAGATGAACAAAATAAAAGGTCTATATTTATTAAATTCGTTTACTTTACATAACATGATATAAAGTAACAAGATGTCTAAAGAAACAAGACTTTAATAGAACCTACACTACTATGCATAAATTAGAAAAATCAATAAAAGCATGTATGATATTCCACATGCAAGGAACAGAGACGGAGCTTGGGATACAAGGTGGACAAAAGGCAGTATGAGATAAGCTCGTATTGTCACTATACTCCACATGTATCGTATGATATTCAAGCTAAACGTGTGCATCATCGGTGATTGCCAGTGAATTATGTCAAGCCTGCATACCCATTCAACCAGCCCTATCCGCTTCTTACTTGAGCCAAACCTCCACCTACACAAAACTACTTGCATGCTCAACCTCTTTGAGCAACAGTAAAAGCGTCGTCCTCAACCATTCGGTGTGCGAGCTTCGAGTATATTTGCTCCAAAATATCATTAGGTCTGATCATAGCCTCTTTGTCATAACACCACCTTAAGTCCGACCTCTGTCTGTAACTCAAATCATACAATATGCCCATGCTCGTTTCAGATTTTCAATTTGTTACGACAATGTTGTAGAGTTTAACGAGATCGATAATTTGTGACAACATTCAACTTGTCATGAATGGACTGCAACAAGGAGTTAGAGAAGGACATGGAAATGATATTGTCATTGAGGTACTCTTGGTGGCAGGATACGATAAATTGAGCCTTGTTTACTCGAGTCGAATTCACTTTTTTGAATATAACTCTTCAAGCCATCTAAGAAGAAAAAAATATTAATTCTCAATTATGAAAATAATTATTAATTGCATTCACCAACATTTCTTCTTAAACTTGCTGTGTTTTGAACAAAATTTCAACTGAAGGACCAAAACGCCTTTATTAAAGAACTTCAATTACCAATTTACAATTGCAACCACAAAACATTTCTCCTGTCCTGTGTATGAAATCTTGAGTTTACTATGACTTCACTATAATAATAGATTTACATACAAGCGTATATGCAGTCTTGATAGGTTTGAACCCATTTATATTGTAGTATCTTTCATCTATCATGGCAATACATTACACAATTGGTTCATTAGGTGATATAAATAATCAGTTCCATGTCACAACATCAGTAAGAAAAAATACCAAAAACTATTTAAACACGAGTGATGGACTAAAATAACCAAAGATTTATATTATATTTAAACAAACTAACAAAAAAATTATAAAGTTCACCAAATCTATCCTGTGTTTACAAGGCATAGATAGTGCGATGAATTCAAAAAAAAAAAAATGTTGGATTGTTCATTAATCTGTAAAACTTGAAAAAACTTTATAAATATTTAAGAATAAATCCATATCGGTATAATAGCACAATATACCAAAATCAAGAAATGTGAATGTAATAAAAGAGAGTATGAGATGTAATGGGTGTTGCTAAAATATATCCAAAGATCCAAGGTTGATAATTGTTGCGTAATTGTAATTTTCTTATTCTAATAATTAACTAATCATGTGCAATCTGTATGGCTTATTAATTAAAAATCGGCAACATGGTTGTAAACTTGCACGCCTTCTACCCTTAATTAGTTAATTGTTATCTAAGCAACACGTATTGTGTAACAAATTATTATGTTGAAGAAACTCATGTTGTATTTATCTCAATAATGCAATAATTACTCAGTTTTCAAATCTTATTTTCATTTTATGAAGAAAATAAAATGTTTTAATAAAAATAAAATCTTATACATACCATATATTACGTGCTAATAGTTTTTTTTTGTTCATAATTCATAATTTTTTTATTTAAATTTTAGGGTTCATGATTTCACGATTTAGATTCATGCTTCAGTGCTTTATGGTTTATGCTTTATGGTTCAGAGTTCATGATTTATGGGTTCAAATTTCATCTTTCATGCTGTCGGTTCTTTTTTAGTGAAACACGAGGGGGACATAGTACATATGGGATAGAGTACCCAGATTGTAGTCGGTTGAAGTTAGGGATATTAAAAGGGCCATGGTCCGACGGGCCGACCCGTTAGCATAAAAAATTATAGAGTTAGGGCTTGGTTTTATTAGTCGGTTTAAAATCAGCCTGTTTAGCCCGAGCCCGATTAGCCGGAAGTCCTATAGGGCTAGCCCGCTTAAGGCTAACCCGATAGCCCAAACTTTTCTTCTTATTTATCTATTTCTTAATATCGAATTAATAATATAAACCATTTTGAATTATTTTTCATATACTATATTTGATTTTTAGTAGAAGATATTAAAATTTATATTTAATTACTAGAATATTCTAAATACTGTCATTTAAATTTAGAACTTAAATGTAACATTATTTCAAATTTTATGACAGTGAATTCTCTTAAAGCTATAATTGAGAGCATGAAATAATCTATATGACTTATATGTTTGAATCTTTAAAGTTTGTATTGTGATATAAAGGTTCTAAAATATATAATCTTTTAATGTTATCTAAAATTGTATTTTAAATAGAGCATAATATGCATTTAATTAAAATTTTAAATTTAAATATATAATTTGATTATTTCGACTCATAACCCGATAGTGGCCTGACTAACTCGGAAACTGGTAGGTTTACGGTTAGGTTTACCATAATCAAGCCCGTTTAAATTTACCCAATTAAATCGAGGTCCGATTAACCCGAAACCCATTAGAGCTAGTCCGTTTAACATCTTTAGTTGAAGTTAAGAGACAATTTAAAAGCTTCCAAACATAAAGAATATTTTCATAAAAGGATAAAAAGAAAAAGAATAACATAACTCATGTGTTGATAAACTAATAAACTACCATATTTAAATCTGTTTAATCACTTAAAAAAAAAACAAATATACATGGCAAATTAATTAAGCTCCAGAAACATGGTTGTAAACCTGCATGTCTTCTTGCCTTCCAAAAACAAAAAAAAAAAAATTTTAAAAAAAAAATTGAAAAAAAAGAGGAAAAAATGTATTTAATTTCCACCTTAAAAGGTTACGCTATGTGCAACAGAAAATTTGAGAGTAAATAGATAGAGCGAATATTTGCAGTACGTATTTTTAATCAACATATCCTACACTTAAATATATGTTATAAATAAATAAATAATATTTTTTAATTTTATCAATCCATCCCTACACAATTTCAGTTATACCCTTTTATTGAATTAAAGTAAAACAATTAAAAAAATCAGCAATAAGTGTTGAAGAAAACGAGAGGACGATCTAAGAATATTATTATTACACTTAAAAAAAAAAAATTACAACAATGGTCTTCTTCAACTTTTAAAAATAATTTGTACTATATGTGGTAAATTAAGCAACACTATATTAGGTTGCTGTTGGGTTTAATACGCAAGTGTACGTAGTCCACAAGTAATACAATGATAAGTAGATCGTCTCCACAGGGATTGAAACTAAAATGATTTGCAACTATCAATTACTCACAATTTGTAATAAAAGAAAATGAATAATAAGTGGAGTGGATGGTTTGATTTTACGTCTATTAAGTAAACAAGAATTAAAGAAACTATTTCTAGCACGTGGTTGATCAAATCACACTAAATATCAGCACGAAATCACAAGATGGATGTATTAGACTTGAATTACTAATTGTCATTTGAATCGAAGTTTATTGAGCAATGATAAGCGGCATTGTTTTTAAGTGAAAGATGCTAAAGTTAACATGAATTCCCTTTCGATACATAGGATTTTTCCAAATACTATGTCTTATATTCCTTTTTCTAATTGAACATATTCCTATGCCTAATTGAAATTGGAACAACGATGCAAAAACCCATTCATACAATTATGCAAGGCGAATAATATATCCCTATACCATTCACGACAACAACCTAAAAACGGTTATTCACTTGCATCATTCAAGCAATTTCCACTAGACTTAACCCTTCCGGTATTAAAATCTAGCTTGTAAATTCACCATCGTTGGCCAAACAACAACAAACATTCATCATCTTCCTACTTGAATGAACAATAACACCAATCACCCAACAATGCAATAAAGTTTCAATAATTCGATTCAAAATCCATTAGCAATTCAAGTCCAAGTAATGTTTATCTCATACTTAATTCTGGAAATTCAATCCACAAAGCTAACATAAAATCCATACAAAATCCAAAGTATAATTTCAAGAGAAATAAGGAAATAAAGGGAGTTAAAGAGAGGAGAGATAAGCTGTTCGGATGACTGATTTTTCGAGCTCTTTTCCTCCTCTTTTCCCTTGAGATGATTCCTTCCTTCTCTCCTTGAAATCTCCGTGGAAAACTGATGAGAATGATGGAATCTGTCCTCCTTTTCCTTCTTCTCTTGCTGTCTGCGTGCCTCCTTTTTTGCTGCTGGGATTCTGTCTCTGCTGGGGCTGCTACTGATCTCTCTAATGTCTTGCCCTAGTTTCTGTTTTTGTTTCTTTTTTTTTTTGGGGCTGCCCTCTTGCTCAAGGCCCACGACCCACGACCCACTTCTTCTTTTGGCAGCCCAGTCAATTTGTCCATGTTGACTTCCCAGATGGATAATTTTAAGTGTCCAGTCAGCAAATCAAATTTCGCATTTTCTGGTTTGGGAACCTGGCTTCCAGCATGCTGCAGCATCTCGTACAGCAACTGGGGATTTTCCAGACTTTCTGCAATTTTAGTTTTAATTCCTCAATTTCAGCTCCATTCCTATTTTTTACACAAAATCAAAGAAAAATTACACATTTAATTCACATGATCTACAAAATAAAATAAAGATCTAATTATGTCACATTATATTAAAATTCACCAAATTCATCACTTTTTCCTACATGATTTCAAATTAAAGGGTATGAAAATAACTCTATTATATAGAGTTATCACACCCCCAAACTTAAGTCATTGCTCGTCCTCGAGTGATGAATCTAGATACACCAAAACAAAAACAAAAATATTGAGTATCTACAAATACTACACAACAAGAAAATATGTGAGTCCAAATCATGGCTTGACAATGGCGCATGCTTTCAGAAATTTATTTCAAAATGATGAGAATGATGCCTTCATGCATTTGCTATCAACTTAGTTCCTCAAGTGCTAATGGAATGATAAAATCACAATGTATGTGTCTCTCCACATTATGTTCATAGCTCTTCCCAAAATAGCCTCGATTTCCCTAGAACAAGATCGACCTCCATCCTAAAGCCTAATATTGTCTCCATCAGTCAACTTGATGAACCTTTTTCCACTTAAGTAGAATTACACCCAAACGAGGATCAATAGGACTTCATTAAGCTTGTAATGTTAGGCTTAGGTGAGGGTAGGGTAATGGAGGAAATTTTTGGCTCAAAATACCTTCACATCTCAACTTTCTAGGACCCACACTAACTCTTTCAAGCACTCCCCTTATTTTACACGTGCACCCCACAATTTATTAAAGTATACTCTTGCCACACAAAAAATATTTCGAGACCAGCTCTTTTTTTTTTTTTTTTTTGAGTGCCAAGTTGCTACACGTATTGCTGCAGCAAACTGGGAGAATTTTTTTTTTTGCTGGCTCTACGAATGTAATGCTATCACCCCCAAACTTAGGAGCACATTGTCCCCAATGTGGTATATAAAAAGTAGTCGAATATAAGCTATTCTTCCAAATATAGTGCATACCACAACATGAGAACGCGTCACTTCCCCTCGGAATGCAGCCCTAAATATAAGTCCAAAGAAAGTCGAGATGCAGAAGGGGGGTAAATCGGAGGATTATGTTTAAGGGAAAAGCTAATTAGTGGCTAAGAAGAAAATTTGTCAATTAAGCTCAAATGGGGTGACTAGGGAAAAATATGTACGGTAGGCTAGAAAGGCTCAAACTATCCAAAGATGGCCTAAATCATATCCTCGAATAAGTGTCATCTACAATTCGTTTCGAAAGGAACACTAAGCAACATTTTTGAGGACTTAGGCTCTCCAAAGGATCTAACCGGTTCATAGGGATTCAAGTTTTTATTGGTCAAGCTATGCACACATGATAGAAATGATACTATTATTGCAATCCTTCTCAATCCACAACACAAGAAACAACTAAGTTTAATGCAAACATACTAGGCTAATTCCCACAAACAATACAAAATACTTCAAACATCATCATCAAGCAACACACATAGATTAGCCATGTTAGGAAAACACATAGACTTCTTAACATCACATAACACAACAAATACACATCATTAGACAATATGCCATACACATTCCTACTACTAATAACAGCAAGATCAAATACTTCACTACGACTCAAAAACAACTTGCACGGCACAACATGAAAATAATAAATAACACAAGAGCTGGAATTGGAGAACTCCCTGATGGTCTAGTCGGAATCCTCTGCTTGGCTTGGGTGGTCAGTCCAGGGTCCGAGAATGGTGTTCGGGAAGGTAGGGAACGGGGGGGCTGTCCTCGGCAGAAGCCGCTGGAGTGCCTGATGCAGTGCTTCGTCTCGGTGCTGCTCATACGCCCAATACTCTTGGAGGCGATTGCATAGTTGGGTCTGCCGAGCTTCCTGCCTATCAAGTCGTTCTATTACAGCGAGCATGCTGGAAGAGGATGATGCTGCCTGTTGATGGGTCGAATCACGGGTGGGTAGCACGCCTTTGTTGATAAGAATATCTTCATGTTCAGACTTGGGTACCCCCCGGGCTTCACAAAGCCGTGTGATGAGCGAAGGAAAGAACAGCTTTCCGGTGGTTTGGCAGCACAATCTCGAATCTCCTTGGAGATTATTCGACCCACATTAATTTCTTTTCCCTTCATAATGCAGTAGACAAGTAGCAGCCGTTCCCGATTCATCGAATAATCATGAGATGTAGGCATCAGGCTCGTTTTCACAAAACTGTACCAAATTCGGGCCTGGGGCTGTAGATTTGTTCGCTGAAATGTGAAGGCCCCCGAACTGATATTCCAAGTAGCTCCTTCTCTAGCCACAGCCCGCACAATTTCGTCTAGCTGCGCATCAGTGGTTCTTTCAACCATTGCAGCATATTGGCATTGAATGTTTGGCAGCTTGAGGAACTTGTTGATGGCGGCGGGTGAAAACATGATTTTTGTCTCCCGAACAAGAACATGCTCCACTTCGAAGTCGGTGATATTGGAGTAGAACTCCCTGACCAGAGTACTTATGGTGTCTGTCGAGTGAAGGCAGAGGGTTTCCCATTTTTGCTGTTTGATATTATCAGCGAGCCACTCCGGGATGCCGGCATATGAATTCAGTTGGGCGAGGAACCCTCGTTCGGGGAAGATGTCTTTCTTGGAGATGAATGAGTCATATCTCGCCTGGGCTTCGACTGAGGGAAATGAGTCCATTGTATGAAGTCTCTTTGCAGCTTCCTTGACCCTCGGCATGGTGAACAGAGTGACAACGATGGAGGTCGCCTGTGTGACGGTAGACTGCACTACTAGGGTCGCGAGGAGAGAGCAGCGACGCGACTGGAGGCGGGGCGACGCGGGTCGCGGATGGACGGCTGGTGGCGCGACTCAGCGCGAATGGGCTGGAGCGGCGAGAGTCGCGGAGCAGCGACGGGACGACTCGGGTGGACGGGTGCGGCGCGACGCGGGTCGCTGGTGGACTGGGAACTGCGCGACTCGGGTCGCAGATGGAGGAGCGAGGCGACGGGGGTCGCCGAGTAGCGACAGAGGGGTCGCGACGCGGAGCAGGTCGCGGTGTGGAGAGGGGCGACTTGGCGCGGTGCGGTGCTGCGCGGGTCGCTGGTTGGGCTGGAGCGGCCCGACGACTGGGGTCGCGGGCGCGGCTGGCAGGGAACGTGGTGCGGCGCGGCGCGGGTCGCTGGTGGACTGAGCGGCCCGACGACTGGGGTCGCGGGCGCGGCTGGCAGGGAACGTGGTGCGGCGCGGCGCGGTGCGGCAGGGCGGGCTGGAGAGTGATGGGTGGGCTGGTGAGTTTCTGGTTGGGGGGGGGGGGAGGTGGGGCTCGTGTGGGTCTAGGGTTTCAAATGGGGAATTCCCCATTTTACCCTTCTACGGCTACTACTCCTTTTTTTTTTTTTATATAAAATTTAGAAATCCCCAATTTGCCCTTCATGAATACAGCTCTTTTTTTTTTTTTTTTTTTTTTTTTGAAATTGGGCAATATATTTTTTTTTTTTCGATTTGCTGTATAACATGTTGCAGCAACTGGGCGCTGAAAATTTTTGGGCAGAAACTCCGATTTTTGCCAATTTGCTACATGACATGCTGCAGCAACTGGGCGCTGAAAATTTTTGGGCAGAAACTCCGATTTTTGCCAATTTGCTACATGACATGCTGCAGCAACTGGGCGCTGAAAATTTTGGGCAGAAACTCTGATTTTTGCCAATTTGCTACATGACATGCTGCAGCAACTGGGCGAAAAATTTAATTCCTGCTGAGAGTTCCTTCCACCACTATGTTCTGGTTGCTCCTCTTTTTTTTTTTTTTTTTTTTTTTGTCATGAGCTCTAATGTAACATCAACATGGCAGCCTCTCTCTTCAAAATCCATGCTTCCTTTCCTCGGGCTCACCTTGTGCCAATTAGAATGAGAGTGAGGGTTAGTGATTTAAAGCTTAATAATCTATCAAGTAAAAGCAATAGTATTTACATACGATATATATATATATATATATATTTACATATATATGTACATATATACAAAAATGTATTTTTGGATTGCTAACAAAAAATATTTAAATCATTGTAATATCATAAGCAACCCAAAATCACCTCCCTTGTCATGGTTCTTCCAAAGTGATAGAGGTCTTCATTCGATCGACCTCTCCTCCCCAATAATGCTTGATTCGTTGCCCGTTCACTTTAAATTCTCTTCCCGAGTGCTCCTCCCTTAAATCAACTGCTCCATAAGGGTACACCTTTGTCACAATAAATGGTCCGGACCATCTAGACTTCAATTTTCCAGGAAACAACTTGAGACGGGAATTAAAAAGTAGAACTTGCTGCCCCTTCTCAAAAACTCTAGGTTGAATCCTCTTGTCATGCCACTTCTTCGTTTTTTCTTTGTGTAGTTTAGCATTTTCATAGGAGAACAACCTCATTTCCTCCAACTCATTTAATTGCAGTTTTCGGAGTGCACCGATAACTTGAGGTCCATGTTGAGCTTCTTGATGGCCCAATATGCTTTATGTTCTAATTCAACGGGTAAATGACATGCCTTCCCGAACACCAATCGATATGGAGACATGCCTAAAGGTGCCTTGAAAGCTGTCCTATATGCCCATAAATCATCATCCAATCTTTGAGACCAATCTTTTCGATTAGGATTCACCACCTTCTCAAGTATGCTTTTGATTTCTCTATTAGAGAGCTCGGCTTGACCATTTGTTTGGGGATGATAAGCTGTAGCAATCTTGTGTCTCACATCATATTTAGCTAAAAATGTAGCCAAGAGTTTGTTCACAAAGTGGGTGCCTTCATCACTTATAAGGGATCTTGGAGTACCAAAACGAGTAAACACATGCTTGTGTAAAAATTTCATGACCACCTTGGCATCATTCTTAGGACTTGCCACAGCTTCAACCCATTTGGACACGTAATCGACAGCCACCAATATGTACAAATTTCCAAAAGAAGGGGGAAATGGTCCCATGAAATCAATTCCCCACACATCAAAAAGTTCCACTTCAAGAATGTTGTTCAACGGCATCTCATTCCTTGCCGAAATATTTCCTGCCCGTTGACACCTATCACAATTCTTTGCAAATTTGTGAGAATCTTTGAAAATAGAAGGCCAAAAATATCCCGATTGAAAAACCTTAGCTGCTGTCCTTTGTCCCCCAAAATGACCTCCATATGCATAAGAATGGCAATGATCCAAAATGCTTGGTATTTCTTCCTCGGATACACATCGTCTCAACACATGATCGGGGCATTGCTTGTAAAGATAAGGATCATCCCAATAATATGACTTTACATCATGGAAGAATTTCTTGCGTTGTTGGCTATTTAAATCGGGAGGAATCAACCCACTCACTAAATAATTCGCAAAATCAGCATACCATGGTGTTGAAATTTGACTAACCTCCAAGATTTGTTCATCGGGAAATGTCTCCTTAATAGGCCCTTCACTCTTCTCTCCACCTCCACCTTCAAGCCGAGATAAATGATCGGCTACTTGGTTCTCGGTTCCTCTCCTATCTCGAATTTCCAAGTCAAATTCTTGAAGAAGTAATACCCATCGAATAAGTCTTGGTTTGGCATCCTTCTTGGCAACAAGATACTTTATGGCTGAATGATCCGTGTATACTACCACCTTGGTTCCCACCAAATAAGCTCGGAATTTGTCAAATGCAAAGACTACGGCCAAAAGTTCTTTTTCGGTTGTTGTGTAGTTCAATTGGGCATCCGTCAAAGTCTTGCTAGCATAATAAATGGAGTGGAATACCTTATTCCTCCTTTGCCCGAGCACAGCACCAATAGCAAAATCACTAGCATCACACATTAGTTCAAAGGGAAGAGACCAATCTGGTGGAACAATAATCGGGGTGGACACAAGTGCTTTCTTCAATGTCGAAAATGCTTCGTGACACTCCTTTATGAATTCGAAGGACCGGTTGTGTTCAAGTAGAGAACAAAGAGGCTTGGATATTTTTGAAAAATCTTTGATGAACCTCCGGTAGAACCCCGCATGCCCCAAAAAGCTT
This sequence comes from Caryopteris x clandonensis, assembly GCA_028749325.2. NCBI lineage: Eukaryota > Viridiplantae > Streptophyta > Magnoliopsida > Lamiales > Lamiaceae > Caryopteris > Caryopteris x clandonensis. The sequence goes on from JAPYKT020000015.1 coordinate 1,559,832, forward strand.
CGAATACCCTTAACTGTGGTAGGCGGTGGTAGCTTCTCAATTATCTCAATTTTTGCTCTATCCACTTCAATTCCATGATGAGAAATCCGATGTCCCAAGACAATTCCCTCTTGTACCATGAAATGGCATTTTTCCCAATTTAGGACCAAGTTGGTTTCTTCACATCTCTCAAGTACCTGTTCCAAGTTAGCCAAACAAGCATCAAAAGTTTCGCCAAATACTGAAAAATCATCCATAAATACCTCGAGAGATCTCTCCACCATGTCTGAAAAAATGGCCATCATGCATCGCTGAAAAGTGGCAGGGGCATTGCACAATCCAAATGGCATTCTCCGGAAAGCAAATGTACCATAAGGGCATGTGAAAGTGGTCTTCTCTTGATCTTCCGGAGCAATAGAGATTTGGTTGTAACCCGAATACCCATTAAGAAAACAATAGTATTCCTTCCCTGCTAATCGGTCCAACATTTGATCAATAAATGGCAGCGGGAAATGATCTTTTCTTGTGGCCTTGTTTAGCTTTCGGTAATCCATACACACTTGCCATCCCGTCACCGTTCTTGTGGGAATTAACTCATTATTTTCATTTGCCACCACAGTGACTCCACCTTTCTTTGGAACACATTGTACCGGGCTGACCCAAGAGCTATCCAAAATTGGGTAAATAATACCGGCATCGAGCCATTTGATCACTTCCTTTTTCACAACTTCCTTCATGATAGGATTGAGCCTTCTTTGATGTTCGACAGATTTGCTGCATCTCTCTTCTAGCAAAATTTTATGCATACAAAAGGAGGGGCTTATTCCCTTGATGTCCGCCATTGTCCACCCTATTGCCTTTTTGTATTTCCTCAACACGTTGAGTAGCAAACTTTCCTTTTTTAGACTCAAAGATGCAGAAATTATCACAGGTAGAGTCTCTTCTTTTCCCAAGTAAGCATACTTCAAATGATTAGGCAAAGTTTTTAACTCTAACCTTGGTGGTTCTTCAATGGATGGTTTGGAGGGTGTGAAGTTCCTTTCCGATAAATCCAAAGATTCAAAATATCTTCCAAATTTGGTGTATGGTTGCTTGGGCTCCACCCATTTGGCTTGTGCTTCATCATCATCACTTGTCTCGTCATTTTCATCAAGAGTGGTCATCCCCACAATATCTTCACATGTTTCTTTTTGCACTTTTTCAGCCACAAGAGTGTCAATAACATTCACAAATGAGCACTCTTCGATTTCATCCGGGAACCTCATAGCATTGAACACATTAAACGTCACTTGTTGGTCATTGACCCTCATTGTAAGCTCTCCATTTTGAACATCAATCAACGTTCTCCCGGTGGCGAGAAATGGTCTCCCCAAAATAATTGGAACCTCACGATCCGCTTCATAATCAAGAATAATAAAATCTGCCGGGAAGATAAATTTGTCCACTTGCACCAAGACATCTTCAATCTTACCCTCCGGATGTGCCATGGATCGATCGGCCAATTGCAATGTTACGGTGGTTGGTCTAGCTTCTCCAATTCCGAGTTTCCTGAAAATAGACATAGGCATCAAATTTATACTTGCCCCTAAATCGCATAAAGCTCTACCAACATCTCTACCACCAATAGAACAAGGGATAGTAAAACACCCTGGATCTTTTAATTTTGGAGGAATCTTGTTTTTGAAAATTGCAGTGGATCCTTCGGTCAAAGCAATTGTTTCAAACTCTCCAAGCCGTCTCTTTTTTGTCAAAATGTCCTTCAAGAATTTCACATAATTGGGCATTTGTTCCAAAGCCTCCACCAATGCAATGTTGATATGGAGCTGCTTTAAAACATCTAAAAATCTTCGAAATTGGACATCTTGTTGCTGCTTTTGAAAGCGTTGAGGAAATGGAGGTGGCAGTCTCTCAGCAATTTTCTGTTCAGCAGTTTGCTGAATTGATGCTGTAGCATTCTGGGCAGATTTTGTGGAATTTAAATTCGAATTTCCAACTTCTTTTTCTGTTTCAGCATTTCTTTGGATTGAAGTGGGCTCATTTTTCTGCTCTTCTTCCACAGTATTCAGCTCTAAATCCTTACCATTCCTCAACGTGACGGCCTTGCAATGTTCCTTGCCCTCTCTTCTCGGGTTTTCGGTGTCACTTGGTAAGGCACCTTGAGGTCGATTTCTCAATTCATTTGCTAATTGCCCCACTTGTACCTCAAGATTTCTCAATGAAGTTGCTTGACTTTGAATCAATGCATCGTTCTTAGCCATGTACTCCTTCATCAAATTTTCAAGAGAATTAGTTTGGGTGGCTTGTGGAGGAAATCTTTGTTGTTGTTGTTGATTGGAGAATCCCGGTGGGAAGTTAGGCTTGCTTTGCAATGGTGCATTGTTCGAGTTGTTGCCTTGACCTCCCCAAGAGAAATTTGGATGTTGCCTCCACCCCGGATTGTAAGAATTGGAATATGGATTGTTGCGGTTGGAGTTTTGATTTCCCATATAGCAAACCGAGGCTGGATTGGAAGGACAACAATCAAATGTGTGGCCATCTCCACAATAAACACATGAAATAGCCGCTGCTTGTTCCATAGGGGCTGTTGGTGTCATTCCCCCCAAACTTAAATTCTTCAAAATGTTGCTCATGGACGAAACTTGGGCTGTCAAAGCTGTCAATGCATCTACTTCATAAACTCCGGCTGTTTTCTTACCGGTTGGTGCTCTTGAATTGGACCATTGGTAGTTGTTGTTGGCAATCCTTTCCAATATCTCATAGGCATCATTATATGATTTAGAAAGAATAGCTCCATTTGCCGAAGCATCCAACACCATCCGAGTAGAGGCATTAAGACCATTGTAGAAGGTCTCCATTTGGATACAATGAGGGATACCATGGTGGGGGCACTTTCTCAACAACTCCTTGAATCTCTCCCAAGCTTCACATACGGACTCATCCTCCGTTTGTTGGAAAGAAATAATCTCATTCCGGTACTTCGCATTTTTTGTTGGAGGAAAGTACTTCATCAAGAATTTTTCGGCAAGATCATTCCAAGAAGCAATAGAATCCGGTGGAAGAGTGTTAAGCCACGCTTTAGCTCGATCCCTCAATGAGAAAGGGAATAATTTCAGCCTCAAGGCCTCCTCCGTGACACCTTGGAGCTTGAAAGAGTCACTCACCTCTAAAAATGATCGAAGATGAAGGTGAGGATCTTCAGTGGCTAGCCCGCTAAATTGACCCACAGTTTGCAACATTTGGAACATCACCGGCTTCAACTCGAATTGAGGTGCTTGAATTTCAGGCCGAATGATGCCCGGATTAAGGTCATTGAACATTGGGGCAGCATACTCTCGTATGGCTCTCTCTCGGTCATCGGCCATTACAATTGCATTGGCAGCCACATTTAATTCCTCTTCGGCCATGTTACCTTGATGTTGAGTCCGCTGTCCTCTTTGTTCCCTTCTTCCTCTTCTAAATGTGCGTTCAATCTCGGGGTCAAAAGGAGCTAATACAAAATCTTGTTGCTCGTTCATACACAAAGTCAACCTATTAAAGCACAAGACCAACAATCAAGATTAGACAAATAAAAGAAATAAATTGCAAAGTTATCGATATCACAAAAATTTTAATTTACAATCCCCGGCAACGGCGCCAAAAACTTGTTGGGTTTAATACGCAAGTGTACGTAGTCCACAAGTAATACAATGATAAGTAGATCGTCTCCACAGGGATTGAAATTAAAATGATTTGCAACTATCAATTACTCACAATTTGTAATAAAAGAAAATGAATAATAAGTGGAGTGGATGGTTTGATTTTATGTCTATTAATTAAACAAGAATTAAAGAAACTATTTCTAGCACGTGGTTGATCAAATCACACTAAATAGCAGCACGAAATCACAAGATGGATGTATTAGACTTGAATTACTAATTGTCATTTGAATCGAAGTTTATTGAGCAATGATAAGCGGCATTGTTTTTAAGTGAAAGATGCTAAAGTTAACATGAATTCCCTTTCGATACATAGGATTTTTCCAAATACTATGTCTTATATTCCTTTTTCTAATTGAACATATTCCTATGCCTAATTGAAATTGGAACATCGATGCAAAAACCCATTCATACAATTATGCAAGGCGAATAATATATCCCTATACCATTCACGACAACAACCTAAAAACGGTTATTCACTTGCATCATTCAAGCAATTTCCACTAGACTTAACCCTTCCGGTATTAAAATCTAGCTTGTAGATTCACCATCGTTGGCCAAACAACAACAAACATTCATCATCTTCCTACTTGAATGAATAATAGCACCAATCACCCAACAATGCAATAAAGTTTCAATAATTCGATTCAAAATCCATTAGCAATTCAAGTCTAAGTAATGTTTAGCTCATACTTAATTCTGGAAATTCAATCCACAAAGCTAACATAAAATCCATACAAAATCCAAAGTATAATTTCAAGAGAAATAAGGAAATAAAGGGAGTTAAAGAGAGGAGAGATAAGCTGTTCGGATGACTGATTTTTCGAGCTCTTTTCCTCCTCTTTTCCCTTGAGATGATTCCTTCCTTCTCTCCTTGAAATCTCCGTGGAAAACTGATGAGAATGATGGAATCTGTCCTCCTTTTCCTTCTTCTCTTGCTGTCTGCGTGCCTCCTTTTCTGCTGCTGGGATTCTGTCTCTGCTGGGGCTGCTGCTGATCTCTCTAATGTCTTGCCCTAGTTTCTGTTTTTGTTTCTTTTTTTTTTTGGGGCTGCCTTCTTGCTCAAGGCCCACGACCCACTTCTTCTTTTGGCAGCCCAGTCAATTTGTCTATGTTGACTTCCCAGCTGGATAATTTTAAGTGTCCAGTCAGCAAATCAAATTTCGCATTTTCTGGTTTGGGAACCTGGCTTCCAGCATGCTGCAGCATCTCGTACAGCAACTGGGGATTTTCCAGACTTTCTGCAATTTTAGTTTTAATTCCTCAATTTCAGCTCCATTCCTATTTTTTACACAAAATCAAAGAAAAATTACACATTTAATTCACATGATCTACAAAATAAAATAAAGATCTAATTATGTCACATTATATTAAAATTCACCAAATTCATCACTTTTTCCTACATGATTTCAAATTAAAGGGTATGAAAATAACTCTATTATATAGAGTTATCAGTTGCCCAGACAAACTAGAGGCCCAACGTGATGAAGTTCAAGAAAATCATTTTTAAAAAAAAACATTTATTATGTCTTTTTTTTAAAAGAAAAAAATTATATTGATATTATCATGTGGTGATAATTTGGCATATTTTGTGGAGATGGTGTTACTTTATCCAATACAACTATTTACTGGCACAAATCAAAGAGTTGTGTCATGACAATGTTAGAAGTCTTGATATGTATAGGTTTTCATGCATTGGAATTTGTTTTGTAGAGTTCTTATTTTTTAATGTCCCCATTTATTTTCCTAATCCCACACATATTCTATACTTTTTATGTTGTCGCATCATTATTTTTTTCCGAGCATTTTGGGATTTTGCTAAAAAATATAGATGTTTTCTTACATTTTAACTAAAGTTTTACCCTTTTCAGTTGAAGTTTCTTGTATGGGCGACCCCAAAGCACATGGGTTGCATAATTTGCATTAAACTACACAAAAAATTATGTGGATTATGTGCACCGTTCAATCCGATCTATACATTACTTGTTTAACTAAAAAAATATTGTCTGTTTACTTGTAAAATATTACTATTGATTTGTTACATTAAAATAAGTAGTAATATTTTTCAAGCAAACAAGTAATATTTTTTAGTTAATTAAATAATATTGATGATCGAGTGTTCGATACATCCAATGCACAATAGAGTCACTCTTTTAAACTAATACATTAGCTTCTAAAAAATAAATTTATTAAACTATAAATCCTAGATAGTCATCTACGTTAGGATTACAATAGCCAACAGATCAAGACAACAATGTTTATTATCTTGATTTGATTTTTCTCAATCTTTTGAAGCCTTCCCGACAATTTAACTTGTTTATTTAGTTTCAGTTTTAATTTTTTTTTGCCCCATATTCAATTCGGTTTATTGAATAAAATATAAGATCCATAGATCTGAGTTTTAATTTGTATGATTTTCCTTCTTTTTTTTTCCAAAAGAAAAGGAATTTCATGAGATAGAAGCTTGAAGTTAATGTGTAATCTCTATAATATTATCACTGGTTGAACATATACATTTTTTAAATATGTTGCAAAATGTTTTGCGATCTTTTAAGTTGTGGCATAAATCTTTTTGCTTTTTTAATCCATTGTAATATTTTATTAGATAGTTTTTAAATATAAATGGGTTCGGGTAGTTGATAACCCAAAATAAAACCCTATCCAAATCCATTTAAACATACCCAAACTCACCCTATTAGGATTTGAACGAGCGGAGTATCCGCTAGTATCCATTCGACTGATCTTCCAAGACATGGCCTTAGATGCAACACTCACATCATTTTCTTTGCAAGGAATTAAAATTTCCAATCATCACATAACGTGCAATTATTCAATAAAAATTTAAGTTCCAACTAAAAGGAATAAATTTTAAACAATTCAAAAAAGAAAAGGAACAAAATTGTAAAATACAAAATATACAAGACTGATTTTAAGACCACACATAAATTGGAGTACGAATTTTGCAAATTTAACGATTGACCCCATCCATGGAACCGCACACTCCCTAGCAGCTAATTATGGCCCCCGAGTCTCATACAATCCTCCCCTTCCTCCTCCTCCTCATCAAAGCAGTCCTCACAGATTCAGGCTCAGGTTCAAAATCGATCCACTGGCCCACATCCAAACATTGATGCAGGCTCTCCCATTGCACTACCTCCTCTTGAAAACAACGATCCCATCTGGTTCCTAGTTGGTTCAATTCTTCCAAGCGGTCCTCATGGATGAAGAAAACCTAAAAAGAAATTTATATTTAGATGACTTCGACGATGAAGAAGCGCAGTGGTATATTTATGAAACATTTATTGGAAAACTGGTGTTTTAATTGTTTGTGTTTACAACCTTTTGATTTTCGTTCTTTAAATATCTCCAAACTAATACGACTTGTAACATTTTTTATTTTATTTTTTGAAATTTTATCCTTCTACCTATTGCTGCAGGTTACTCAACAGGTCATTAATAATGTAATATCATTTTAAAAATTTGACAATTGGACTAGAGCCCCAATTGCTTACGTTGACGCTATGTTAAAAAATAGTCAGTAAATCTAAAAATATTTATTAAATAAAAAATAATAGAAAAAATCTAAAAAATATTTTATTTAAAAAAATTGAAGAAGCTAAGATTTATTTCTAAAATCCAAAAAAAAAAACATAAATAAAATATAAATAATTATTTAACAAATTTGAATTTTTTATAAAATCCAAGTAGAACAAATAATAAAATATTAAATATTAATTTGGGATTTTGGGTTTTTAATAAAATTCCATATTTTATTTTTGTTTCAAATTAACGAAATAATGTAAATAGTGTTAGACTGAAAACATCTAGCAGAGTTAACTGTAAATTAAATATTGAAATGACATATACAATAAAATCTCTATAAATTAATATTGTTAGGACCATGATATTTTATTATTTTGTAAATGCATTAATTAACTAATAAATGTATATTTATTAAGTTAAACAGTGCTTTCATGATTCAATGAATACCAATTTTGATTACATAAAAAATCATTTCATAAGTGAAAACTAATTTATTTATCATATTTATTGATTAATAATAAAAAATAAATCTATTGCACATAATATTAGTGAAAACTAATAAGTATTTTATTGTTCATTACTTCTTAATAGTGCAATAATATTTACTATAACTTTACTAAAAATATTCATTGTATGATTGTGAGATAATACACTATATAAACAACAAAATTTTGTGGTATGTAAGACACTAGTGAGAGTACATTATATAAAAAACATGGTACCTTTGGAACCAGTTAAGCATGTTGATATAGTAAGTGTGTTGGCTATATCGAAAAGTTAATTTAAATATGCTAATCTATGCAGGATGCAAGTAAAAGATTACAAGAGATCTTCGGATGAGAAGCGGCAAAATCGGATGGAAGATTTGCAAGATCAAACCAAATCAAGAGAAGATATATGCCTAAGAAGATCTAATCACACAAGGAAAGATTCACAAAGATCTAGCAATATAGGAAAGGATTGATACAAATCTATTCCTTAGAGGAAAAGGTAGCAGCAGCCGAAGATATGATTAAGATTCATATGGAATGAAGATCTCAAAGATTTGAGAGGATCGAATGAGTCTTTGGTGCTGTATATATAAGAGTCTTTTGCGAAGGCTCAAATCATCTCTGTTGAATTATATTGAGTATCATATGCAGAGAGAGAGATGTTTTATTTGAGAGAGACGTTTTTATATGAGAGCTTACTGTAGTACAGTTCCAGCGAAGGGAGAAATGTCAATGAACCACTCGTTGGTTTCCACTGTGCTCGGGAGACTGCAGCTTACTGGGCTCGGGAGAGTTCAGATTACTGTTGTACAGGAGTCTACAGCCAAATCCATCTAAGGGACTAGGTGGTCAAGTAAGTTGTTAGACGAGAGTGGTATATGGTTGGCTAGTATTGGAGGGAGTCTAATGACTTGTAAGTCCAAACTATACAATTGTAGGAATAAACATTATGTCTAATAAAGATACTTGAGTCTTCCTCGTAATTGTTGTAATTAATGTTTCGCTTTCACATATTTTAATTATAGTTCGAATTAGTACTGAATACAACACACACGCACGAATTCTGATCTAGCAGAAACATTTATTACATCCTTACTTCTTTTTTTTTTTTTTTTTGTGCAGTTCAAGAAGACAACACCGAAAATAAGTTGGAAATGAGCTCCACACTAGATTTTAGTTTTGAGAAGAAAAAACACGAACAACACTAGAATCATATTTCACTAAATTGCCTTAATTAATTTTTGTAATTTTAAAAAATTATTAGTTTATAATATTAAAGGGACCATATATTTATATAGGGGTCTTCCAAAAATATATTATCTTTTTATCATATTGAAATTGGTGATGTTTTCAAGTGACCTAAGTAGGAATCGAAAACAAATATTATCTTTAAAAAGTTATTAATTTACCGATTATTAATTTAAAGATATTCTACTGTAGCATCCACCATCACTAACATAAATATTTAGAGAGAATTTTGGTGTCTTTGACTATATAATGTCATACTAAATAGCTACTAGCACCCCAGGTAACATAATTCAAGAGATTTTTGGTGTCTCTACTCTTGCAACACCAAATTAAAGTACTAATTTATGACAAGTTAGTGCGTATAACCTATTTCAAAGCATTTGAAATAAGTTAATATGACATAAAGAGTTATAAATGATCATTTAAATTCAAATTTTTATATGACAATGAATGAGACACCACTAAGCTCTTTAGCTAAAAACATTTATAATATTATGTGGATTGTGATTGTGTACGTCAATTGAGATTTTTGAATTATTTGTACCCCTAACACCATGAAGTTCGTTATAATGCAACGTGCAACATACTGTTATTAAAATTTTGAGTGATTTCAGCGTTCTCGTTTCTTTGATATTTCTTAATGATATTGTTAATACTTTTTAAAGTATAGCGGTGAAAATTCAATTTAATTGACATTTAAAAGTAGAACAAACAACATTAGTATGTTATGTATTATAAATAAATGACACAAGCATCGTTATGGCATGAATCCTATTATTCAGAAAAAAACAAATCCTCATATAATTCACATATTATATTTATTCAACTATGACACTGAACATCCAGTTTAATAGGTCATTTAAAAGTATTGTTATGGGTTATGTATGACGACATTGGTGTTGTTATGAGAAAATTATATTATTTGAAAAAAAAACTTTGAATAATAATAATATTATAATAAGAGGAAACTACTTAATATACTCACTTAAAATAAAAATAAAAAATTATTCTTTGCTCAAAACTTAAAAATATAACTATTCGACCCACATTTATGGTTTATAGACAAAAGTACCTTTATTTATTCTTATTTCTTCTCTCTCTTTCCTTTCTCAACTTTCTCGAGAATATGGCTTTTTCTTGTGAAAAAACTTTCACAAATGAACTAATCGGAACGGACAAGAGAGAAAAGTCAAAAGGAATTTAGGAAGTAGGGAGGGGACATAGAAAAGGGAGGAGACAAAGAAAGATGAGAGAAAAGAGGAAAACCGTGCTATAAAAGAAAGAAAGAAGAGAGATAAAAATGAAGAGATAGGTTTCAAGATTATTCTTAATCGTGAAAGGCACAGTTAATCGTGAAAGGCAGAAAGACTTTCACGATTATGTTAATCGTGAAAGACACAGTTAATTGTGAAAGGCACAGTTAATCGTGAAAGGCAGAAAGGCTTTCACAATTATGTTAATCAAAAGGCACAGTTAATCGTATCGTGAAACCTTTTCTGCCTTTCACGATTAACTGTGTCTTTCACGATTAACCTTTTTGCCTTTCACGGTTAACATAATCGTGAAAGGCACAGTTAATCGTGAAAAGCAAAAAGACTTTTAGGATTATGTTAATCGTAAAAGGCACAATTAATGGTGAAAGGCATGGTAGGCATAGCTAGCAGAAAGGCTTTCACAATTATGTTAATCGTGAAAAGCAGAAAGATCTTCAGTATTATGTTAATAGGAATAAAATAATAATAATAATAATAATAATAATAATAATAATAATAATAATAATAATAATAATAATAATAATCTAATAATAATAATTTCCTCCCAATGTTAAGATTTTGATTAGTTGATTTTTTTGGAAATATATTTTCTCATTATTAAAATAAAAATAAGTTTTTCATTTCTACTCCATTTTTTTGCATATAATATATCAAATTAATCATAGTTCTTGATCATTAATTTTATACCCATGTCACATATATTATAATAAAATATTAGATTCAAAACATATAATTATTGTTTGGTTGATTCTATAGGATAGATTTGAATATTTATTTTGTATTAAATTATTTGTATTAGATTTGAGTGGTAAATAAATACTAACTAATAATTTTTTAAACAACTTATTAAATAATTTAATTTAATGCAAATAATTAATTTATTATAGGAATAATATTCTTATTTTGGGACAGAGGTAATATATTTCCTCTATACTGAATTATATTTTTTTACTTTTATTTATAAATAAAATATAAAATACATCAAGTATTCTTAAATATGAATTTACTTAAATTATGTTATAATATATATCTTACAAATTGTGCATGGAAATGATTGAAAACTTTAAGTAAATGAGTTCAGACTTCTTACCATCGGACTAGCCTTACCACTTGTTAAAATTTTGAAACTCTATTATCTTATATAAATAAATTGGACAGACTTATAAAAATATTAAAATAGCACTCAACAATATAATTTTTTGAATTCTTTACAATTACTATACAATATAGATTAATTACAATTGTAATCACTAATAGAAATAAAATTCAATATATTTATTAATAAAATTATTTACATAAAAAATTAAATTTACTAGTTTGTGAATTTATTTATATATTTTATTTTATTATCTCTTAAAATTCTAAACTTCACACGTTGTGATAAAAAAAAATTAATTAAAAAAATAATATTATTATATTTAAATAATATTACTTTTTCTTTTAATAATATTACTCATTTTCTTAAAATATATTAATTTGAAAGTTATATTATTTTTTTTAATTAAATTTAAAAATTATATTATATTTGAATATACAAATTGGGTAGATTTCAAAATAAATATTATTACATCCTAATATATTAATTTGTGAAATTAATTTCTAATTAATTTTGATATGTCTCTATAAAAAAATCTATTAGAATATTTATTATATTAATTGATTAATTATTTTAAAATATGAAAGAAAGCCTAATTAATTAATTTACTTTTTTGTTTGTTTGAAAAATCACATATTTATATATGTTTTTAGAAATTGAACCAAAACAATTGTTTTGTTAATCTGAAGATGTCCAGAATTCTCGCTTTTGTCGAATAGTAATATTATTACTTTCTTATTGAAAATATATTATTTTCTTATTCAAAAGATATTACTACTTATTTTTTAAAAGAAACAAACACATGATTGCCTTTTAAATTCTAAAAAATATTTTACAGTGGGGGAATCATGACTATTTGTTAATCTGAAGATATCTAGGATTATCGCTTTTGTTGAATATTAATAGTATTACTTTCTTATTGAAAATGTATTACTTTCTTATTCAAAAAGTATTACTACTTATTTTTTATAAGAAACAAATACATGATTGCTTGTTAAATTTTAGGATATATTTTATAGTGGGGGAATGATATATATTTACTAATTTGACAATGTCTAGGATTCTCACTTTTGTCGAATATTAACAGTATTACTTTCTTATTGAAAAAATATTATTTTCTTATTGAAAAGATATTGCTTTCTTATTCAAAAGGTATTACTACTTATTTAAAAAAAAACAAAAACAAATACATGGCTGCTTGTTAAATTTTAGGATATATTTTATAGTGGGGAATTAATGTGTATTTCTTAATCTAAAGAAAGTAATACATTTTGAATAAGAAAGTAGTATTGTTAATATGTGACAAAAACGATAATCCTACATATCTTCATATTAACAAATACATATATTTCCCCCACTATAAAATATATCCTAGAATTTAACAAGCAGTCATGTATTTATTTCTTTTAAAAAATATTTAATAATACATTTTGATTCAGAAAGTAATACATTTTTAATAAGAAAGCAATACCTTTTTGAATGAGAAAGTAATACCTTTTCAATAAGAAAGTAATACTGTTAATATTCGACAAAAGCAAGAATCCTAACATTTTCAGATTAACAAATACACATCATTCCTCCATTATAAAATATATCCTAATATTTAACAAGCAATCATGTATTTTTTCTTTTAAAAAATAAGTAGTAATACATTTTTTCAATAAGAACGCAATATTTTTTAATAAGAAAATAATATTTTTTCAATAAGAAAGTAATGTGGTTAATATTCGACAAAAGCGAGAATCTTACACATCTTTATATTAAGAAATACACATTATTTCCCCAATATAAAATATATTCTAAAAACAGTCATGTATTTGTTTTTTTTTAAATAATTAGTAATACATTTTGAATAAGAAAGTAATACATTTTCAATAAGAAATTAATATTTTTTCAATAAGAAAGTAATACTGTTAATATTCGACAAAAGCGAGAATCCTAGACATCGTTAGATTACTGAATACACATCATTCCCTCACTATAAAATATTTTATAGAATTGAATGTGTTTGTTTCTTTAAAATATAAGTAGTAACACCTTTTGAATAAGAAAGTAATACCTTTTGAATAAAAAAATAATACCTTCTCAATAAGAAAGTAATATTGTTAACATTTGACAAAAGCGAGAATCCTGACATCTTCAAATTAACAAATACACTTCATACACCACTATAAAATATTTATTAGAATTTAACAAGTAGTCATGTGTTTCTTTCTTTTAAAAAATAAGTAGTAAGATTGAGCAATTATTTTCGTTCAATTTCTAAACATATATATAAATGTGATTTTTCAAACAAAAAAAAAAATAAATTAATTTATTAGTATTTCATTCATATTTTAAAATAATTAATCTATTAATATAATAAATATTCTGATAGATTTTTTTTATGTAGACGTATCAAAATTAACTTCACAAATTAATTCTACAAATTAATCTATTAGGAAGTAATAATATTTTGTTTCGAAATCTATCCAATTTGTATATTACAATATAATATAATTTTTAAATATTAATTAAAAAAATTTAATATTACTCTCAAATTAATATATTTTAAGAAAATGAGTAATGCTATTAAAAGATATAGTAATATTGTTTAAATGTAATAATATTATTTGTATAATTAAAAAAATTCTATCACAACATGTGAATTTTAGAATTTTAAGAGATAATAATTTATAAATGAATTTTTATACCTATCAACAAAATATATAAATAAACTCACAAAGTAATAAATATATCAATTTTTTTATATAAATAATTTTATTTATAATTATATTGAATTTTAAGAAAAATATAAATTTTTTTGAAGACATATCAAAATTAACTTCACAAATTGATTCTAAAAATTAATCTATTAGGATGTACTAATTTTTGTTTTTGAAATCTACCCAATTTGTATATTACTTTCAAATTAATATATTTTAAGAAAATGAGTAATACTATTAAAAGATAAAGTAATATTGTTTAAATGTAATAATATTATTTGTTTAATTAAAAAAATCTATCACAACGTGTGAATTTTAGAATTTTAAGAGATAATAATTTATAGGAATGAATTTTTATACCTATCAACAAAAGTATATAAATAAATTCACAAACTAATAAGTATATCAATTTTTTTATGGAAATAAATTTTTTTTTAATTATATTGAATTTTAAGAGAAATATAAAATTTTATTTCTATTAGCGTTTAAAATTGTAACTTGTCTATATTGTAAAGTTATTATAAATAATTCAAAAAATTCAATAGTTGAGTGGTGCTTTAATAGTTTAGTAAGGCTGGTCAATTTATTGATATAAGATAATAGAGTTTCAAAATTTGCATGAGTAGTGAAGCTAGCCTAATTATAAAATAGTTGGACACTTTGTGTAGGCCTCCCCCAACTTGGCCCAAGTGATCAGCCTCCCATCTCCCCCAGGCTTGGCCCAAGCAATCAGCCTCCAGCTCCCCCAGCCCACCGCTTTTTTGAATTCGATTTGGGTCGACCCTGTTACACGGATTTACTCGCAAGAGACCATCTCTTTAAACAAAAGATTATGAAGATAGGTCTTTTAAATGGATATTTATGCTGGTTATGTCATTTAAACAAATACCCCATTTATGTATTATTAAACTTAGTAATAATCTTTTTTTAAGTTTTATATTAACATTTCAAATTTTAACAAAAGTTAATTATTTTTAGATTGTTTACTATTATCTATGTCAGTTTATCTATGATATTTACATTAATACAAATTATCGATATTTTCATCATATACTGATCATTCAATAATAATAAAACCTCATATAGTCACTAATTGTGAAAGTTTTGGTGAAGCCATGGTGCCTTACGTCAACATCTTCAACCAGAAAAATTGTGATTAAAAACGATGAAACAACAAATGATAAACCGAGCATAATAAAATGTACAATATAAACCATAAACAACGCACATAAATATAGAACCACAATCAAACAAGAAGCCTGTCGTACATCAAATAATTACACTCTTTGAGTAATTATTTAACAAAAAACAAACCAACATTTATTTGGAAAAAGTAAGATTGAATCTGAAATTAGAGAGGAGAAACGGTGGAGGATTCAAGAGTTCCCGCCGGAAATGTCTGAAACGAGATTGCCCACCAAACCGAAGGAGTCGGCTACTGCACCGAGCACACCACTTACCACATCCAAGTTGCCTGTGCGCCCCACTACACTGTTCACGAGGCTGCCTGCGCCCTTACCAAGGTTGTTGATAGAGGCTCCCACATTCAACCGATCTATAGGTTGCGCGGCGGCACAACTTCTTTGGCTGAAGGCGACGGCCATCAAAACAAATACGAGAATGCAGGCATACTTATTATTGGCCATGCTTATTTTCTCAATGGTTTCTGATTTGTAAGGAAAAAATACTATAGTGAAAGACCAATTAGGTGTTGTTACTAGTGTGTGTGTGTGTGTGTGTGTGTGTGTGTGTATTATATATATATATATGTGTGTGTGTGTGTGTGTGTGTGTAAATAAATGGTCAGGAGATAAAATAATAGTTGGACTAAGACAGACCAGCTCAATAATTGGTCGTTAATTAATTATGATTAATTAGTTATACTGTCTTAATTTGTTTATATAATTTTGAATATAATCGTGCTTACACTTCTATGCCAATAATTATTAAACTCCATTTCTTAATATATTGAACAAACTTGCAAGCACGTCTGTGCCAGTAGTGTTACATTCTTCAAAATTTGTTTTTCTGTAATATAATCTTTTGTTTGTGTTCTGGCAAAATACTTAAAATAGGTACTAGTATTACTTTAGGTTAATATACTCTATGTTTAGTAACTTGTCTGTTCATGCAACGATTTGTGAGTATAATATGGATAATATTTAAAAAGAAATAATAAAAAGTAATAAAAATAAAAATAAACACATAAAAGGATATGTAGTTATTTACATAAAAATGTATTAATATGATTATGAAAATGATAAGATATGAAAAATTATATATAGTTCGACGCGAAAAAAAATACTCGCATCGTTTAAATTATATATGATTTTTTTATTACTAAAAATACAAATTAACCCCCTTAATTTACACGTTAGATGCAAATTGCACTCTAGACTTTTTTTTTTATATATTAAATACTCCTACTTTTGAAAAATGATAAATACACCCCCGATCTTTTGAGAAGGGAAGCTCATAAAACCAAAACGAGGTCAACTCTCAAACTGTAAAGCCCAACGCCACATCGATGTAATTGAAAAAAAACAGTATTCCGCATATTGTAAGCGCACACACTATATATATACTGTGAGCACACATTACACCTATTGCGTGCACACACTACCCACATTATCCGAGCACACTATCCACATTGCATGCATACACATTATCCATATTGTCCTCGCGCACACAATATATGCATTGTACATAAACAGGACACACATTCAGTGCACACTTATGATGATTAACAAAACACTTTGACTTTAAAATTATAAAAAGATTAAGTTTTTAGCAAACATATCATGCAACACTCAAATTGTACTGAATATGAAATTTTAAAAAGACATATCAAATTAAAAAGAAAGAATCCAGATTTAAAAACAGCCAATTACAAAAGAATTCATCTATCATATGACAAAATTATTATACACAACTTAATATAACAAAATCAATTAAAATTTATGTTAAAATATATATTATAATTAGGCAGAAAAAACGAAAGAAAATAGATATTTATATTAACACAAATTATCGATATTTTAATCATGTACTGATAATCTATATATAATAGTAAAATCAATGTTTTCATTTTCGTTTTCACGCTTAAATGTGGTTTAAATTTTCGCATATATAAAAAAAAATTATTTAATAAAATTTAAATTTGCACTAAATATGTTTGGAAGGTTTCAATATATTTAAATTATAAAATAATACATATTTTCAATAGATTTATTGGTATATAAATTAAAATATATTAATATGTTTATCAAATTTATTATATATACAAAATGTGTATAATAAAATATATTAATTATCTAAATTCGAGAATATTCTATTAGCCATGAAATTATAAATTCAGATATTAAGTATAATTATTATTTTATTTTTCATATTTTTAGTAATAAATAATCTATATTTTTAATAATAAAATAATATAAAAATAACTTTCGTGCATCCCATCCAACATCAATAATTCAATAACAATAAAACCTCACATAGTCGGTAATTGAAGTTTCTGGTGAAGTCATGGTCCATTCCGTTAAAATTGTCATTCAGAAAAGTTGTGGTCGACAGAAAAAAACAATAAATGACAGACTGACAATAAGAAAAGCATTACAATATGAACTATAGACTCGTAATCAAACAAGAAAGCATGTCGCATGTCAAATAATTATGCTCCTTGAGTAATTGTTTAACAGAGAACAAACAAATATTTATTCAGAAAAAGTAAGATTGAATCTAAAATTGGAGACGAGAAAGCGATGGAGAATTCAGGAGTGCCTGCCGGAAATGTCTGGAAGGAGATTGCCCACCACATCAAAGGCGTCGCTTATTCCACCGAGCATACTGCCTCGCACCACATCCAAGTTGCCTGTGTTCCCCACGACATTGTTCGCGAGGCTGCCTATGCCCTTACCAACGTTGTTGATAGAGGTTCCCACATTCAACCGATCCATAGGTCGCGCGGCGGCGCAACTTCTTTGGCTGAAGGCGACGGCCATCACCACAAATACGAGAATGCAGGCATACTTAATATTGGCCATGCTTATTTTCTCAATGGTTTCAGATTTGTAAGGAAAAAAATATTTTAGTGAAAGACCAATTAGGTGTTATTACTAGTGTGTGTGTGTGTGTGTGTGTGTGTGTTGTATAAATAAATGGTCAGGAAATAAAATAATAGTTGGACTAAGACAGACGAGCTCAATAATTAGTCGTTAATTAATTATGATTAATGAGTTATACTGTCTTAATTTGTTTATATAATTTTTTAATAATAATCGTGCTTACACTTCTGTGCCAATTATTATTAAACTCCATTTATTAATATATTGAACAAACTAGCTACACGTCTATGCCAGTAGTGTTACATTCTTCAAAATTTTAATTTTCTGTAATAAATAATTAATCTTTTGTTTGTGTTCTGGCAAAATACTTAAAATAGGTACTAGTACTATTGCTTTAGGTTAATATACAGTATGGTCAGTAATTCGTATGTTCCATGCACACGATTCGAGTATAACATGGATAATATTTTTAAAATTATAATAATAAAAATAAAAATCAGTACATAATAAAATATGTAGTTATTTACATAAAAATATATCAATATGATTATGAATATTATAAGATATGAAAACTACATAATTGGTGCAAAAAATTATATTCACTTCGTTTCAAAAACTATATGATTATTTGATTTTTAGAAAAGATATAAATTTATATCTCACGTCCAAATTGTACCATGAACTTTTATTTTTCAATTAACTACTCATAGTTTTTCAAAAAGACAAATACACCCTCAATCTTATGAGAAGGAGCGCTCATAAAACCAAAACGAGGCCGACTCTCAAATTGCAAACCCAGCGCCACATTGATGTAATCAGTGTTCTTGTAGGCATGGTCGGACCTTTAATTAGTTGAAAGAGTAATTGTTTCGAGCCCACAAAAATTATAAATTTTTAGAAGTCCAAAATTACTTTATATATATATATATATATATATATATATATTAAATTGAATTTTAAAATAAAATATTTAGCAGCCTAATAGTCAAGTGCATCTCCCTCCCATTAAAAAATGTGGGTTTGATTACATTTTTGCAATAATATTACTGTGCTTTGGGGTTATGCTGAAATTGTACTCATGATCCTAAAAATATCATTTAGTTCTTCCCTTTTTTTTTTTTTTGTTTTTTTTGGTGGTTTGCTCGATTCCCAGGTCGCAAAGAATTATGATTTTCAAAACAACTACTATAAATTGAAAATTGAAATCGAATTGAAAGAAAATCAAAGTAAATACTTATAGGTTCTTTATATATCAAGATTTTTTTTAACAACTTAATTATACGGACTTGATTAATACTTTTGTCGCCAAAACTGTAAGGTGTTGTATTTAAGTAATTACTTTTTGTCTTCTATTTTTTACAATAATATAAATATCTAGAATATTACAAATATTTTGATTTTTTTTATATTTTGCTTTGAGTTAGTACACTGAAAAAAAATTACGATCCATTTTAAAACTTCGACTCAAGCCCAAATATGACTATCTCCGACCATGTTTGTAGGTCCACCATTTCATCAACATTTGTCTCGTATAAGAGAATTGATTTGGAGCAAGGCCCCAATTCAATAAACTTGTTCTAGATCAAGTCAACTGAGTTAAAATACTTAGTCCTCGGTTCACTCCAAGAGTTATTATAGAAAAATGTGTTAATTGTAGCAACGTGAAGGAAGGTGAGAGTAGAGGAATATTGCATGCGGTCACACTATACATATATTGTGCACATATACACACTACACATATTGCGTGCACACAGTGCCCACATTGCCCGCACTCTACGCACATTGCATGCACACACTCTACCTTCACACACACTACACACATTGCACACACACTACATGCATTTTGAGCGCACACACTACATAGATAAACACTATACAATTCATGCATTGCACATAAACACTACACACATTATGTGCACACACAAGACACACATTGTGCGTGCACACACTATTCATTATTTTATTTCACTTAAATGTGACTTGCAAGTTCACGAAAAAAATTATAGTAAAATATGATGAGAACAAGTATCGTATTTGTGTGACTGTTTATAGTAAAATCAGCTGAGTACTTTATCTAAAGAATTCAATAATTGGAATGAGTTTTATAAAATAAACTAAAACAAATAAAGAATAGAAATAAATAACAAAGCAAATTCACATAACTAAAGATATTCTGAGATTATATGCATTCTAGGGACATGCATTCATACGGTTCAGAGTTCCTTTTAATGTATCAAATCATATTTAATTCCCATATTTGTATGAGAATCACTAAGACATTAGGATCATCTCTCTAGAGTTAGATATAAATGTAGATTAGATAACACTGATCATTCTCAAGATATTATTTAACTCTCAATCGTGCCTATGATCTATTCTCATCATAATATTTATCAATTTTTCGATCTAGCAATTTTATGTTATGCATTCCTAATCCATTATCCAATTACTCCCTCTCGAGTAATAATAGATTAACTACACATATGTAATTATTCATCACATAATTCTATACGTCATTCAAATCAATGAAGCACAAACACATATAAGAAGGGAAATAATATCATTAAAGAAAAACAAATGAATCTATAAGAATGCAAGCCCTAGAATTACTAGATATTTAGCCACTCATGTTCAATACATAATCCATGGGAAATATATTGATAATCATAGCTAGCATAATAAGAACAAAAGAAAAGAAAACTATTTGAAGCCAAACGATCTTTGTTTCTCTCTCTCTGATGACTTGGTTGATTGATCCTCCTTTGTGTACTTGTTACTAACCCTCAAATCTGATTTATATTGTATATTGTATATTGTATATTGTATATTGTGTCTTGTATGGTGTATCCCCTAAATGTTGCTCCTCCTTTTATATGTAGACCATTACTAGGGTTATGATAGTCATCGTATCTCTGTTTTGGAATGAGAAGATGTACACGAATCACACCAAATCACAACGGTTAAGATCATGTCGCGAGGATAAGCACGATCCGTGTGACTTACACCCTTAATTGTCTGTTTTTTTTTTGTCAAAACTTTAACAAACACGTGACATAACAAAATCATGATGAACTCCTCACTTAGGTATATGCAATTTCCTAAAAAACTATACATAATAACCTTGAATTGGACATAAAACCTATGTTTATCACACACGATACAAATATTGGGCACAAACATGCAACACATATTTCACGCACACACACTACACATATTGTACACACACTATGCATATTGAACACACACACTACACATTGCAAGCACATATATATTTCACGAATTGCTCACACATACTACACACATTGCGTGCACACACACTACACACATTTGCAGGCCCACACACACTACATATATTATGGGCACACACATTACACGCCCACACACATATTGCACATATTGCCAACACACACTACACTGCACATATTGAACACAAACTTTAAACATTACGCACACACTTCACACATTGCGCACACACTTAACACACCACACACCACACCCACACACTTCACACATTGTGCGCACGCACATAATATATACATTTTGTGTGCTCACATACAACATACATTGTGCATACACACATTACACACATTGCGCGCATATACAATTCACACATTGCACGGATACACTACACACATTGCGTGTCCGCACATGATACAAACATTTCGTGAACACATGCTACAAATTGTGCATGTACTAACACTACACAAATTGTGCACAAACACACACGTCACACATTACACATACACACACACACTTCACATATTGCGCACATACACTTCACTCATCGTATGCGCGCGCACGCTTCACACATTGCACACACACTACACGCATTACGTACGCACACAATACGGATATTGAAAGCACCACACTTCACATTGCACCCACACATACACTACACACATTGTGCACACACACATATACGATGCACACATTGCCACACACTACACATTCTGAACATAGACACTAAGCACTTTGGCGCGCACACATTCACACATTGTGCACACACAAACTACATACATTGCACAAGCACACACTACATACATTACGTGTGTGCAAATACTACCCACATTGTGCGTGCTCACACATTGCACATATTGTGCAGAAACACACACCACATAGATTGTTAACTGACACACTACAAATATTACACGTGGTCACACTACATACATTGTGTGCGCACATACTCTACACATTGCACAAACACACTAACACATGTTGCGCACACACGCATTACACAAATTTTGCTCACATACCCACACCAAAAAAATGCACACATACACACACACTACATATATTGCATAGACACACTACACATTACACGGGCACACACACTACACACATTGCACGCACATATAAACTAGGACACTAAAGATCCAGTTTAATAGGTTATTTAAAAGTACATTGATGATATTACTATCATTATGGGTTATATATGAAGACATTGGTGTCGTTATGAGAAAATTATATTGTTTGAAACGAAACTCTGAATAATAATAATAATAACAACAACAACAACAACAACAACAACAACAACAACAACAACAACAATAATAATAATAATAACAACAACAATAACAACAACAATAACAATAACAATAACAATAATAATTACAATAACAACAACAACAACAACAACAACAACAACAACAACAACAACAACAATAATAATAATAATAATAACAATAATAACAATAATAATAATAATAATAATAATAATAATAATAATAATAATAATAATAATAATAATAATAATAATAATAATAATAATAATAATAATAATTTCTGCCAATTTTTTAGATTTTGATTAGTTGATTTTTTTTTGGAAATCTATTAAAATAAAAATAAGTTATTTGTTTCTAATCCATTTTTTGTATATAATGTATCATATTAATCATATTTCTTAATCATTAATTTCATACCCATGTCGCATATATTAAAATTTGATATTATATTCAAAAAATACAACTACACTTTGGTTGATTATGTAGGTTGGATTTAATAATTTTTTTTATTAATATAAATATTTAATTTATTTTTAGAAATAATATACTGGAGGTCATATATTTCCTTTATACTGAATTACATTTTTTTACTTTCCTTTACAAATCAAATATAAAATACATCCAGTATTCTTAAATATTAATTTACTTAAAATTATATTATAAATTTATATTTTGGTTTATTTGCTTAATACATTACAAAATGTGCATACCACGTAATACTAGTTATATATAACGACACTAGTGTCGATTTTGCATGAGGTCAACTATTTTAAACAAAAGTCCTCAATTTAGATTTATTCTGACAAAACTCTCATTTGGAAGAGGAGGACATTTAAACAAAGAACTGTGAAGATAAGTTTCTTAAATAAATACCCATTTATATATTAAACTTTGTAACAATTTTCTGTAAAGTTTTATATTAAATTTTTTCAAATTTTAATAAAAGTTAATTATTTTTAGATTGTTTACTATTATCTATATCACTTTATCTATGATATTTACATTAAAACAAATTATCAATATTTTTATGATATAATAATTCAATAATAATAAACCTTTTATAGTCACTAATTCGAAAGTTTCTGGTGAAGCCATCGTGCCTTCCGTCAAAATCTTCGATCAGAAAAGTTGTGATTTAAAATGAAGAAACAACAAATAATTGACCGATCGAGCATAAAAAAAATAGTACAATATAAACCATAAACAATGCACATAAATATAGAATCCCAATCAAACAAAAAGCATGTCATATGTCAATTAATTACACTCGTTGAGTAATTATTTGACAAAAAACAAACCAACATTTATTTGCAAAAAAAAGTAAGATTTAATCTGAAATTGGAGAGGAGAAACGGTGGAGGATTCAAGAGGGCCCACCGAAAACATCTGAAAGGAGATTGCCCACCAAACCGAAGGCGTCGCTTAGGGCACCGGGCGCAGCACTTGCTGCACGCCCCACATTACATTGCTCGCGAGGGGGCCTGCGCCCTTACCAAGATGTTGATAGAGGCTCCCACATTCAACCGTTCAATAGGTCGCGCGGCGGCGCAACTTCTTTGGCTGAAGGCGACGGCCATCACCACAAATACGAGAATGCAGGCATACCTAATATTGGCCATGCTTATTTTCTCAATGGATTCTGATTTGTAAAGAAAAAAAAATACTTCAGTGAAAGATCAATTAGGTTTTATTACTAGTACATATATAAGTGCGCGCGCGCGAATAAATGGTCAGGAAATAAAAAAAAAAAATAGTTGGACTGAGACAGACGAGCTCAATAATTAGTCGTTAATTAATTATGATTAATGAGTTATACTGTCTTAATTTGTTTATATAATTGTTTAATAATAATCGTGCTTACACTTCTGTGCCAATAATTATTAAACTCCATTTGTTAATATATTGACCAAACTAGCTACCACGTCTATGCCAGCTGTGTTACATTCCTCAAAATTTTGTTTTTCTGTAATAATTAATTAATCTTTTGTTTGTGATCTGGCAAAATACTTATAATAGGTACTAGTTAACTTTTGCTTTAGGTTAATATACTCTATGCTTAGTAACTCGCTGTTCGATGCACATGAATTTGCAAGTATAATATGGATTATATTTAAAAAGACATTATAAAAAGTAATAAAAATAAAAGTAAGCACATAAAAATATATTAATATGATTATGAAAATGATAAGATATGAAAAATTATATAAAGTTCAATTCAAAAAAAAAAAAATCACGTCGTTCAAATTATGTATGATTATTTTAAAAATACAAATTAACCCCCTTAATTTATACGTTAGGTGCAAACTGCACCCTAAACCTTTTTTTTTTCAATTAAATACTCGTACTTTTTAAAAAGGATAAATACACCCCGATCTTTTGAGAAGGGAAGCTTATAAAACCAAAACGAGGTCAACTAGATCTCAAACTGTAAAGACCAACGCCACATTGATGTAATTGTATAAAAACAGGGCTCCCATTATTTCATCAACAATTTTCTGCTCTAGTATAAGAGAATCGACTTGGGGCAAGGCCTCAATATAATAGACTTGTTCCAGATCAAGTTCACTGAGTT